>JAUBNY010000124.1:1175874-1187196 GCA_032275445.1 Crypturellus soui | reverse complement strand
AGCAAAGCCAAATTTTCCTAGCTGAAGCCTTTAGGATTTTTAATTCCAAAGGACACTTTGCACACAGCTTCTGACATTTTTTTTCTTTTTTTTAGGATGACATCTCAGCCTCTAGAAGAAGACAAGAGGTAATGCAAGTTTTGTGGGCTTAAGCTGTTAAGTAAGAATGTCATTGCTGACACTGTTTTGTAGGCTGTCTTCTGCTGAGTGGAACAAGACAGCCCTCTTCTGGCTGCATTCATAAACTCTCATTTTCTAAATCTGCTTCCATAATTAGGTTGAATTAAGAGCAGTTTTTCTGAGCTGCTTCTTAGTCCAAAGTTTGTTGCTTTTGTTTCAGATCTGGAAAAGAGTTACTGCACTGAGAGTTCATGTGGCTTTTTGGTGTTATTTTCCGTCTGTTTCAGCTTGGTCTGACATTTATTCTCCATACAAACACCTTGTTCACTTTGGCACCATGTATTGTATGGATATTTTTTGCTATACTCTACAGTAACCTTTTACAGTTAATGATTTTTTTACTGTAACTCTAAGCTATTATGCAACTTTCAAATATGTATTTAATTTATCAGTTTTTGTATCTTCTGTGTAATTTTCCAGATTTTAATTTTACCTTTTAGGCAGGTACACTTTTTATTTACTTCATTTTTTGTTCGCAAGAGAACAAATTTTGTTACTGTCTGAGTCAGTTTCATATAAAGAATAATTGATTGCAGTTTCTTTGAGCCTAAAAAGGGGTTACCTTTAGCTCTTCTGTGTAACCTTTGCATTTGACCTTTTTTATTATTTTGAGAAATTATTTTTCCCATTTATCCCTATCATCCATCTTTTTTTAAATTGTTATTCATTCTGTATGTGTTCTGCAGTTCCACAATGCAGTATGTGATTCTTACTTACATGAAACATCTGGGAGTCAAAGTTAAAGAGCCTCGAAATCTAGAGCAGAAGCGTGGCCGCATTGGTTTCTTGCCAAAGATAAAGGTAGAAGTGTTAGTTCAGTGTGTGTGTGTGTGTGTGGTTTTTGTTTTGTTTAAGGTGTCCAGTATGTGTGTTTGATTAGATTTCAAAATCCACTTTTAATACATTGGAAGTTGGTATGATTTTGCAATCTTAGAGCTGCACAGAAAACCTAACATTTGAAATTAGTTTCTGCATATTTTGGCAGAAGCCTAAATTAAAAGTGGATAGTAGCCTTTTTTACCTTCTTTATTCATCTACCTAAATTCTAACTGTTCTTCATAGTTCTAGCCTTATAAAAACTTTCACTGACAAGTAACACAATCTTTAATCACTTGTGGATCTTGTTTAGGCTAATCAGGGTTATGGCCTCTCTAGTTTTCTTCCCAAGTTTTTTTTCCCAACGTGCCCAAAAACTCATGACTTAATGCTCTTGGAGTTTGGGAGTTGCAAGATATTGACCCTTATAGAAACAAAGTGCTACTGGTCACATGAAAGTGGTGTCTCATACTAGGAAATAAAGTGGTTTCTAGCTCTGCATGAGTTGGAAATCAGACTGTGCATGTTTTCCTTTTATCAGACATGTCCCTTAAGATGCTCTGGCTTCCTCCTGCTAACCCTGTTGTGCATCATTGCCTGTACGGTGCCTTTGTCTCTTTCCTTGCAGTACATTGATTCTTGAATTAGATGACTTGATACAGAAATCTTCTTTCATATCAAACTGCTAGATTTCAGGAGAGTTGGTCAATATCTCAGTAAATAAGTTAATTTGATTAAATGAGATATCTGTTTGCTGATTTGTATTGTTGTATATTAACTGCAGCAAAGTATCAAGAAAGAGAAGGAAGGAGAGGAAAAAGGGAAGAGAAGAGGCTTCCCAAATATTTTGGGACCACCGAGGAGACCGAGTCGACATGATAGTAGTGCAAGTATGTCAGACGATGAAATATATGTTCCCTTACTGCTCATCCAGCTAAGTCTCTACTGTTCTTTAAAAATCCCTGTTAAGAATGTTCAGTAAGATTTGGGGGTTTGAAACGTATTTTTAAGACAGACAAGCCTAATTTATTAATTGTCCACGAGATTCTCCCATTCTGCTGGAAACAGGTAAAAGTGCTTTTGCTAGTCTAATAGCCCTGTCTTTGTTCAGTTGGCAGAGCCATGGAAATGCAGAAGCAACGTCATCCAAAGCACTTATCTTCAGCCTCCTCTGTTAGCCCCGAGCCACCAGATTCTGGCAAGATGCGCCAGAGTGGGTCTTCCAGCGATGGACAAGAGGCAGTATACCTGCCTGCCAACCCAATGTCTCCTTTGGCAACAGGTCCCTTTTCCTCTCCAGAGGGAAGCAAGGACAGTGAAGCAGGTAGGAAGATACTACTAAAGAAGGACGAGCCCCAGAAACTTGATTGTTGGTTTCAAGGCCCAAGTGTCTGCTGTTATAAGTGCAAATCTATCAGCTGTGAAGACTTCTCATGGAAATTTTTCTTAGCAAGACATGAGGTTTAGTTCTTCTCATTCTACATTGAAACGCGGCTGTGAATCAGAAATGGTGTCATGTGCTTTGACTTTTGTGCAGTTCTTGACAGTTGTTACTCCTCTTTTAGGCTCGAAGCAGACTGTAGAAGCTCTACCTTCTAGCGATGGTGTGGATGGTACACCCCGCACACCTAATAATACTTTTGAATTCCCATCTCCTTTGGAAAACTTGCAGGAGGAGGAGGGCGAATCTGAGAGGTAATTGTGGGTCCCCTGGTTGCTTGAGCATCAGAGGAGGGTAGATGTGACAAGGGCGCTGCAGCCAAGTCTGTATAACTACCGTTGACATGATTTGTATTAAACATCGTTAGCACAAGGAGGAAATGTTGGTTTATGTCTATAGTAAGTTTATGCTGTGATAGTACTAGAGAGCTGTCTGTAGGTCAGGAAGCCTTAGGTTTGAGAGAGGGGCAGAACATTTCAGTTAGAAGGTAGGACTTAAATCTGGAGTTTTGCTGAATGGCTCAGTGGGGTAAAATGCTTGCGTAAGTATTCTTATAATAACTCATTTCTTTCTTTGTAGAATGGTTGACATGGGAACACCAAAGACTTTTCGCAAGTGAGTATGCTTATAATTGCTTTAACTTCACTGAATTTGTTGAGATTTTAATCTCGTTTAAAGTAGAATGCAGTGATGTTCACAGTTCTGAATGACTACAGTCACCTAGGTGATCTTTCCTGTCCTTAAATCCTTCGTATATGAAGTGAGACGCTGGATTCAGATATAGGGCAGGTGAAGCTAATTATATGTAGATAAACCTTTTGATCAATGAGTGAAATACACTGCTTGTTGTATGCACTGATTGGAATGGATTGCTTGAGGAACTGAGATTCCCTGTTTTCTTTCCAAGTCTGTATGTTGCCAATAGCTCTGCATCTGCAGAGAGACAAAGGGAAGAAATTGTAGCCTGCCCTTTCACTGACTTCATATTTGACCTTAAGCAAATTACTTTACAGTGCCATTAAAAGTAGGATTATGAAAACACTGTGCGAATAGGTATTAATTCTTAGTTGTCCTGCAAAGGGCAAAATTATAAAATATGCCTAGCTTCCAGCATCTATCAACCTGCTGGAGGAGCATATTCATAATGCTTTACAACTAATATGAATACCTAGAGGTTCTCTCTTTCGTATGTCCGTGCCGAAAAGGGAGTTATTTGACAGATATTTTTTTTTTGTCTTAGGGTGGATAGTGTGGGTTTTGCAGATGTACAAAGTGAAGATGAGCTGTACGATTTTGATATGGACATGGACCCTCCCAACTGGCAGCAACTTGTGAGCCGGGAAGTGTTGATGGGGCTGAAACCCTATGAAATCAAGCGTCAAGAAGTGATTAATGGTGAGATGGATATTATTCCTAGCTTATTAAGCACAAAGTTTAAGTTTTGTCCTTTGGAGCTCTGACGTTCTTGAAATTTCAAACTATTGGCACACCTATTTAAAGCAGTAGTTATAATCAGGTCTTGCCTTCTCTTCAGAATTGTTTTATACAGAGAGAGCTCATGTCCGCACACTGAAGGTTCTGCATAATGTCTTCTACCAGCGTGTCACCCGGGAAGGGATCCTGAACTCCAGTGACAAACGGAAAATCTTTTCAAATCTGGAGGATATCCTTGGGCTTCATGGTAAGGACGTGTGGGATGCCTTTCAGTTTTGCAGTCTCAACAGGATCTGCAGATACCTGGAAAAAATATATGTAGGTGACCCTGAGAGAAGAGAGGCAACCTCATATAGTACTTGAGGTGGAAAGTGCATTACAGAAGGTCTTCTTTTTTGCCTATGCTGATTTACAAAGATACTTCATTTAAAAATGACTGTGTTGGATACTTGCTTTTACTTATCTGTGTAGACTCTGTGCTGATTCATGCTTTGATAAAAAGCATGCTTTGATGAATGATCTTCATAGGGCAGCATTCAAGAAGTTACGACTGTGTTGAAGAGAATATGAAAAAGCCCTAAAAGATTGATGTCTTGGAGGTGGTTTGGAAGGGTTGCCCTTCGTTATGTTTAGAGAAAGGAACAGGGACAGAATTTCCTAAAATTATACGGGTCATTACTAAGTGGCAGAGCTGAAAGTGACTGGAAGTATGTTACACTATCTCTGGGTGTTTAAAAGGTTGTGCTATTGAGCCTCTGGAAAAAATAAAGCCAGAATGGTTCCTGGGCTGATCTGAAGACAGAGAAGTGCAAAGGAAGTATATGACATTTTCTTAAATGTTCTGTTACATATATTACAAGTTACTGCAAATATCTCTCCTAGAAAAGCTTTTATTTTAAAATAAGTACTGAACTTAAAGCAAACGATTTAAACATTATAATATTTCTTCTTATTTTTCTTTTCAAGTTGCATTGAATGATCAAATGAAAGCTGTCCGAAAACGGAATGAGTCTTCTGTTATTGGCCAGATTGGGGAGGACTTGCTTTCCTGGGTAAATTACATTATTTTTTACTTTCTAATTCTTTAAAAAAACATTTGCTAAAGTGATAAATAGAGCCAGAGATTAACCAAGATATAATTCCAGGATAATAGGAATTGAATATCTGAGGAATATCATTTCTGTGATGGCTTTGAGCTAGAGACAGAGCATTGAGAGAAAGCAGGAAGAACTCAGTATAGGATTTGCATTTCATAAAGGAATCATTTTAAAGAAAAAAATTTATTTCCTTATAATGTGCAAGTGAAGCGGAAAGGTGATTGTGGAGATACGAAGATGAGAGAAGGATTTTGAGAATAGGAGTAGGACGTTTTATTTCAATAGCACTAAAATTTGTCTTATGTTGCTTGTGCTGCTAAAAGATCCTTAAAATACTGATTTCCAGTCCTAGACTGTGTTAGAACTTACATAGCTGAACGTCTTGAAATTTATAGCACTTTATTTATATGCATAAAAATATATGTATAAATGTGTGGGTGTGTTTATGTATATATATAGTTGCAGGCTTCCATTCAAAATTTTGAAGTCTAAAGGATAGAAGCAGAAGAAAGTTAGATTCTCTACTAAATCTATCCATCTTAGAAGTCTCCCAAATTTTGTTGTTATTTTGTTCTCAGAACTTGTCTAGTGATTTAGGGGGCGGAGGAAAAAAAAAAAAAAGGAAAAAAAGAAAAGAAAATAAAGAAAATAAAGATCAAAAGTAGCCAGTAGAGCAGCATACCTCAAGTTCTTTCAGACAAGCCATGCATATTATGAAAAAGCAAGAAATAACCTGTGCATTGATGTTTCTCTTTGCAACTTTTTTAATGTAGGAAAATAAGCAAGCTGGACATTATAAGGCAATCTCTGAATATTGCTGTGGCTAAGTAACTAAAATCAAAAATGGGATTTCACTCCAGACTGAATATTTTCAGGAGTTACTAGGCTGTGTCACAGATTTAGTACTAGGAACAGGAAGAGGCTTGTAGTTGCAGTAACAGATTAGCCATCTGTCATCTGCTGCACATTTCCCAGTCCTTCATTTGGCTATCATTTTTTCTAGCCATGTTTTTGTAAGATTGGGATTTAGAAAACAAGATGTTAGTGCTGTCTTCTGATGTTTGGCCATGGGTGTCCCTGCCAGACAACAAGACCTTTGGTTATGACTGTGCTGACCTATAGTCTGGTGGGATTCATCATCTTTGTCATTCGTCTAAGTGCATTTTATCTGCTCTCCTTATGGCTGGCCGTGGTGACATGGCACTGCATTCTCTCTGAACAAGCAATGTATTGAAGAACTTGCAGTATTTTTGTTATTAGGGTTTATAGGAAATGCATTATGAAAAGAGTTGGAAATGTTGTGGGCAGAGAGACATGTGGAGAGTTTGAGGTGAAAAGGAGGTCCTCAGTAGAATGGGGAGAGGAACGTTTTAGAATATAAGCAGTTTAAAACTGCTTTCATGTAAATTAGTTTTAGTATTTTGACAAACACATTTATTTCTTCCCTTTTGAGACTAATGCTGCTCTATGTCTATATTTCTGTTCGCACGGGCACATGCTGAACTTAACTGTGTCAAATGACTTTCTTGGGTTTCTGACACAGTTTAGTGGATCAGCAGAGGAGAAGCTGAAAAATGCAACTGCCACGTTCTGCAGTAACCAGCCCTTTGCTTTAGAGGTCATCAAATCACGACAGAAGAAGGACTCTCGCTTCCAGACTTTTGTGCAGGTGATTTTTATGCAAGGGTATGAGCTGCCTGAGGATGTGACCTATGACCAGTGTAGGATAATGAAGGGCTATAGATAACTATCATAATTAATGGGATTATGTCTAATGTTGCCTTCAGATTGGGATCACTTCCAGTGCTGTGTTTATCTCTGCTAATCACTTCTGGTTGAGGAGCCTTCAGTTCTGAGAAGTGCAGGATGTCCTGATAGAATGCAGGAAAGCAGATACTGTCCGAGGCAGGAGATCATGTCTCGCTTGAGGTGGTGGTTTCCCAAGGGAAATTAGTATTTCTGTGGGGAAAACTGCAGTTTTAATGCATGCCATAGGCAAAAGACAGATGTGGTACACCTATTCCCCCCACCAAGAGAGGGGCTGAGTATGTGTGGCACGTGCAGAGGAGAACATTACCTTTGTTACCATAGACTGGGGAGAGCTTTGATATTACAAGGTTTGAGGTTATTTTGAAAAATGTATCACAGTTTTGCTATTTTGTGAGAGACTAAACTGGTGTCTTGCCTGTATGGCAGTGACTGAGATTGATTGGAGATGGTACAAGGCCTCCGTGAAGTAATGAGAGAAGGAAGACGCTGCTTTTGTGATGAGCATTTCCTATATGTAATTGCAAGTGGAAAGGGGATGTGTTGTCTGAATGATAAATCTTGGCATTTCTTGTCTTGTATTTAATTACCGGAAAGTGAAGTAATAGACTTTTGTATGATGAATAGATGTTACACGTTCAGGTAATTATAGTCTTAATAAAAATGACAAATGTAGTTATTGTTCTGTTTAATTTTAGGATGCTGAGAGTAATCCACTGTGTCGACGGTTGCAGTTGAAGGATATCATTCCCACTGAGATGCAGAGGTTGACTAAGTACCCCCTTCTGCTCGATAATATCGCCAAGTACACAGGTAAAGTATTTTCACTAGGTAGCCACTGCATGCGTCTCGGCAGGTTTTCTAAGCAAATGTGATTTCAGAGCATATGTTGAGGACAGTACGATTTTGTGTGTCACTATCTGTTTTCATTGGAACTCTGTGGTGAGTCCCTTTCTCAGATTTAAGGTCAGCAAACTGCACTAGATTGCTGGCTCTTTCACCTTTCATTAGAGAGTGTTTTTACAGTTTCTTGGTCTTTTGCAGAACTGCCTGAAGAGAAGGAGAAAGTGAAGAAAGCAGCAGATCATTGTCGTCAAGTCCTTAATCACGTGAATCAGGCTGTTAAAGAATCTGAGAACAAGCAGGTAGGAGGGGAGTGGAGTGAACATCAGGGGCTGGGAAGAATGTGATGAAAGGAAACAACATGTCGAAGACAGCTGCAATCTCTATACTTGTGGCTTGTATGCTTGTTGTGATTAGAGATGCTTTGTGGCATCTTTGTTCCTATGAGAGCAGGAATCCAAGGCATTCAAACACATGGAAGTGCTCATGATTGCTTGAACTTTGGCTCTAGTGAGTTTTGCTAATCAGTGACCAACCTCATGACATTTTTTCCAGCATTTGGAAGATTATCAGCGTCGTCTTGACCTGTCCTACTTGAAGCAATCTGAGGATCCCATGATGGATGAGTTCAGGGTGAGTGACATCCTTGAAGCAATTGCTATGTGAATCATATTTGCAACCTTGTAGCTAAGTTTTTAGCTTTTCTTACTACAGTTATGAAATCTTGCTGTCACTGATTTTAAACTTTGAGGTTTGGAAGGAACGACTTGTGAAAACTGTCACTTCTATTTGCCTGCAGATCTAAATGTCACAAGCAGTGAAATGATTGAAGAATCCTTTGACATTATAAAGTCCATCAGATCATTGGAATGATTTGTATATGAGTACAGTATGCCATCTGTAGGTAAACCAGGTCCCAAAGCATTAACTGGTTGTAATACTAGATGGCATTAAATGGCCTTATGAAGTTGGCATAAAAAGAAAATCGTTTACTCCTTCACCCCCAGCAGTATAAGAGCAGATGAATGAGGATGAGTGATAACAAACATCACTCAAGTTTTGTTTTACTAGCGTACTCCACTCCTGTTCCACATATCTTTTTCCAGAATGCATTTAGCTGCTAGTCTCCAAAGGGGGGTGCCTATCGATATCCCTCCCTCTGAAAATCTGTGCTATCCCACTTTGCTTCCATAGAAGTTTTATTGCGCTTTTTTTTCCTTCCTCTGCTGACAGAACTTGGATCTAACTAAGAGAAAAATGCTTCATGAAGGACCTCTGACTTGGAAGGTTAATCGTGACAAAACTATTGGTGAGTCCCATTCTGTCTAGAGTTGGGTTTGCGCGTGTGTGCTGAGAAGGAGCGAGAAATAAGACGTATCTGCAGTATCCAATTACGGTTTGTACTGCTGTCTATAATAATGCCTGTGTGTTTCTCAGAGCTGATTAAATTATTCTTGTCAATTCTGAAATGGGCTGGAGTATCATTAAGGCCATGCAGGGACACAGCAGTCAGTCATGAGATGATCCAATCCCATCTTCAGCTTTCTGATGTAGTTTTGATGAGGAAGATTTGCAAGCTTTGCCGAGAATGGCATAGCACTGATTACTGCCTCTGCATGAGTAATCGAAAATGCAGTCTTTTCTTTCTGCAGGGGTGTGATAGAAAACTATGAATCTTTAGCTCATACTGGGTTCATTTGCACTCTGCAGATCTCTACACTCTGCTTCTGGAGGACATTCTGGTGCTATTGCAGAAACAAGATGATAAACTGGTTTTGAAGTGTCACAGTAAAATCTTGGCATCCACAGCTGATAGCAAGCACACCTTCAGTCCTATCATCAAACTGAACACTGTTCTGGTTCGTCAGGTGGCAACAGGTGAGTGTAACGAGCAGGGAAGACTAAAGAAGGAGCTGCAAATGATGACCAAGTAACTTTAGGAAAGATACTTTTGTCTGGAGCTCCAGAATAGGACACACAAAAATGTGTAGCCTTAGTTCTTGGCTGTCCAACATCTTGCTCTGGGAATCTGAATGAGTTGTGTAACGTGTGTGTCAGTTACCTACTAATAAAAAGAGATAGTACCATCCTTTTAGTTATGTTTTGATTTTTAAGTAAGTTTATAAGTTAAAATACTCTGACCCTATTAGGTGAAAAGTACCATAGAAATGGAAATCGTTAGGAGGAAAAAGAGAGGAAATAAGTCTGTTTCAGTGATTCACAGAGTAACAGCTCTTCTCTTCTGGGATTCATAAAGAAATTTCCTGGATAGAGAAAGAATTATCTTTGTGTATCATTGGAGAGTTATTTCACAAACTCTTGTTTCATTGCTTCTGATTGGAATCATACCTGGTTTCTAGGAATTTTCAGAAAACTATGCAGGACAAGTCATCTAATTAAATTCTTCCCTCCTCGTTTCGCTTCAGATAACAAAGCTTTCTTCGTCATCTCCATGTCAGAAAATGGCGCTCATATTTATGAACTGGTGGCACAGACTGTTTCAGAAAAGAATGTGTAAGTAATTGGTTCAGCTCCATCTGCTGTTTGGTTTGTTGTACTTGAGAGAACTTTTACATCTGCTTGCCTGTAGTAATGTGCAGCTGTCTATGAATTACCCGCGTTCCTTCTCTAAGCTCAGGTGAGAACACAGCTATGTTGGGAAGGTGGGATGTGCTGGAGGTGTGTTCTCTTGCTGCATTTAAAACATTGCATACTTGTGTTTTAGTGAGTATGTGTGTATGTATACACAAACATACTATATAAAGTATGTATAAGTTATTTTTGTAGTGTGTGTGTATGTATCTATATGTATTATTATTTACTTTACCTTAAAGGTGCTCTGTTTAACTTTGTGATTCAGTGTTACCTGGTACGTCATTGAAATCATCCCATATCTTCATGCAGAAATAGTTAATTTGATGACTTTTACAATTTAGGTATCATAAGCATCCAATTTCCAACTCTGGAGATGCACTGTTCTGCCCTTTTTGGTACAAATGTTTGCCTTCTAAAGCGTAAGCAGGGCAGAGACTTTTTTGCGTGATGTATATCAACTGTTTTAGAGCATCATGTATGAAACTATTCAGTAAAACGCAAGAAGTGTTACTTAATGCTCTCATATATATTTGTGCACAAATTAACTGACTCACCTAAGAGCCCCTGCTAAGGTCCCATCATTCATTTTCCTGTGCTAAAGAGTATGTGATGAGGTGAGCATTAAAACTGTGACACTTCACTTGTGACTGCAAGATATTACTGAGTCATTGACTGTAATAGATTAAAAAAAAATTAGACATTTTTGTTGATAAGAAAAACAGTTCTGGATTTAAAAAGTGTTCAATGCAGCGATGTTTTTATGTTTCACATCTTGCACGTGTTTATTCGATGTCTCTACTGCAGATGGCAGGACCTTATTGCTCAGATGGCAGGGACTGTAAAAGTGGAGTCTACCAGAAGAGTGATACCATTACCACAGTCAGGACCTGGCGAGTAAGTGAAAGTAGCTGAGGGAGGAAGGATTGGGTTTCTTTTTCCAGTAGCCTCTCTTCTGCTCAAAATTGTCAGCCAACTGATTTGCCTGCAGCAATTCAGATATGTGTGACTACATGAATGTCTCGGTTCTTTCCTCCCCACAGAGAAGAGCGTGAAGAAGAGGAGCAGCAGAAGCTCAAAGAGCAGCACGACATTTCTGCCAGCAGTCTACAAAGCTCAGGTAACAGAAGCATTAAATTTGCTACAAGGAGT
>JAUBNY010000124.1:1157298-1175774 GCA_032275445.1 Crypturellus soui | reverse complement strand
TCAAAGAGCAGCACGACATTTCTGCCAGCAGTCTACAAAGCTCAGGTAACAGAAGCATTAAATTTGCTACAAGGAGTGCAAATGTGCCAAGCCTTACTCCTTTTGTCTTCAGGGTCAGTTGGGAGCAGTGATGTTTTTCTGGAAAGACTTCTTCACAAGTCTTGTAAGGAAGTAAAAATCAACCTGCTGGATAATGTATACCTCTTAGTTTTTCCATCTGACTCGTAAGTTGTGGGAAAACATTTTGTCCCTGAAAAAAGTCATCCTTTTACCAGAGACCATTCACAAAAATATGCTCTTCGATGTTTTCAGAGGTGTCCACGTGAAGCAGAATTTTCTGCAACTTCACCTCATACTTTAAATAGTCGTTTAATGCGAGTGTGTGTTTTCTATTTACAAGATAAAGATTTGGGCCTCGAATCTCCCTTGATACCGAATGCTGAGTCTTCTTCACCCATCATGTCTGAAAAGTCCCAAGTAGGAAATCTTCTTGTGACAGAAAGACAGTTTGATAAAGTGCATCAGGCAGACCTGTCACTTAAAGATTCTTCTGCGTGCTTTGAACACACAACCACCAATTCTCCTTCGGTATCCGAAGGGCAATGGGCACTGGATGCATTGAGGAACTGTAAGTATCTGTGGGCAATATCTAGTGGAATGTAATTTGAATATGGGAATTATTAGGTCAACTAGCTGAGTCAATGAGCTAAAATAATATCTCATGTCCATTTTGATTAAAATCTATATGTCTCTGTGCTGCAAATCACAGCATAGCAAAATAGAGTGTATCTGACATGAAGAAATTCTAAGATATAAATGTATATACTGGTGCTTTCTTTGGCTTTAGGGGGTTATGTCATTGTTTTATTATGATTTTCTCATGTGTAAAATGAAGGTAATACCGAACTGTCTTTGAAAAACTGGTGACAAATTGACATAGCAGAGCTTTGTGCAATACTGTGAAAGATCGTTGCTAGTCAGAAGTGATTTAAAAGACAACACGCCTGCAGACTTCTTTTCACAACTCTGGGCATGTAATACAGGAGAGAATGCATGAGTTGGTGAATATGAATTTGCACTGTTTTCACAAAATCGTGCAAAAGAGATAGGATATTTGCAAACTTGATGAACATTTAGGTTCAGGTTTTTTAAGGATTTGAGGGGTGGTTGAGTCTAAGCAGATCAACACTTGAGTGAGTAGAAGAGCATTTTCCGTGGTGGGTAGATTATTCTATGAAGATGTTTTTAGAAAAGAATTATTTGCTTCCTATTCTCTGGTAGCAGCCCTTTTTTCAGAGGGAGGATGTCAGGAGTATGTAACCTACTCGATGAGATCCAGCATTGCAATTCCTTTTGTTCCTAAATATAACCTTTTAAAATTTGAATAAAGTCATTAGTGCTGATACCTCTCCCTGGCTGTTCTGAATTGGAGGTGAAGTCTCTGAATTGTACTTGAAGTGAGTAGTCCTTACTGCTTCTCTGTAGGTCCTCTGTTTTTGCCAGAATGCAGAGCGTTGGTATCTTTGGCTTAAATTCCCTCTTCCATCTCTGTGTACAAGAAGTGACAGCTTTCAACAATCTAATAGTTCATCTTGAGTCTTCTAATCCATTCTGAGTTTCTTTTCTGATAGGATTCAAAGTCCATTTTCAATTTTGAATGCTATACAAGTGTTCTTAGCATTTGTTCTCTGAGACCAGTAATAAGAGAATCTTAGTCTGTGGGGTACATAGTTAATATCATGTGACCTCACATCTCATGACTATTCAGACTGAAAGAGCAGGCACCTAACAGCAGCTAAATGCAAGCAGGTCACACACATTTGGAGAAGAGAACTCATAGCTCTTCTAGGTAGACATAGACATTATACAGTGAGAATGAATGCTGGTGTTCTTATGCACTTAGGCCATTATGTTCTTATGCTCTTAGTGAGATGGAATATGTACTGCCCTGAGTTGTCCTCACTTGGAAGATGAAACAGGGAGTAAAGCATTGGTATAGGACTTCAGAATTCATCTATTTCCTGATATCCCTGTCCTTCCCAGTAGGAGCAGTGACCGGGCTGGTAGCTATGAGGTCTCTTTTTGAAAGAGTGGCCGTTGTGTTCATTTAGTCGATGTTAGAAAAGATACTGATCTCTGAACCTTTGTGAATATTACCTGTACTTGCAGTGGACTTGCTGAAGCAGCTGTTGGTCCAGCAGTTTGGCTTTCCTGAAAAGGGGACCCTTGAAGACCGGCAGCGCTTTCCCAGGTTTAGGACTGTTTCCCAAGAAACCCAAGCTGAGAGTGGAAATGAGCCTGGACTACAGCAGTCTGACAGTGACAAGTATCCCCCGCCTGCAGCAGACCAGATGCTTCCGCGAACCGTCGCTAATGAAGCTACGGCTAGTTATGGCCTCCGGACTTCAGCTGAATCACCAGCTTCAGGGGATGCCATGCAGCTCGTGGCGGGAGACCCCATGCCCAGTGGCACCTCAGCAATAGACCACACAAGTATGAATCTGGAGATGTCCGCCACGGAGCTGGAAGGGGTGGGTGCTGATGAAAGCGGGGAACATTTTTTTGACGCTCGAGAAGCTCACAGTGACGAAAATCCATCTGAAAGCGATGGAAAGGATATAATGGAAAGGAAGGAGGAAGAGGATGTTCAGCTACGGATCTCAGGTGAGTGTATTTCATTCATTCATTGAATGACCGTCTGTCCTGACTTAGCTTTAGAGATTGAGTTCAGAATTAAATAGAAGATGCTTACAGATAATAACTGTGTGTTTTCCTGATGAAGCCTCTTTTGCTAGGATGGTACAGGACATTAGAAGGACTAGAAGCTCTCTAGTCCTTGAAAGTTATTTTAGCTCTGAATGGGGCTGTACAAATACATATCTAATGTATTCTCTATTCCATGAAACAAGAAGCTGAAGCACTGTGGGATTAATACACTGTTACAAACCATAATTACAAAGGTATGAATGCAATGCAAGCTCTTGATTGCTGGACCATATTACCTCTAAGCTGTTTTTTGGGACCTGTGAGGAAAGCATTTTCCATGAAGGCAGAGTGCTGTGCACGCAGACCTGTGACAAAGGCTATTTTGTAGCTATTATTTGGATTTTGGGGGGGTTGAGATTTAAGAAAGAAACTCACAGTTTAGCTTTGCATTGTAATTGTGCCCTGTGGCCTGAAGTTCTGAAGTTCTTACAAACTTATTTTTACTCTTGCTATTATGTGCACTATATTAGATGGTTACCTGGGCAGCCTCTCAAAGCATATCTCTTCCAGCTATCAAGAAGGTTTCAGAGCTGTTAACTCAGCAGAAAGCTGGCTCTGAGACAGCAACTGTAAGCACTTTCATGGGGCTTTGCACACTTCGTGTTTCCAGAGTCCTTTGATCCTAATAAGCCGAAGTGGTGACATAGCACTAAATAAAACACGCAGGTTGTTCATATAAATGTTGCAGTGAAGTAGCTACTGGTAGGTAGATTCTGTATGACTATTAGTCTTGGAATCGCTTATCTGTAAATAAGACTTTTATTTAAAAAATAGTTTCTGTCAGCGTGAATTAGCCAATTCCGACTGTCTGAATTCAACTTTATATTGAAAATAGTTTTTCTCTGAATTACTAAGACATTTAGATTACTAAAATTGAGCCAAAATCTCGAAGCATATAATTTATTTGTCACCTCTTGCACTGTTTACTTTCTTAAGTGTGCAGGAACATTAAAATGAGATTGACCTGTTTTTAGTCAATTCTGTTTCCACAGGCTAGCTTTACTTTAATACTGTAGGGGAATCATTTGGAACAATTCTGTTGCTAGGTACGGGATGTGAAAACCTTTTGGTTAATAATTGCTTTAAAACCTATCATTAGCAAGATTTGCCATCTAAAACCATCCTGAGGACCATAACTGGTAAATGGAGTTCAAAAATTTAGCAGTATGATTTGTTGAGTACTGTTAATATAAGCAGGATGTTTTCAGATGTTATAATGCGAAAACAGAGTTTAGAGTGGGGAAAAAAGAATAAAAGAGGAATGAGGATTAGTGCATTGAAGCAGACAATTCTCAAACTGCAGTCCAGAAACTGCGTACGATCTCTGAAGCCCTATTCAGAACAAAGCTAGTCTGCTTTAAAATAATCACTATTAAAGCTATCACTATTCTATGTAATATTCACAAATGCTCCTTCATATGCATTTTAAAATGTCTCAAGGGATGGACCTTTCACCACTTAACTCCCTTGAAGTCTGCTTAAACTGTCTACAGTTCAGTGGTTCTTGGTGATTATTGAACTGGAGATGCTACTAAAAAGTTGTTCTCTTAACAGGAAATTACTTGATCCTTGATGGATATGGAACAGTGCAGGAGAGCTCCACAGATGAGGAGGTATCGTCCCTGGTTCTCCAGTGCACTGCAGGTGCCCGCACCTCTCTGGACTCTGCACGGAGACAGACAGTTTCCCCACGGGACACCCAGTCGGATGGAGGAAGCTCCCCGTTCGCTGAGGAGATGATGGCCTCGCACTGGGGCGCGGTTGAAGAGCCCTGCTCAGTTGTAGCAAGCCCTCACTTCTCTATAGCGTCACAGATGCAGATGATGCAGTACATTCAGAAGATAGAGAATGACCTTGAAAAACTAAAGGTATAGTGCATTTACAGTTATCAGGATTTCTGTGTTCATTAGGCTTTGTTTTAGAAAAGATCTGGAAAAGTAAACAAACTGCAAAAGGACTCCTTTCCTGTTGTTAACGAAGGGAGTACTGTCTTTTTCTGTCTTTGGCTCTTACCTGTGGAAGCATTTGAAGCAGCCACTTGCTGCCATTTCACCTGCTGTAAAGCTCTGGGTTCCAAGAAGCAAGCAATTAGAGGTAGGAGGTGTTACTTTGATATGAGTTTGGAGATTCAGGCTCTTCCTGAGGGATAGGATAAACTAATGCAAATCTGCCACAGTGGAGTTATGAAGGGACCACTGACCTAAACGAAAATAAACAACTGATATTAAAAACTTGCTAAGTCATTGCATGTTGCTGCTTGTGTTGGGGATTTCCTATCCATCATAGCCATCTTTATTTATGTATTTTAGGAGGTTGAGGAAGACTACACCATTCTTCGTCGCCAGGGGCTGGCTGGATCAGCCTCCACAGGAGAGCACTCAGGTATGCAACAGACCTTTGCTTGTTGAATTTCTATAAATGAGTACCATACATGACACTGGCTTCAGGCATTAACCAAAAAGCACAGAGTTATTGATGTTTCACAGGAAAAAGGTTTTAGCTACTTCAGCAGCTCCCGTAGGGCTGAAGCCACCCTGGTTCCAAGAAAAGTCAGTGAAACCCAGTGGGACGCATGTGCAGAGAAGCTCATCCTTCCTGTGAAAAAGCAGTTTGTAAGCTAATGCACCCCTGCCTGCTAAAGCCCTATGTTTTGGGACGTGCAACTTCTCCTGCAAAGAAGACCAAATTGACCTAGAGTCCCAAAGGCAGATTGTTGAATATGTAAAATGATTGCAATCTGTCGTCTTCTCTGCAATGTTTCTGACACTTTGTGAAGTGGTTGCCACAGGTCCCTTTAAATTCGCCTTGAGTATCCTTGAGTTGTAATTTCTAGAAGTATTAACAGAGATGTTCAGGTCAAATGTGTGCAATTGTGTGCGCTGTCCCATGCACCATACTTTCTCTGTTAATACTGTGTATTAAGAAATGTTAACCGTTTATCTCAGTGTACCTTCTTCCTCTCTTTCTGTCTTTTTTTTTTTTTTTAATCTCCTTTAGATAAAAGTTAGTCACGTTTTCCTTCGGAAGTGGCTGAAGGTTGGATGAAGAGTGTCAGTACACAGCACCCCTGTCTTCTGCGTGGACTCTGAGACATGAGGACTTTTGTCTGTGTGAACCATACTCTAACAGAGTGGGCACTGGGTGCTTTTCCTGTGGGGCATCTGCACTGTCTTGTCAGTGAGGGAGTCTCTTCTACTCTATTCCTCCTCTCCTTGTGACCAGAAATTCATTTTTGATTGATAACAGAAAAACCAAACCAAATGTACAGAGCTTTGGGTGTAGGATATAAAAAATGTATTTAGACATTTAAAAAAAAATCAATGTATTTATTTGACTTCATTCCGTGTATCAAAAGCACATTTTAATTTTTTAATTTTCCTTTCTTGTTTTGTTTTTAATTGGGTAGTGGCAGTTCTAGCCCTCTGCATATGGTGCACTCTGTCTCCAACTGATCCTGAACAGGTCAGTTCAGAGGGAGAGGGTGTTTCTGTGTGCACGTGTATCTTGGCTTCACTGGACTGGACTCTGCACTCCCTGTGGGCAATCAAACTGCCATGCGAAGAGCTACTTATGAAGGTGTTAAGATGACTTGTGGCTGGAACGATCTGTATTCTACAGTTGCATGTGAACTGCTTATGTCATCACATGTGTAACAAGAATTTTTTCCATGCACTAAATAGCCAGGCACTTGAGATTGGCAAATGTTTTTTTCCCCCCTCTCCCACTTAGCGTCTGCTTTGTTGACATGCAGAATTGGACTGGGAGAACAGGAAGATGAATTTAGTTTTTTTTTTTTTCTTGACTTTGTTGGCTTTGATCATTGTCTTCTTTGTAAAGTGATAAAAATACTTGGACCTGCAGCACTTTTGTAACTCTTCTCTGGATCAAAAAGAAAAAAATGCAAACCCAGAAGTGTGGGGCAGATGAGTGTCTGTCCCTGATTCACTACTGAATGAATAAGGGCTGCCATTTGAGTTAGCCACAGGTACTGCTGATTTATAGGGCCAGTAAATTTTAGTACCTGAAGGTATGTCTTGCTGAGGACTTGGGGTGTTTTTTCTGTCTCCTCTCTCTTCCTCTCTTTTTTTTTTTTTTGCCTTTGAATGCTGATTTGTGTCAATGGGTTCTTACTGAGGCAGATCTGCAAAGCAAAGAAGGCTGCAACAGCTTTCCAGTGCTTCCTTAAGCTGGTTCTAATGGGTTTTGCTGTTGGAGTTCCTCCCAGTCTGGGGACAAGATGGTAAATGTCAGGCTGCCAGAAGAGCTCACACTGGACAGCCCAGGATGGCCGTGCCCCTGCTCTGAAGTTGGGCCTGCCGCAGGCACTGCCTGCTTGCAGCAGGGTGATTCAAGCTGTCCTCGCTCTCACAGGCGCCTTGATAAGACTGCCAATGGAAATTGTGTAAGGCAGGCTTTTTGCACCCTCTCTCCTAGTTTTACACCACTTAACCCAAACTGAACAGTATACCAGACCTGTAAATGCCATTAGCAAGCTAAAACCGTTACAGTGTTGTTTGCATTATAGTGTGGATCATGACATGCTGAGAATCTGTCTCTGGTCAGCATAGAGGTGGGACTCCATGCTCCATTAACACAAACATGTCTTCTCTTTAGCTGCTGGCATAGAATCAAATCTGTCCTTTTTCTATTCATGTGTAGGAAAAAGCAATTCCTCTTCTTCCCATTAGAAAAAAAAATGCAAGGGGTAAGTTCTTATAAACATTGACACAGGTTGAGCTGAAATGATTTTGAGCCTGGTGTGAAAATTAGAGCCATAAGCCACTATAGAGCAGGGAGGAGTTTCTCTTGCATTAAGAGCAAATTGCACAAAGTATTATTTTTCACCAGCAGGAGCATTACACTGCCAACACAAGCCAAAGTGTTTCTTCCATACTGGCAGGAGCTTCCTCTTGCTCTTGACCCACCAACGCGTGTCCTGTTACCCCTGCATGAATATACTGTCAGTATTAGCCAAGTGCTGCCATGGGCGGGATCTCTCCTCCTCACCTTCGGCCACATGGTTCCTTTGGTTATAAATATCTAGACCTCAAGAAGCTCCAAAGCTAAAATGCTGCCTCATGCTGCTTTTGCCTGATGCTGCCAGAAAGAGAACTGGGTTGCAGCCAGACTTGGTGTTTAATCCCCTTTTCCTCTTACAGAAAAAGACTGTTGTTCTTCCACCCCATAGCCCCCTTGGTCAGTTGGCATGATGCCTCTCTGGGACTCCACACTCCAGAAACAGGAGCAGTTGTTTGACCTTAGGTGTCTTAAAGCTTTCTAGCAGTTTCCATGGCTGATTGAGTTTCCAAGGGTCTGCTTAGAGGCCAGCACAGGCAGAAGCTGTGAGGACCTGGTTGCTTAGTACTCTGCCCTTGCGACTGAAGGCCAAGTCCCCGGTTCTTCGGTTTTCTCTGCCCCCTGTAATTCCTTAGGGTTATGGTGAGCAGCATTCCGTGCAAGAAGTGTGCGGCTGGTCTGATGGGCCTTGTGGGAACAATCTGGACATGCTGCTTCCAACACTTGCAGCTTTGTATAAGTATTTTGGAGCATCATCTGCCACCACGTTGTTTCATCTCTAATAGGTGTAGCAGCAGTGAAAAAGCCGGGCAGGTTTTATGTTTCCTTGCCATCTGCCCTTTACATTTCTGCCTAAAGAGGTGCTGAGGTGGAGGACTTTGCCCGCTACCTCCTAATGCTACCTTGGACAAAATGCAGCAGGAGGTGAGTTGCGGTTCTGACCCTGGCGCCTCTCGAGATGTGTAACAGGAAACATTTTCATGGCAGAGAAACCTTCAGGGTAGATGAAACGTCTCCAGCGAGGGAGACTGCAGAGAGCTTTAGGGCATGTTGGAGAAGGAGCCATTTTTTGGGGGAAGTCCAAAATGGCACACTGTTCTGTGTCCTGTTTGGGTTTTGTTTCATTTGGCCTTCTCATGCTGCGTTGATCATTCTCACAAATAGGGCATTAATGTTATCTGGAAAAATAGATGCTGGGGGCAGGGATTCTTTGTCTTGTGAGTGTGGTAACCTGAAATAACAGGGGATTCCTTTTTGCTTCCTTGCACATGTACTGCATGTGCTGCCTTTCTGTGTGGAAGGAGCTGGAACTCAAATGCACTTTTCAGGATTCTCACTTGTTTCTCTTCAAGCCATGAGATTACCCTTCTTTAACTTCCAGTTTCCAGTGCAAGGGACTCAATTTGTCCCTAACCAGTGATTGTACATTCCTTTATTCAAACTGGACAGCAGAATAGGACACTGATCTCTGGTTTGTTTGTTCCCACTTCCTCTTCCCTACCCCAGCCATTTTTTTTTTCCAGTCTGAACGCCCAAGAGTTTTTATTTGGGGAGCAAGGAGGTATTATAGCAACAATACTTTTATATTCTTCTGAGAAGCGCTTTCTCCCCTGCTGTTACGTGGCCTCATGCATGGTCCAGAAGGAGGGCTGGGTATTTTTCTGGAAGGGGACATTTTCTTTTGCCTGTAGGAGAGGAGAAAAGCAAATAGCAAAACAGTGTAGTATCACTCTGATGGGCTGGTCATGCCTTGTCTGCAGGGAGCAGAGTTCTCTTTAAGATCTTAGAGATGAGATCAGAAGAAAGGCTGAGGAATGTAAACCTAAAGAGCCAAGAGGTCTGGATAGTTTTGGTAAGTTTTCAGATAGCACTATGCCTATTCACATTGTTTTCATAAAACTCAGATATTCTGATTTACAGATGCTGTCCTGGTTATTAGAAGAGGAGTCTGTTGCCTCTGCAGGTGACCCTTGATTATAATTTCAGTGCTTGATGGTATCTGGTGTTTTGTTCCTCTGTTCCCCAAAACTTCCCTTTCCTTCCCCCAAAGGTGCCAACTGACAAGCAGATGTACTGCAAAAGGGATACTGCAGCCAAAACCCTGCTGTCTTATTTTGAATTAAGTCTTTTGGAGCTCTCTTCATACTAAAATATTTTTATTTTCTTCATACAACATACAATCATGTACTCTTAACAGAGATTTACTTTAAAGAGAAGAAAAAAATCTGGAAGTATTCCTTAAAAAATACACAAAAATCTTTATTAATAATCCTGTATTTTTACTGATCATGTTTGAATGTCTAAAAAGACTTTATTGTTCTAATTATCCAGATGTATGTTTGTAAAATAGCTCTTTTATGACTTAGCTGATAAGGTTGTATGTTTCTGGAATTAAATATTGGTCACTTAAAAAAATCTGTTTCAAGATCTGGGAAATAGAAAATCTAAGCGTTTCAAATATCATTAAATAAGCTTAAAGGAAAAAGAGTTTTGTCTGCTGGGTTTTTTGGGGGGGATGTTTTGTTTTAATTGCCTACAGCATTTGGCAGGATCTGTTGTGCTGTCTCCTGCTCGTCTTGGGGAAGGAAGTGTTGAGGCTGAGCGAATAACTTGTAGTTGATGAGTTCGTTTATCTCGGCCTGCTCGTATGCGTTTGTTTGCGCTGTATTTGCACGTAAGGATGTTCTGGACGCAGCAGTCTCCCTGCTTAGGGAGCTTTTTCCATTAGCATATCTCATTTTACAGGTCTCCTCCAAATGTCTGTGCCCAAGATCATCATCGGAGAAAAGCAAAACATCCATAGAAGTCTACTGAATCTCAAGAAATGTTAATCAAATGTTAAAAATTATGTTATCTAAAGCAGTGTGTCCAGACTTTCAGAGATGTTAAAGCTTGTTGGTTACGGTGCATTAGTGAGTATCTAGCCTTTTTCTGAAGTGTGCTTCCTTAAAGTTTTAAATAGTGTTCCAGCTCAGTAAGTAATCAGTGTTTCCGTCCCTGTCATGCACTAGACTTGTAGTCTGTTCTGTGTCAGTGTTACAGGCAGTTTTACAGCAGTCGTCTTTGAGGGCTTTAATCTAAGGGGAGTGTATTTGTTTATTGTGGATAATATAGGAAGGAGTATCATGCTAAGGTAGAGCAAAAGAAAATTCAGGAAAGCTAGATGCTGTTGTCTACAGCACAACAGTGCTTGTCTGGGAACAGAACTGCCTTTTCATCCATAGTAGCATGTATTTCCTTCCCAGATGCCATCTTTATTGTACTTGCAAGGAAGAACATGGAAGTGAAATTTTCCCATTTCTCATTCTTCGTATCACTAATGATTTTAATGGGCACTTCAAAAACTGCAAGGTAGTTCTTAATGCTCCAGCCCCTCTGATCATACTCAACAATTAAGTCAGGGAGTCTCACTTTGTTTCAAGTCACTTTTGTGTTGCTATGCACCTACAGTTTACTCACTGTAAGGGTTGCCTTTTAGTTTATAATTTGACAGTTGTAAACCCAACCAGAAACATCATGCAATGTAGTTGGATTAGTTCATTTTATTAATTCACAAGACTATGCTTGCTTTTTAAAAAAAGAAAAATCCAACTGTTTCGATATTACAAACTGTTGGATGTGTCCTTTCAGCATGATCTTCTAGCTTAGTGTCTTGCAAATATTCATTAGTAAGTCTTGCTGGTTAATTTTGCCCATGAAGCATAACAGCAAGCTTTTGCCGTTCAACTCAAAGGTTGCAGCTTTATATCTTTGGAATTCCATTGGGCTTAAATGGTATCTTGCTTTTGTTCTATAAAGTGCATCTTCTTTCTTATGTATGTCTTTTGGGTTTAAGACGTTCGGTTTCTTCCAGCTTGTTCTTCTAGAGACAGACTTCTGTAGAGCATTCACAAAGACAGGGAATATGTGTGAAGTGATGTGTATAGTAAAACAAGACAATCATTTTTTACCTCTCTAGGCTTTAGGCTGCCTCACCAACTTAGAGCTGCTACAAGTTGAAACTTCCATCCTATGCTTGACAGCCCTTGTCTCCTCCTTATCAGATATGGGATAGCATACTTAGGCATCCAGTCACATAGCAGAAGTTTTGTTTTGCTGCTCTGTGTATCTATGCGTGGGAGCACTTGAGGCTTTTCATTTCCATCCATTTATGGTTCTTTTTCGCCTCTGCTAAGATCAAATAGAAATTTGAAAGAGAAGCAAAATTGAAACTTGCTGTTGGGGGAACTTGCAAATTTTTTAATAGGGAACATCTGTGTGAAGAGTTTTATTCCAGGGTTTCTGTTTTGGTGTACTATCTGCAGAGGATGCTTGACACACATCCCTATCATTTAGTGATGCTCCTATCCTTACCTTTTGAGTTTTCTGGTAAGTGATATATTCATATTTCTGATAATTGAGTTGATAAAACAGATATGAATAAGAAAAAAGCACTGAAGCAGAAAATAAACAAATAGAAACTAATTCTGGTATTTTTTTTTCCAAATGTTTAGACTTCTTCCTCTCTCTCCCCCAGCTTCTCTCTCTCCCTCCCTCCACCCACACATATACACATACACACACTATCTTTTTTTTTCTTCTGCAGTATGTACAGAGCTCCGTGAGAGATTACTTTATTATAATTGGTAATCTGAGCTTTATTATGCTTCCCTAATGATGCTGCACATGTTTTGCCTATTTAAATGTTATTTTATATCTTCTCTTTACTGCACTGCTGTAAATAAATGATTCAAAATAAACAGCTCAGGTTTTGCTTTGTCTTCTCCTGCACCTTAATCCCACCTAGGGGTGGGAGGGAGCTGTATTGCATCTTTTAGGGCTCTTCTGAGTTCAAGATCTTGTAATTAGTCTTTCTTTGCAGCCTGTCTTAGCCAGGAAAGGACAACACAGGAGAGGATTCCAAGAGTCTTATTTCACATGGGCATGTGTCATTTCTGGGTTACGTTATCAGAAGTGTTCTGATCAGGTGGCTCCCAGGAGCCCCGGAGGGCTTGGCGACATCTGTCTGTTAATGTATTTAATGCGGTAATGCCTCCCAGTTTCAATCAGAGCCAAGGATTTCTCTGTGCTGCAAACTTCACAAGAGCAATTTCTAGGATAGAGAGCTTGGAGTCCAAGTAAACTTGCACGGATGTTGAGGTGCAAACAGTGCTGGGACTGCTTGTAGATGACTCTCTCTTTTTAACAATTACTGACTGGATTGGAGTTTTTAATTGTTTTCTTCCCTTAAAATATTTAGGAAGGTTGGACTAAAGCAGAAGTTGGCTAGTCTGTGGCATGTGTTGCTTGCCAGTTGGTCTGATTATTGTGAGAGTGAATATATCACCCAAGGAACAGATCCAGCCGGAGTCCAGCTCACAAAAATGAAAAGCTTGGACGTGTCTACCTGAAGCGCGATCCAACATTTCCATGGTGAGTGCCTGAGTGTAATGGTACAATATGGTACTGGCATCTCGTGTGCATCTGTGGCAAGATGTCAGCTTGATGAGCCTTAAACTTTATAGACTTCTGTGGTTTATAAAGGGGGGTCGTGCTTGCTTCTGAGGGAGGTTCAGACAGGCAGAGCTGTTGATGTGACTGTGCACTCTGCCCCGGAGAGCTCCGGGCAGCACGGCCTGCGAAGGGAGACATAACCGAGTGGGGAGCGAGCACTGCTGCCGTGCAGGCGACTTCCGAGCCCTCCTGCAGAGGCCAAAGTGGCCTGCTAGCCCCACTGCCTGACCGGGCCACTTCTGGAGCAGCCCTGGGGAAGGGTGTCTTGCACAGCCCTCGCCTGAGATGACTCTGCAGACGCTCCCATGCTCCTCGGTGAGGCAGCCCCGCGCCCCGTGAGGCTGCCTCCTTCAGCCTGCGAGCTGCTCTTCTCCCGTCCTCCTCGCCAGATGGGAGCTCGCAGCTGCAGCTCATCAGTTGGGCTTTTGGCAGAATCAAACACCCTACATCTCTCTGCTGCTTCCTTCAACCGGTTTGTTTGTTTCCAGATGTCTGAAGCGCTTATTCATCGTGAAGTATTTTCCCTGATCAGTATTTTAACCTTCTTGTTGATATTTACTCAGTGCTGCTGAATAAACTGCATTAAGTGGAACTCCATGGATGGAAGAGTAAATCTGCATTTCTGTCTGCTCTCCAGAGGTTTTGCAATAATTCATATTATCTGAGGTTATTGTTATGCTGGGATATTAATGAGCATGTTTTCCTTCCTCCTGTCTCTTGAAGCCTCTATTCAGATCCTGCGTCTGGTGCTAAAACAACATACTCAGTTTGGAATTAGCATGAAGAGGAGAAAGCTCTGTGCTCTCCTCTTGACAGCTCTAGTTTGAAAGAAAACTTTCTCTTTAGTCTTATAAAGATGTATTTGCTTCAGTCCTGCCTGTCCTTGGCCTTTGTGATGAGGAGATTCAACTTTACTGTGTGAGTCTGTTTCATTTTTAAATCTTACTGGATGTGTCCCCTCCTCCTACTTCTCCCCTCTTTGTACAAAACTCTGAAGTCTAATTAGACAGCTCTTAGCAGAAGAGAGATCCCCTCCCTTTTGTTCCAGCAGTTCTGGTGTTGCTTGCTATTCAACACAGGAGGCTGATTTAAGAACTGCCTGTTCTCTGTTCTGTTGTGCATGCCCTTTACCTAGAGTTTCACCTCCAAATATTGAATTTTTTTTCTTTTTGCAACTTCCATCCTGGAAGAAGCAAGTTCACACTGGTTTGAAAGCTTCTCTGTCCCATTCATCATCATCATTTTACAGGATGCATGCAGCAGAAGGCAAATAGCCTCAATTGTATCTAATATTGAAGTCATTTTTTTTTCTCCCCACAATTTCTTTATTCAGCTATAATAAAACTACCCCTGTCACTACTGAGCTATAGCTCATCTGTCTACTATATGATGGGCTTTACGTCTGGTCTGGAGCTGACCAGGCAAAAAAGCGTATGGGAAGCAGAATAGTAGGAGTCCACTTGGGGGGAAAAAGAAAACAGCAACAAAAAAAGAGATTCAGTGTTACTTCCATGCTGTTGTTAGCCTTGCAAGTAGCAGCTGGGGCCACCTGGCTTTGCAGTGACTGTGGGTGTCCTCCTTACTGGTGCACTCCGTGGTGCGGACAAGGACCCTCAAAAGCAGATGCTGCAGCTCAACTGGGAAATGGGAGAGAAAAAGGGAGCTCTGTATTCTGGAATGCTGTTCCCTTGCAGGCTTCATGGAGGGGTGGATGTCCAAGGACCAAGTTAATGGCTCCCAGATGGGACACAGCCCATTGCTATAGTTCTCTGCATGTGCTGCAAAGAGGGGATGGAGGCAGTGCTCTCCCTGGTTTGGAAGGCAGGGCCATCGCTGTCAGAGTCCTGAACACTTAGACCGGTGTCTCCTCTTCCTCAGGTGTCTCCTCTTCCTTAGTCCCTGGGTCATCCTGATGATGAGCTCTCTGAAGTCAGTTTTCCTTCTTCATTAGTCCCTTTTCTTAATTATTTCTCACTTAAAAGGTTGAGAAAACTTTCTCCTTCACCACACTTCAAGGAAAGGTTGTATAGGCTTTGGTGGTTTTCTTTTTTTTTTTTGCCTTCCTTTAAGTGATTGCTTTTATTTTTCTTTGGTAAGTCAATGAAATGTGTGCAGAAGGAAACATCCTTTGATGGCAGTAATTACAAAGATGCGAAGACCAAAAAGGAAGGGGCGCTAAGATCCAAATTAAGATGAACATTTTGCTAATAATCAGTCCAATATTTATTATTGCCTGAAGAGGATAGATCTGGTTGTTAAAGTACAGGTCTGGTATTAAAGGAGTCCTGGGCTGAGCATTTGGCAAGTCTAACAGCAGCTGTTACTTAGGAATTCGGTGGTCCAGGCTGGATCCCGTTCGCTCCCATGAGCGATGCAGCAAGGGCACATTTTCACACAGCAAAAAGCTTTAGAGCAGAACGTGCCTCAGGGGGTTGTACAGCACAGCGCGTGTGGACCAGCCTGTTCTATCGGGACTATGAGATTCCCCCCACTCATATTTCTCTCCAGGGTCACAGATGCTCTTTCTGACTTTGGCTCTTTTAAGTTCACAACCATTTTCTTTGGCATAAAAGAGAAAGAAAACAAACTGTTCCACAAACTGTTCCTTATTTATCTAACTCCTCCTACTAAGTTGCTTGAGCCATGTAAGAATATATATATATAAATAAGATTTTTTTAATGTAACAAGGTACTTAACTGTGCTAACAAGTTCCTCAAAGCTGTTCTTATCTAAAAAAGTTGTCTAATTTGGATATGTTCTATTACCAATAGAAACTTGTTACATACCCTGGAGAAAAAAAATCTGGCATGTATATAATAGATTTATTTTTTACATTTCAATCAAATGAGAAATCTTGCCTTTTGTAATGTCTTTTATCCCTAGAAATTTCTCAGTACTTCATGCGTTTGACTGACTCTTTTTACAGTAGTACTGTTATTTACTCCGCTGCTGAAATATAGCCACCTATGAAGATAAATGTAGCAGTTGTTTAAATGATTCACAACTCAACTCCACGTCAATTTAAGATTAGAGCCCCTCTTTGTGCAACGGAGAGAGAAAGGGTAATTTAATTGCTGAGATATATTATATGCGTCGAGATTACTGATGGTGGCTTCCCCCCATGTTTGGATTTATAGGCGCTGGGTTGGTGCACGCGGCAAAGGCTGCCAAGTGCTTTTTGCGGGACAGGCTGATGCGCACGCAGCACCGCGGGCCCCCCGTGCACCCTGCGGGACGCGGCTGTGGGGCAGCAGGTTTGGGGCTGCAGGGAGCTGGACCCACAACTCTCGCTGCAAGTTCTCGTTTTGCACGGTGGAATCGGTAGTGGATCTGTGCCTCTCTCCCGTCTCTCTGTGCCCACAGTTGTAAATGGATCTTTGGATTCATATTTTCACAATAACAGTAGTTTCTTCCCCAAACAGGATTTTCTAGGTCATGCAATACCCTTGCTTTTGCAAGGCGACAGTGTCAGATAACCTCATTTATAAAATGACCAAACTCTATTTTAAATGAGCTGGCTGGCTTTGCTCCCTCTCTCCACACACGCTCCTGCTTTTTATCAGAAGGCAGCTTCAAAAACATCTCTTTTATGGTTAGAATCCTTTTTTTATATCCAAACCACACCAAATTTATTTGCAGGCAGCTTCTTGCCCATTTGTTCTCCCACAGAATTATCTCAAGCACAAAGATCCAAAAAGGTTTTAAATAAAATGCAACAGCCTCAGAAATGGGGGAGAGCAAAAGGAATCAGAAATAATTGGAATCCAGCTATCTCTGCTGGACGTGAGGGGTGAGACTAGCAGCAGCAGAGCCGGGGAGGAGGAAGAGAGAAGGGGAAGGGGAGGAAGGCTCCCCTTTCCCTGCACGGGTGTCTGTCCCTGGGGCACCGCACTCTGCCCGCTGCCTCCCGCCTGCTCGAAGCTCAGGGGTTCCTGGCTTTCACAAAGTAAGGCTGATTTGTACTGCTGCACAAGATGAGAAGGCAAAAGCCTCCTACTAACTTCCCAGGTCTGAAGTTCCCCTTGAGGAGTAAAACAGCGTGACTGCAGCTCCAGTAAGTGAAGGACTTGGGCTGCGCAGAGGTACGTCTGTGCCGCGCAGAAGGTGTGTGTAAAGCGAGCGGCAAGTGTTTCCAAGCAAACCCCTCCACGGGCAGCAGTGGCAGGGGACGAGCGAGCGAGGGGTGACGCGCGTTTGCCCACCAGGAGCACGGGAAGGAGTCTCGCTGCCCACGGCTGCTGCTGGCTCATGGGCACAGGTAGGCTGTGCTCGCCCTGCACTTGCGGAGCGGAGCGGGGACCCTGGGGACACGTAGGAGCGTAAATGGAAAGCAAAGGCGGCCCAGGCGGAGGGAGATGCGCCTCTATCCTGGGCATCGCAGCTGCCTGTTGGGCAGGGTTGCTGCTGCAGAGGCACACGGATCTGTCACAGGGCAGCTGACTTGTCCTGAGGGAAATATGTGTAAAAGGGATGAGCTCAAAGCATCCCCTGCCTGTTACCTATGTATGTTATGAGTAATTTGTCCCTGAGGCAGAGGTGGTTCTTTTTTTTTTTTTTTTCCCTGTGAAGTTGATTCTTTTCTTCCCGCTTATTTCTTTTCAGCAGGAGGGAAGATGAATTTCTCAAAAGCAGTTCATTGCTTTTAATGTGAGAGTCCAGTTAATTGATGGTTTAAAAGCTTTGCTTTTCTTGCTATTAAACATGCTGCAAAGCAAAACTGCAGCGTAACCTGCAGAAGGCTGGGACGCTGCAGCCTTGCAGGACACGGCTTTGGGCACCAGCCTTGTCTGGGCTGCCTTTCTTTTCCTTGAGCTATAGGACAGGTCCTGTTTGCCCCCGTTTGGTCCACTTGGCAGCTCTCGGTGCTGTCTCTTGAGCGGTGTATGATACTGGTGGGGGTGTGAGGAGGAGATGGATGTTTAATAAGCAGATTCTAGGAAAAAAGCAGCCCGGGCGGTGCAGGGCAGAGGGCGAGGAGGTGCAGGGAGAGGCAGGGCCGCGGCTCGCAGCAGGGGCTCCCCGAGCCGCTGACGAGGCGGGTGTTGGTCAGGGGCTCGCAGCCTCTCGCGCCCCTGCCAGGAGCGCTCAGACCGGCCTCGGGGATACCAGTCCCGTTGGGGAGCAGCCGCTGCTGCCCTCTGCCCTCCCTGCCCTCCATCCCTCCCTCCTCTGCCCCCTCCACCCGCTTCTCCATCCCCAGACCCTCTCCCCGCATCGCCGCCTCATGCCCTCCACTGCTCCTTCCTTCCTCTCCTGCGGCCCCCTGTCCTCCCGCCGCCCGCCCGCGGCTCCTGCCCTCCCCGGCCCGTCTCGCCCGCTCCCTCCATCGCTCCCTGGGCTCCCCCTCCTCCTTCCTCCGTGCCTGGCAGCCGCGGGCCCCCCCGCCCCGCGCAGTTCCGCCGCTCGCCGCCGGGGACCC
>JAUBNY010000124.1:1142579-1153314 GCA_032275445.1 Crypturellus soui | reverse complement strand
GTAACAGCCTTTGGGACATCACTCCCACTTGTGGGAACATGAATGGGATGAAACCCAAGCAAATATGGCTGGGTTTTTTTATTATTATTATTTTATTTTTCCAAGGATTCGCTTAGGCAGTGTTTCTGTGGGACGCCCCTAGGAGAAGATACAGGGATGTGAAGGGATGTGGCAGGGTGGCTTTGCCTCCCATGTGGGCACGCTGTGGGCGAAGGGGAGCCCTGGGGGATGTTCTGCTTCGACAAGGAAGGTCCTCGTGGAGCTGGGCTCCGTGTGAGCGTGTCCCAGCTGTGTGGCATCCAGCCGGGCTCCCCGCTTCCAGCACGGGCTGCGAGGGACCCGGCTGAGCTCCCCCTCTACCATTTGCTGGGGTCATCCTGAGGATTTTCCAGGGGGTTAGACAGGACATTAATTAATTATCAGGGAAGGAGACGTAAAGATATAAGCTGTCTGCATATGTGGGTGATTTCCTATCCAGATCTGCATTACTTCTTGCTCAGAGACTTGGGAAGTGTTCACGGTGCAGGGAGGGAGGGAGGGAGTTATTAAGTGCTGAAGCGCAGCTGGTGAAGAGGCTGTGGTCTCGCTGTGCTGGGAAAGGGCCGTCGGGATCCGTGCTCCTGCTTGATTGCAAATCCCTGGCCCAGGTCTCAGTCAGGTGACAGGGCAAGAATATTTATTCTGACCATCCTTTGCATGGCAGCAGCTGCGTGAAGCGATATCCAGGCAGCGTCTCCACTGAGCACCCGGTGAGCTATCCAGCACAAGGGGATTTTCATCTCTGCTGAGATCTGCCGGCTTCAAAGTCTGCAGAATTTATTTGCATCGTTCATGAGGGAGCGAGCCGGGCGTATATCTTCCTCCTCACCCTCTCAGATCCTCCCCCTTTCCCCAACCGCTTTTGGGTTTGTTTATGTGGTTAGCTCAGCATCAGCACAGCGATTTGGAAATAAAGCAGCGGAGCTTCGTCTTGGGCTCATTGCATATGCATACATTGGCGAGAGAGCTCTCACTGGCGATGCTAAGCTAGGTGGGAGTTAATGAAAATGCATCGGTGACCTGATAAACCCTGCGTCTGGAGGGTTAATAATGAGTCTGCGAAAGCCCGCCCCAGGCGCAAACAAGTCATTTGAGGTCACAGACCCTCTGAGCGCAAAGTAATGACAGTACTAATTTCCCAGCCATTTGGGCACGTGGTCAGCTTTTTTTTTTTTTTCTTTTTTAAAGACAAAAAAGGCAGGTTTTTCCCCTCTGGTGCCGCCGCGCAGGGTGCGTGGGAGGAGGCGAGTGGTGCCCCGCGCCTCCTCCCTGGGGAGAGCCGCCGTGGGTCCCTGCCGCGGCTCCAGCCGAGGCGCTCTGCGTCATTACCATTGCAGATTGAGCCGTGCGATCGCACCTCAGCTGTGCCGGCAGGAGCCGGCGCCTTCTGCGCGATCGCGGGTCTGCACCCTTATCTCCCCTTCCTACACGGACATCTGAATCTGTTATCAAAGGCAGCCTGGGCCTCATTGAGTGGGGAGGCATCGCTAAAAATGCATACAACGTTTTCTTTTCAGCCTTAATGCTTTTTTTTTTTAACTTTTTGCTGAAAGCCAGAGAGTTTTTGATTCAATGACAGAAGTTGACATTTTTCTGAGGAACGCCTTGCATTTTGGTGCTGAGGGTTTTTTATAGCTCCCTGGCCCGCTCGGAGGCAGAGGGATTGCAAGGCTAGTTGTCACTGATGTTTAAATCTGTAGTGGGATTGGCGCTGGGCATTGGCCTTGTGCTTCCCCTTTGCAGGCAATGATGAAGCAGCAGCAAATTGCCGTGTCTGATAGACTTGTACCTCGTGCAGGCTGTCTGGGGTGAAGTGGCACAGCTGGGAAACGCGGGGAGCCGCTGGCAGAGCGTGGCCGAGTGCTGGTGCAGGCTAGTCCTGCTAGTGTGCAGCTGGCTGAAACCTTGCCTGGTTTGCAAACGTGCCACACTGACATCTTTTCTCCCAGAATAGGTTGATCAAGATATATTTTCCTCCATCTTTACTCTTTATTTACCCTCATCTTTTTCTTGTTTTGTCTTTGTTTGTTTTGTTCCTCCTCATGTGTGATATGGGTGACTCCTGGTGTTAGAAGTGTAGTGTGTGCGCATGGACAGCTTTGAAAGCAGGCTATCACATCTCTTTTAGACTGAAAAATGTTTGGGGCAGAGACTGTGTTAATGTTCACAGAGCATCTGGTCCTCTCCAGGTCCAATTCATCACTGTCTTGCAGTTTGCATTATTGCTCACACCAAGGGAAAGTGGGTGTGAAGCTGGAATAATAATGTTTCACACTTGCTTTACAGTGGTTTTGATATCCAACAGCATGCTAACCTATCAGAAAAGACATAAAGACATCAAGTAGTTGGAAAGTGAACACATACTTGGTTTAGAAATAACATGCAAACCTTTCTCAGTAAGGGTAATTAAGCACTATGGGTGATTCTCTATCAATGGCAAATATAGAATAAAGATGGGATTTTTTTCCCTAGCTTAGAGGTTCAAATCACTGTACAGAAATTAATGGATGAGAATCTATATCAGGCAGCAGCAAAGATGGCTGCAGTGGTTCCCCTAGCTTTAATCCTCTCTGATGCTGCAAAAATCTTCAGAGCGTGACTCTGGCATCACTGGGCAGCAGCGACATGTCCCCGAGTTTGCAGAGACTTGGGTAGTCTCTGTAGTGCAATTTGCCCTGCTCGTGTATGCAGGCGTGATGGAGATGCCATTCACGGGATTACAGATGTCAGCGATGCGGCTTCTTTTAATGAACCCTAATAGCACAACTGTAGGGAGAACATAACGCTGCTGGGTGTACGCGAGGCTGGAGTCTGGGGTTTCATGGTTGGGAATTGGGGCTTCCTGGTATTAAGGCTGTGGCACTTCACAGGGGTCTTTAAGAGGCATTGCTTGCAGTGAGTCGGGCTGGCGTGCCATTTGTTCTGTTCCTGACGAATGTTAAACAAGATTTACGTCTCCTCAGTCACTATTTAGTTATTGAAGAACATCGCAGCCAGCACAAATGCAAACAAAACTGTCTGGGTTTTTGTTTATGCAACAGATCATTAGAAAGTCTGTAGGAAAAAATGCTCTGGTCTGTTAGATAATTAATCTGCATTTTAAGAATTGTCTGAAGACATATTTTCAAGATAGTCCATTGAGCTGCTGCTTATTCAGTCAATAATGCCTATATTTAATAGTCCCTAAGAATGTATTTCCATAATGTACTGCAAACAGTTGAGAAATCTGCATCTTTTTCTATCTTAAGATGTCAGTGCTTGCCCATTTTCTATGACAAATTTTTCCTGACGGTTGGTGAAAAATCTAGGCTTGTTAGCTTCCAACTGGTAGGGCTAAGAATAGGGAGAGAGGAGCCTTCTTAGAGCAGCCCCCTGGTCCGCATCCCCTCAGACGCTGAAGGAGCTGGCAGTCTTCACCCGGCGCCGCTTGCTGGGGTGCACCAGGCTGGCAGCGTTGCCCAAAAGGCACCCGAACCGCTTGGAGAGCGTGGGCTCGGCGGGTCCGCAGACCTTGTCCCGCGGTCCTGCTGGCGCCGCAGAGACGGGAGCATGTCTCGGGAACGGGGATCGGAGGTACGTCTGGAGTCGCGTCTCCACCAGCGCTGGGCTATAGGCGCAACGCTCGGAAGCGGTGTGAAACGCTGTAATCCCCGCGTAGTGTATTTATTCTGGCAGGAGCCTCGAGCGCGAATGCGCTGACACCGCTTGGCTTTGAGTGATGGAGCTCGGCCGGCGCCGGGGAGCGGGCGCTGCCGCGGCAGCTCTGAGCGCGCGTGCAGCCCGCGCCGCGGCCGCGCGGGAGAGCACCAAGGTGAGGAGCTGGAGCTTAATTTCATTACCTTATCAATAACTGACCGCGCTGGGGCTGTGTGGGGAACTCTCAGGAGTGTTAATGCTATCTTTGGCTGTCTAAGTGAAGAAATAATGAATATGAGCAGGAAGAGCATTGCGTGCAGTCGTGCTATCTGTACCTTAAAAATGATCTTAGCAGACTGGCAAGAGATAAGAGAAGAGCTACAAGGATGGTTTGAGGTCTATAAAGCATACTGGAGAGGAGTGGCTGAAGCTCCATCTGTTTCTTGTAGCAGAGAGGAATTTGAGGGGTGACTTGGTTATTATCTGTGAGTATTTGGCAAGGGGCAAAGATTTCTGCTAGCTAGAGATACAGAGGCAGAATATGGTTTTTTGGCTGGAAGCTGAGGCTAGATAAATTCAGATGAGGAAGCAAGGCCTATGTTTTGTTGTTGTACAGGTTTATATTTAAGCACAGGAGCAAATTACACAGGGCATGACCTAAAGCTGCTCTTCAAGATACACCATCTCAAGTGCAAACTGTGGAGGCTTAGTAAAGGAGAACCCAGCATGAGGCAAGAGCAAGTAAAACAAGGATTTCAAAATGGTCATTGATTCTTGTCCTTCAAATCTATCAATTTCATTTTAATCTCTTTTTTTGAGAGAGAGCAAATTCTACCATGGTGTTAGGCTGCTATAGAGAGGAGATAGGGTTGCTATCAGCTGAGCCCATCTGTAGGTCTGAACCATCATTCTTGCTGAGATTTTGCTTTTTGAGGATTTATCCTGTGTCTGAACAACAATGAAAAAATCCCGTATTCTCACTGTGATTAGGACAGAAACAGGTAGAATGAACTTGTCCAAAACAAGACCTATTTTTAGCAAGATGTCACAGCTGGGATTTGAAGGACTTTGGCTAGAATCACCACCTATGGGGTGTAGAAAATATATAGAGATGAAGAGTTGTCACTGTAGAGCACTTGGGACAAATAACCTTCCTGTGCAAAGGAGAAATGAATTTCAGTAGGGACCTTTCACCCCTACATCACCTGCCTTCACTCCCTTGTCTCCCATCAGATATCCTCTATGTTCTTCTCTAAGTCTTGTCATTTAAATCCCTGCTGTGCTGGGTTACAAACTCTGCAGTTGATGTCCCATTCAAATGTCAGTTGATGTCAGTAAATATCAGTGGCCCAGAGGGTGCTGTTAAATGGAGATGACTGGCTCCAGACGTTTTGGTTATGAATGCTATTGCTATGCTTTGTGACCAGAAGATGTGCCTCGGAGAGGAGGCTAAAGACAGGGCAGCTCATGATGATGTTTATAGGTGCCTCTCTAAACTGATGGTCTAAGGCTCTATTATAGGACATTACTACTTCTACGTTCTGTGTAGGAAACCTTGCAACATGGCCAATGTGCTTCATTTTCTCATTCTTTTCCAACTCTGGCTTGGTTTGTTGCAGAATCGAAAGGTATTTCTTTTCAGATGGTGGCATTTTTTTCCCTTTTCTCTCCATGTTTGGTGTTGGTGCACTGAAGAAAATTAAATTAGGACTGTGTCAGCATGAGGGAGAGAATACCGTTTGCAAAAACACATTTTGCTTAAGTTAGTAATATTGTAACTGTTAATTGAGTGTTCATTGATTGCCTGTCACTACCTTGATGTAATCTATTATTCTCTTTTCAAGTGGATGGCCTACCACTGATTAAATAGTATAGCTGCTCCTGCAACACTTCACTGTCTTGACTATTCATTTTTTCTTCCCCAATGACTCCATTTTACTAGCTGTGCCATTAGCATCATCGCCTCTTTGAAGTGATCTCAGCCTGTGTGCCATGCTCGTTGTCTCCCAAATACCTTTAAAGCATCTAATACTTCAGGGTTTTTAAGTGGCCCGAGACAAGAACTTAACCAGCGGATGCGTTTGAACCCAGTCCAAGAGCTGTTGTCTAGGTGGATTTAGGGTGCGAGTTTCTCCAGGAATTGCTTCATTTGTTAGAGGTTCTTTGTTGCGGAGGGTTCAATTATGGAAGTGAATAGTGTTTTATGGGAATGAGGGAAAAGGAAAAAGAAAAGCTAGTGTCATCCCAACAGCTCTTTTACGGCGTCTTTCACCTAAATGACTGAGCAGGCAGGTAATTGTGGGCGAGTCGTACCAGCTAAGGGGTCGGCGGCAATGAGGATATATGTGAGCTCGCGTAATGCTTTTTGCCGGAGGCTTGTCGGAACCTTTTCCAGCACTTCATGAAAGCTCTTGAGGCTCCCCGAGGGCGACGTGTGCGTCCACGTGCGGGAAGATGGATGCCGGGGTGAGCGCGAAGGCGAGCGGCAGCCGAACCGGGGGCAGCGGCGGGGCCGGGCCCTCGCGTGCGAGGGAGCGCTGGGGCCTGGACGCACAGGGCCCTGCGCCTCGTGTCCTGCCCTGCCTTCTGTGCCACGAGGAGAGCAGGTCCAGTGTGTCCCTTCGCTACCCGATACCTTTTCTTCATTCTTCCGGATCCACTGCATGGTCCACTGTGTCCCAAATAATTGCCTTTTCCTCAAAGAACGCCACTTGTGGCACGACGTCCAGATGCCTGAAGTTTTGTGAACCCAATTATTTCTTCTGCCCTAAATTTTGCAGGAAATCTTAGATTTGCAGGGGGGCTTTCCTGGAGCAATTGGCTAGTCTTTAAAATCTTTCTACTGTATTTAGTGGACTCAGGCATTTTTGAAAGATTGATTAACCTTCTGTGAGAGATTATGGTTTAACATTCATATAAGAAGGAAGGGGAATTAATATCCTTCCTACCATGCTGAGTATGTTTAAACTCCTGCTTTCAGCTTGTCTGACTTGGAATAGCTTCTAACTAGTACAAATGATAGAACAATTTATTTTGGGTGATGAGTTATGAGAATATTGCTCGTACACCCAGAACACGACATTTTCAATCACATCATCATTGCATTGGTAAAAAAAAAAAAAAAAAAAAAGAAAAAAGAGATTTTAGTATCTTGACATGTTTATCCTTTGGAGGCTGAGTCAATTATATTGTATAAGAATTTACTCCATAGCTCTTAGGTCTCTGGATTATCGTTGTCAAGAGGAATATCCTATCAGGCTTATTCCAGCTGTTGCAAAGTTCAGGGGGAGAGGAGAGGATAGCACAAGCTAAGAGTACACGTATAGGCGGCATTCAGGAATAGGAAGGTGATTTAAGGGTGTGTTAGTAAAAGGTATAAGTAAAAAGAAAAAGAAAACCTGAGCCTTACTTGCAGGCACAGAGGTTAAAACAGTGGAGCTGATATGCTCTATTTTCTTGCCTAAATGCAGCTTTTAGAGCTGTCACATATGCCATATAGAACCACTATATGGCATTTAGAGCCACTTTCTTGGGATGGGAATATTTGGAAGGGATTCCCAAGGTGATGGAGAGCTCGTGTCTATGCAGGTGTGTGTTTGTCAGGCCAGGTAATCCACTATTTCCAGGCCAGGGTGTATTACAGGCCTTGGGGTGACATATTGAATATTTACTTATACAGATGGAGTTGCTGAGCTGTACACTTTGGAGTGCGTTTGTCACTGGATGTTCTGCCTGTTCCTGTCATACATGGTGACCTACACTGGCTCATTTAATGCAAACACCATTGGAGTTTTGGGTTCAGCAATTGCCTCGGTCACAAGCAGAGGCTCCGAACAGCTTGGAAAGGCCAAAACTTGGCACTTGTGTTGGGGACACTTTGGGTTTTGCTGCTGAGTTTGTGCCATGATTTTTACCGGCCTCTTCCTTGCAAAGCTTTGTCTTGCACCCTGAAAGGCTCAGCAGATGACCCAGGGTCTGCTGTGCCATCTGCTCGGGCCAGGTCCCCATGCCCCAGCTCACTGAGCTGATGCTTTCCTGGCATCAGGCATTTTCAGAAATCAGTCAAGCTTGGGAATGCTCCCGGTGAGGGAAGACCATTTCTCCTGTTTCCAAGAGTGATGTTGCACTCCGTGTTCAAAGAACGGTATTTATGTGTTTGTAAAGGATTTTCTTCTGTGCAAGATATTTGATCTTCACGACCTTATGTCATCTCACCTTAACACTGGAAAATCTGGGATGTGGAATCAGGTAGCTTCAGATGGGCATTTGCTCTTTTGAGATAATTATTAATAGAAATTTCAAACCAACTCCTATTCTTAAAAAAAGGTCCTGGTAAACTGAGCGAGGTGACTTTTTTTCTAGTAGATGAAGGAAGCCATACACTTGGATGTTGCCACTAAGATAACTAGCTTTTGATTTTTAATTCACTGCACATTTTTGTTCACTTCTTTTGCTGGATTCTCCTATTGAACTTTGCCTTGTGGGTGGAACCAAAGTTAGCCTTGTTAGAGCAGCTAAAACCCCTAATTACTGGAGAGACAGATGAGAAGCATCTAGCCAGCTGCTAGGTGTGTGCCGGCTCCCTTCCCCTCTTGCAGAAGCGTGTGCTTTGAGCAGCTAGGACGGCGTAAGCGTGGCTTGATTAGTGTTTGTGTATTACCGGTCTAGTCTAGCAGGATGAGATGTTCTTGTGCATGGGTATTGGCATGTCATTTGCTCCTATCCAAGGGCCTTCAGAGCTGTTTTGCATTTGCTGCATTGTTGTTTTGCATCTGAAATGAAGTAACAAGGAATATTTTAAGATGCACAGAGTAACATGGAGCCGCCGGGAGCAGTTAGTCAATGAGTGTGAGAAGACACCAGCCCTAATGATGACAGGGGAAAGTTGTTTATGGGGTATGGGAGCAAAAGGCAGGGAACAAATGGATACAGCCTGCAGAGGCGCAGGATGGAATTCATCAGGGGAGCAGGGCTAGCAAATAATTGCATATGCAGTTGTTAATGTCTTAGGTGATTACTTAGGGCTTGCTGTCCCATCCTTCTTGGACAAAAGTGCCTGTGTGGGAAGGAAAAAGAAGGTTGCATGAACTAAAGGGAGATAAAGAAGCAGCACAAAGGGTGAAACAGCATTATAGAGTCGTCTGGAAGGATGAAAAAGAGGAGAACAGTATTGTAATGGAGGCATCTATCTGGATTCCAGCTATCTGCAGTCAGGCAGTTACTGGCTGGGTGTTCGGTGTGTGAGAGAGAAAACAAGCCTCCTGCGCGTAAAATGGGGAGGAAATTTGGCTGCCTTGTTTTTTTCCTCTCTCTCAGTATATACAGATGCCGAGCTTTGGGGTCCCTTGGCCCTACAGTGCTGCGCAGAGGGTTGCACTCTCCAATCTAGTGAGGTTCGATGGGAGGCAGCAGGACTGATGGACACGAGAAGAGGGTTGAGATGGTGTGTGGAAGGCGTGCTGCCCCGTCTGTGCCACGGCGAGCCGCTGGGAGCCCTCCCCGTCCTTACGTGCCCAAATACCAGCAGTGGTTGTTGGGAGGCTGTTGCAAACGGGCAGGGTAGTGAGTTGTTTAGCAGCAAAAAGGCTCCTCAGCAGCAGGGGTGGGATGGCGCCTGTCTCGCTGGCGTTGTTCGAGGAGCTTTGCTTGCTGCCCGGCGCTTCCAGTCCCTGCCATCTACTGCGCTGTTTAAAGCGAGCTTGCGCTGCCTGACCCTGGCTGGTGCTTGCCGGGTCCTGGATAGCTGGCATTGCACCACTTCCCTCTCATTCTGGTTTCCCAAGGCCACAAATCAGTGTTTCGGAGCTGGGAGGTAAAGGTTGCACTCCTACGTCCATGTTTTCAGCGCAGAAGCAGCCCTTTGACGATTATTTCTCTGGAAGTCACTAATTAGCTCATCTGAAATGGAAGCTGCTTGAATATGAGGGTATAACTTCTGTGGCCAATGTGTATGGAAAATCAGGCCAGTGCCTTCAGACAGTGGCCGTTTCCAACTGTTCCAGTTTTGGTTGCCAGTTTGAGGCTTTAATACACAGAGATCCTATTTGCGCTGTTGCTTTAGCTGTGCCATATGCATAGGCTAGGAGGGCAATACAGTGGCAGCAAATTTCAGAGCTGGACTTGCAAAGGGTAGTTTGAATAAGGCGGCCTATCAATCCTATTCGGTATCGTTTGATTTATTAAAGCAAGGGAACCTGCCGCCATCTCGGTGCTCAGCACGTGCCCACAGAAATCAAAGCGAAGCAATCTCGCAGACAGGGAGTGAACTCTCCTCAAGGGCATGAATTGCAGCAAGAAAAATTGAGGCTGGACATCAGGAAACGTTGAACAGTAAAAAGAGCGAAGCACTGAAATAGATTGCTAAGGGAGTTTGCAGAGTATCTGTCACTGGAGATTATAAAGAAGAGATTAGACAAATGGCTTGGAAGCATTGATCTTTTTGGTTAGGCGGGTGGACTAACAGACCTCTTCATTTACTCGTGTTTTCGATGATTCGTTCATCAGCATCAGTGTAGCCGTAATTGCCCCCTTGTTGGTGCCAGGCAGCAGGTGTATTTTTACCCGTGTCTGTGCGAGGCTGGACAGGCTCAGAGCCTCTGCTTGGCACGATGTTTCTGCAGCTCCCTGGGCTGCATCGAGGGCCTAATGGGCATGCTGAAGTATATGTTAGAGCAGTGCTGGGTCTTGAGCATTCCCACTAGCAGGTCACCTGGAAGATGTTTGCTAGCACTCCTGTAGGGTAAGGAAAAGCACATGAACGGATACTCAAGTTACACTCAGCATTTTGCTCTGTCAGAGATTTTCTAGTAACCTTGGGCAAGTCATATTAATCTCCTGAACCGTGGCCAAACACGAAGCAACACACACATCCAAGTTGGGAACCCAGGATGAGTTATGTTGCTCTACAGTCCGTGGATGAGCAAGGTGAGTCAAGGGGAAGAGGTCTGGGTTGTATCCTGTGATTCCTGAGGACAAAAGCAGGACCAAGCTTACAGTAATAAACCATTTTTACTACACCTGAACACCTCTGTACTTGGCCTGGCACACTGGAAGCAGTTCT
>JAUBNY010000124.1:1125470-1136547 GCA_032275445.1 Crypturellus soui | reverse complement strand
GCAGCAGAGCCAGGTTCTCCAGAGCCCAGTGGGCTTGCAAGCTGCACGGAGCTCTTATGATCTTTATGACTAACAGCAGTCGAAAAAGAAAGGACCCACATCGCCCCAGCTCCAGCGCGAGCTCACAGGACTGGCGGTTAGGATAGACACAGAGAGTGATGTGCTTTCAACACAGGAAGCTGGGCTCGTTTGATCACAGTAACCTGCCAACAGGGATGCTTTCTGTATCATCCTGTTTTTCTGACTCCTACTACCTCTTAAGCAAAGCTGGCAGGGAGAGTCTCAATAGCGAGGTCCAGAAAGTTTGCATCCTCATCACAAAGTCAGAGTGGTTGCGTCTGCAGCCCCATGCGCACTGAGTCAATGCAGGATGCAGCCTGAGATGATTATGAGGGATCCTCAGAAAAAAACACAGGCATAGGTTATCTGACAGGGAGCAAGACAAGATGGCACTTGCACAGCAAGACTGCCGGCAGCAACTTTGCATCTCCAGACTGCCCTTTGCACCTGGGGAGGAGGGAAAATTGCCAGCCTGTCTGCTAGGATGAAAAGAAAACAAAGGACGAATGGTCATAATTTAGTGGGCTCGCGGGTAAATTTGTATTTCATTCTGATTATTGACTGCGTTTCCTAATTGCGGCAATAAAAAGGAAGAGTCCATCTCCTAAATGCAAACGGTATTGCTGATTGTTATTTAATTAGTTGATTCCGGTGGTCGAGGGGTGAGCGTGGAATTACAATTGCAGCTCGTATTATTTCACTGAGATTGCAGAATTCATTAGGAAGACAATGGGATTCTTGATTGTTGACGTCTTGAGAACTCGTGCCGATAACTTTCAGACTGAAGCAGCAAGCGAGGGCCGTGGTGGCTTTTCCTGCTGACACCCGGAGCAGTGCAGTGAGGTGCGAGGGGACAGCGTCCCCCGTCCGGCTCTTGGTCCCGCTCCGTGCTCCTTGGAGAGCGGCTCTGGGGAGGCTGCTGGCAGGGAAGTTTCCGCAGGAGAGCGGAGCGGCTCTGCCACTCTGCAGCCATCGGCGCAGGTGTGCTCGGAATAGCAATGTCCCCCGCGCTCGGCATCAGGCGCCGCAGCAGAGCCTGGTGGCAGCGACATGAGAGGAGAAGTCCTCGGAGGAGGCGGCGTCCGCCCGTCTCCTGCTCGCCAGCGTGCAGTGCGTGTCCTCCCTTCGTGAGGTCTCCCCTCTCCCCCGTGACCGTGCCGGATCGTAGCAAGGGCAGACCTGGGCAGGGACACCAGCGCAGGAGGTGCTGCTCCGTGGACAGTGCTGATGCAGGAGGTGACCTGGCTGCTCGCTGCTCGTCATGGAGTGGTCTCCCCTGGACCAGCTGGCTCCTCCACGCTCAGCCGGGCTCGCAGGTTGGGCGCTATGGGATGCTTGGTGCGCTGGCCAAGCGGTTGCACAGCTTGCGCCAGGGCTGGCATCTGAGGAACCTTGCTTGTGGCGTCCGGAGAGCAAGCTCCACCTGGCAAGCTGAGTCCAGATCAGAAGAAATCCCTTCCCTGCTTTTGATGTGTGAGCTTTCCTCTGTGATGAGCAGAGAAAATAGTGTGGATGCGTCGCTCAGGCGAAGCCATCAGGAAGGACAAGGTAATTTAAAACCAAACTTGAGTTCTTGATGTAGGTTAATTCCTAAGTATCATGAAAAAATAGCCCCTGGTATTCATTGTCACACAGTATAATTGAAGCTGAGAGTAGATATTTATGTGGCTTATCAGACTTTTTACGGAGTTGTAAGTGTAAAAGCATAAATGAATAGAAAGTTATAAATTCTTGTGCTTCAGGATATGACCTAACTTCTGCTTAATGAGAGTCTAGCAGAAACTTATCCTCAGGACAGGCTGCCTCTCTCTGTCTTGACACTTTCTTCTGAAGTATGAGAGCCGGCTGCGGCCGGGACCTGGCTGCCAGACCAAAGGGACACCGGTGCGACCCGAGGGGGCTGTGTCTGTGCTGAGCAGCCGTGTGTTTTGCTAATGACCCCTGTTCCCGCTGCCCCAGGAGCTGCTGCGTGTGCGGCACCCCGCCGCGGTGGCTCTGTGCGGCTCGTGGCCCGAGCAGCGTTAGCCTGCCCGCTCTCGCTGCTCTTGGTTGAGGACGGCCCTCGTGCCCGTGAGGGTACTGGTCGGCAGAGCAAGGTCCTGCCCTGTGTGCCCGTCATCACGACAGGCTGGCTGAGGACACAGACTGGAGGGAAAGTCCATTTGCCCAAGCGACCCTGCAAAAATATCTCCCAGGGTGAAAAACAGAAGACTTTTAAGAACTTGGCAATTTGCAAATGTGACCGTGAAACTGATGGGCAGAAGGTATTGAGGTTTCTCTCTGAAAATGTTCACTTTATTGTTTTTTCTTCTCTTTTTTTTGTGTGATTTTATTGAAAATGTGTTTCATATAACGGCCTTTCAGCTGGTTTATTGTGATGTGGCTTTTATTGTAGCTGACTGAGTATTTGTGGGGATATTACTGCTTTGCAATAGAGGAAACCACAAAACAGGTTTGCTTGAAATACATAGAGGGGGGGAGTTGTTATATTAAAGTAATCATCTTTCCTGACCAAACTTGGCTTCCTCTTTCATGGGTACTCTGCAGAGAGTTGTTCCTTTTTTGTGTATGTCTTTTTATTGTCAGGATTAATTTTTCAGAGAGGTCTTCGTAAGACAAGTGTTATCTGCTCCTTCCGTTTCAGAGACATGAAGGGAGATTTTCTCGCCTCCCCTCAGCCAGGGGTGCACAAGCAGAGCCATGGGGAACTTGGTGCAAGGTTGTGGCAAAGAAAGGAAGAGAAAAAGAATATGATTTCCTTCCTCCTCTTTCTTTTTTTTCCCTCTGTTTTTTGATGGCAGGATGCTTGAAGTGCTGTTTGCTTGGATCAGAAGCAAGAGGCCTGTGGCATCAGTTTCTTCTCTCTACCCAAAGTCATTTTGGAGTGCAGAGCTGCTTGCAAAATCTTCTTTCTGTAGTCTAGTGTTGTCTTTTCCCCTGTCGCTTCATTTCTCATCCTGTTTTCTCCCCGTAGCTTCTCCTCGTCCCTGACAAACATCTCCTCTTTCTCTCCCTGAAAGCACCTTCTTTCTTGCCACTGACTAATTTTTGTCTTCAGGCCCAGAACATCTTTAACCCCTGTTCCCCCAGGGACAAGGAAAACGTGTTTTTTCTTTTTGCTAGCAGCAGTTGCACTTGGCAGGGTGGGGGTTGAAGGACAGTTTTGCTCTGGATGTGGCTGGATCTTTGGGATATCGTGGTCTGTCTTGGTACATTTCTCTTTTTTCCCCTTCTTTGCTCTGGGAATTTGTCCCCTGTGGAAGGCAGGGCGGCCACGCTCTGTTCCCGGACTGCAGAAGGCCAGGAGAAGGAGACATTGATATGACAGGGGCGCGGGTGAGATCAGACTTGGTGCACATTGGTGGTCATGAGTCCACCAGCCAGGAGGTGTGACATCAAGAAGCCTCAAGGGAGAATGAGATAAATTGGAGCGATGAAGAAAAGCGCAGCAAGGAGGATGAAAAACACAAGGAGGGGGAAATGACACCCAGTGATTTGGCAAGGAGCCAGAGCAGTGTTCCACACAAGGGGAAACTGGCAGGTAATTTACAGCCTTCAGGAGAGGAAAGGGAAATGAAAAGGGGGAAAAAAAATCTTCTTTGTCTGTTGTTGAAAAGAAATTTATTTGCAATGAATTAGTTGAATTGTGTCTCCTGTCTCACCAATCCCCTGATGACATGAACCTCCAAAAGCCAGTGATAAGGAAGAGCATCCTCCTTGATGTGGGACTGTGTGGCACCTTCCTGCTCTGGCTCTAGGAGAGTTTTGGTGCAGGAGCTCTGAGCCACCACCTGGGAATATGCTGGGCCGGACAAAGGTGATGGAGGAAATACAGGAGCTGCAGCTGAGTCCTGACCAAAGGGCTGCGTGGAGTTAGCTCTTCCAAGCAGACCCTGGGATGCACTGGTGATTCAGCTTGCTTTAGGCTAGAATCAGCCTTGCGTGAGCTTTGGGAATCTGGGAGTAACATAAAGGACGTGTCCGGACAGTTTGTTCACTGGCCGATCAGTTGCTGTCTGCTTTGACAGGAATATAGATGCAATGGTTCTTTTTCACTCTGTCTGAAATTGCTCTGTAATAACAGTAGGACCAGGAGAGGCATTTTTATTGATTAAGCAATCGAGACTATTTGTCTTTACAAAGCCAAAAAGAGAGGTGTCTTTGGCTTTCTATGTATACACGGTACACATTTATTATGGGTAACAGGCTCTGTAATCAAGCTGATGCTTATGATGGACTGGTTTATAATAGTGGATTGAGATGGCACAATAGGAACACTTGTAGATGTGCTCTATAGCAAGGGTTGCAGGGGAGGCAGCCTGGGAGAGCCCTGGAGCTGCCTTTTGCAGGATGAGCGTGATCCAAGGGCAGAGTTGCTCCTGGGACACCTGAGCCTGTTCTTTCTCCCAGCCTGTGTTTTCTGAGACGTTTGATCAAAGACCATTTCAGCTATTGGAAATCTTGTAGAGGCACGTGTTGCTTGACCCTTACAGCTCTCCAAGGTTTGGACACCTGCGTAGAGCAAGATCATCCCTGATATACTCTTTCTTTGGCACATGAAATGTTCTGTGATCCTCTGTGCCCTTCTCCTTGTTTTGGCTGATATTCCTGGTGTGCCATGCTCAGGGCAGTGTCATACTGCTCTACCTATTTGCACTAGTTCTGCTATAATGAGGGGCTTGGAAGTTATCTCTGAATGCATTTGTTTTTACAGATTTTCTTTTGTTTTGTTTTAAGTGGGCACATGAATCTCTGTTTTTGCAAAGCAAAAATGTAGAGAGGAGCATTTCTCTGCAAGCAGAAACATGTTTGTGAGGAAGCTTGGATGCCTGGGGCACATACAGACTTTCTGAGGACAGTCGCCGAGTGTGGGTTTTGTAACCTTTTCCAGCTGTCACATATGAGAGCGCTCTCACACTGTTGTGTCTGACTGAAGCCCTAGCTTTGGGTGGTGAAAGGGGCTTGTTTTGACAGGTCTGTGTTGTTTTGGCAGTAGCCAGGTGCCCTCAGGGGTCTGCATTTCCCTTGGTTTTTCTAGGCAGGAAAAACAACCCAAGGAGCGACCCTTAGATTACCAAGGGTGGGTGGTCTAAGTGAGGCAGCTTGAGTTTGACTGAATTATTAAGAGATCACTTAAATACTAACACCTGGTGCTAAGCTGCTTTTTTCTACTACTTCAGGGCTTAGTATCAAACCTCTGTGGTTATTTGGTCGACTGAGACTGCTGTGCTGTATCCATGATATTGGATTTGTCCAGAACTGGAAGCTTTGGCACAGACGTTAGAGAGGAGCTAGCTCAGCATGCAGTGCCTTTGTAGGTGTGTTTGTTTATATGGCATCTTAGGTGCACAATATGTGTGCATATGCCGTAGCTACCTCCCTCTCCAAGAAGCGGCGTGTTTGCCTGAAGACAGCGTGTGGTACATAGATATGCACTGCTCTGTTCTCTTGGGTGATGTGTTGAAGGAATGTTGGATGTTAGCCTGGAAAGGGACCTGAAGAGAAGCACGGTCCCCTGTAATTACAGCTACCTTTCTTGAATACTCCCTTTGGTAAAACTTAGCGAGCTGTGTCTTAAATGTACTCCTGCTGCTTCCCTTGGTAGTTCTTGTGAAGGATGGTCCTTGCTGCTCTATTGAGTGGGAACATCTTGAGGACATCAGCCTAAATTAATTTAGGACTTGCTTAGCCCCATTAGTTTTTGTGCCAGTTTTATCCTTGGGCAGAAATAGTCATGTAGAGGAGCTGTCCACTGAGCAGATCTCGGTTTGTAACAGTGCAGAAATGTGTGTGTGATTGTGGCGAGCATGTGTGAGCCGTTGGGCTTTGCTTGAGATGCCCTTTCGAAGGAGAAGGTGAAGCCCATAGTGCCTGCACCTTGCCACTGCCCAGAGCCCTTCTTCAGAGCAACTCGGCAAACTTAGCAAAGTTAAAATGGATAAACAAATAGAACCAATACTGTTGATAAGAAAAAGGATGTTCTTTTGTGGCAAACGTCTTTCTGATGTGGCAAACATCTCGGTGCGTGTGAGCAGGGGCAGAGCACGGCTGCTGCAGCTGACTGCGACCACTCGCATGCCTGCTGTGCTGGCTGCCGTCCTTCAGCCGTGGTCTCTGCTTCACGAGGTCGCCTTCATTTCATTTCAGAGGCTCCTTTCCTCCTAGCCTCGCTACGTCTGCCTTAATTGGGTGCTGCAACAGATATACATGGTAAAATAAATGAACTTTTTACAGCAAAAGAGGAAAAAAGAATTAAGACAGATGATCCCTCAGCAACAGCTGTTTGGAGAAAGAATCCTGCAGAAACTGTTCCCTTCGCTAATTAGAAATCTGCTTTCCTTTTAGCAAGGAGAACGTCTGCGTTCTTGACTCCTGTTCTTGCTTCTAATTACTTCTTGATGAAATGAATGAAGACACCGTTTTTCATAGGTTTTACTTAGAGTTACTGAGGCAGAGAATGGTCGATGGAAATGTCTTATGGAGATGGCAAGGGAGAAAAGAGAACAAAATGAAGATGTGTTGGATGTGGCTACTGGCATTTGAATTTGAGTGAAGAGGGATATATTTATTCCAGTGGGCGCTACGTGAGCACTGGGTTAGACGCAGTAACAGAACTGACTTGTGGGATCTTCTGGGTCTTGAGGAAGGGGATGGTGTCCTTTAGTAAAGACAAAGGTGGGATGAAGCATCCCAGCTGGAGAAACACACACTGAGAGATTGTAGATAGCTGAATAGATCCATCTAGTACTGCAAAACCACCGGGCAATCAGCCCTCTCCCTCCCCCAAATTAAAGCTTTGTAGTTCAGCAGTTTCTCTGTATGATTTTGGAAGTATAAAACTGCTGTGGTTGTGAGAATAGCTGTATCCTGTGGGGCAAAATGTGTGAACCTGGGCAGAGGCGCAGAGGTGTTGGAGAGCAGGGCGCGGAGGGGGCTGTGGATGTGGTCGGACTCGCAGGGGTTTTACCCAAGGCAGGAAATCCGCACGGAGCGCTAAGGCGGTTGCCCGAGGAGCCCGTTGCGGTGGTGGGTGGCAGCGACGCGAAGGTGCGGCGCTCCTGCAGAACAGGCGCCGTGGGAGCGCGAGGCAGGTGAGTCATCCCGCGGGAACGGAAGCCGGAGCGTCGCGCCGTCCGGGAGGCTGCCGCGGCTCGCGATGTTCCCCTGCAGCCTCCTACCCGCGCAAGGGAGCGAGGGGAGGCGAGTCCTGGCGCCCTGATGTCCTCCTGTGCTTGTCTTCGCTTTCGGTGAGAAATGATTGCCTGGAGCATCCCCGCGGCGCAGGCGCACGGGCTGCTTGCGCGCTGCTAGCCAGCCAGTTCATCTCGGCGTGCTGAGGGAAACGGAGAGGTAGCGCTAAAATCCTAGAAAGGAGTCAATGTGCTAGTGGGTCTTCTCCTAAATAGCATGCTTCGATGGTTTGCACTTAAGTAGGCGTTTTTAAATTATATTTTGTCATTTAATTACATTTGTAAAGATTAAATTGGACCAGAGATGTTTCTTTTCAACCCAAAATGATGTTGCATTTTCCAGAGTAGCTGCTGATGAGCCTGTTAGATATTGGTGTTTCCCAGGGGCTGTAACAGGGTCAGCTGGAGGGCCGCCTGGTCCCCCTCTCTGGTGAGCAAGGAGCACCGAATGGGATGGACCCACAGTGCTGCCCCTTTGGGTAACGCCTCTTGGTCTCTGCTCAGCTTTCTTGCTCCTTCAGCCCCAGTTAGTTTGTAATGCGGTAAAGAAGCAATTCAGTTAGTCTGGGCAATGAATTTCAAGGTAAGTGTTGGAAGCGCCCTTGCTTGAAGTACCAATGTTTTCCTTTCTCTGCCCAGTCTTTGCAGCAGCTGCATGAGCGGTGCAAGTAATGAACCTTGGTTTCCTATGCGTTTTCTTCCTCGTGGTTGGATTCACTGATATCTAAATAAGTGCAAACTTTGACTGAATGCCCCAACCGTGGAAGAAGCTTTGGGAAAAATTGTGTGGTGATCAAGGATGCTGGGAGGCTGGCTGTTGTCTGTCGGCAGCCTATTTTTACGCAGCTTGAAGCATTCGAGAGCGCTGGCTCCGTCAGATTTGGCTGCGGTTGGCTAGCAGGTTTGAACACGGTTGTGGGAGGCTGACAGGCAGCTGGTCAGCGGAGCCGCCTCGTGTAGGAAAGCGGGCTGGAAGCGTAGGCGGCAAAGAGCGAATTGAAGATAAATGCGTAAAAGCTTCAGGCGAAGAGGAATTTCCGGACTAGGTGCACCTTCAATATGACCCTGCTGGAAATGGTGAAGCCCTTTGTTCTCCTGCATCTCTGAATTCTGAAAGGAGAAAGGAGGTTTGGGGAGAGTTTGGGGTATTTTGTTATTTTATATCCCTTAGGAATTGGTTAGTTCTAGAAGAGTGTGAATAAACACATCCGTTAACGTGGTGACAAACACGACATGGCACACAGGATGGGTGAGCGTGCAGCTTAAATTAGAACCGCTCATTAACCATGGCCAGTGGATGCGATTTAAATGTGTCAGTTCTTGTTCTCGCTGAGTACCATAGTGCGGTTACCAGCATGTTGTTTAAATGGCACACAGGATATTAAAAAATGATCTGTTTCTCCACCGTAGATAAAATCTCCCCAAAATCACATTACCTTCTCAGTGTTAGTCATTTTCAGGAGTGTGCTTAAGCAAAAGCAGTAATGAAAAGTGTGCGTGCGTACTTTGATGCTAAGAAGTGTGAGGAGTGAAATATGTATTTCCTCTCTCGCGCAGAAGCTGTGCCGAAGCGCTGCTGCGTGCCGGAGCTGTCGCTCGCCCAGCCAGCCCTACACTTGATGAGGTTGTGCTGCTGTACTCCAGGTTTGATGTTTGCCATCAAAACGGGGAACAAAACCGTCATACGTGAATGAAGTAACAAATAACGAGTGGCAAGTTGATAACTGCTAACTCAGCTATATAGTTAATACAACTGGCTAAATGCACTGGTTTTGGAGATCTCCTTTGTGTAGAGGTTTGCCTGAAGCCTCCAAGCTCTCTGTGAGGTCTTGCAAAGAACAGCTGTGAAGAGTGGATGTTGTCGGAAATTAACAGTGACTTCTAAGCAGAATAGGTGTTTAATGAGATCTTACTGCTCTTGATGGACAAATTAGGCATCTCTGGTGTTTCTGTGAGGGATGCTATGCTTTCTTTTCTGCTAAATGATTCAGCTGCTTGAACTTCTCTGTGAATAAGTGGAAGTAAAGAGGGGAAAGAAAAGGGAAGAAGTGGCCTCTCTCAGCATGATTTATTGTCTGACTCCTTTATAAGAAAGTTTTCCATGTTGGAAAATGTTAAAAGCATCCTTATATTCAATATCACATTTTGATACATTTCATGCCTCATTTGCCATGGGAGTCAAGGGCAGTTTCACATTTTTCATGGCACAAGGCCCAGATTGGTCTGTTTATTTATTTTTAATCACTTTTTTTTTTTCTTTACCTATATCAATTCGGAATAAATCTTGGCAACCATAGCAACCTATTCCACTGTGGTTTCAGCTCTTGAGACTGTGGGAACGTTTTGGCTTGGCTCATTCCTCATGGGATGCTATGCTGTAACCATCTTTAAAGGATTGTGGTTAGTAGGGAATGGGCAAGAACCAGTTTTGTGTTGAGCATTAGACTGAGGCAGCCCTGTCCATCATTGGCAGTGTCACTTTTAAACAAAATAGCCTCTTGTTTAACAGCTCGCATGATATAATGAGGGGGATTAAGTGGAATTTGCTGCCACAGTTAAGGGGAAGATGCACGTAACTCCAGTTAATTAGAAAGGGATCAGTACTTGTCTTTGCCTTGATCCGTGTGGGAGTTTTTGGTTATTGCTGCCCACGCTGGGGCGCAGCAGCTGGACCCTAGTGCTTTGTGCATCCAGTCGCCAGCACCGGCAGTGGCTCCGCTCCTGGGAATGGGGAGGGATGGGAACTTGGGAGATGCTCGTGGCAGTGGTGCGTCTTCGTAGGCTGAACGTGAGCTTGATTCAATTTCAGCTGCCTGCCCTTGGGTGCGTTGTCCTCTGTTCCTGCATTAAGCCTCAGAGCTTCTCGGGGATTTCTTCAGCAATTGGCCTCCGGGTTGAGTGTTGGAACATCTGTGTTGACTTTTCAGGGGAGCTCAGCGCTCGGATATGAACTTGCCCTGGATCTATTCCACTTGCTTTCACTAAGGCACCTAGTTTCCTCAAGTCAATGTAGAGGAATTGATATAGAGGAATCGATATCCAGAGTCTGCGTTCCCTCTGGAGGTGCTATCTCAGCTGTGAGTCATCCTGATGGGGTCACAATGTCTGGCTGCCTCTTGACAAAACGCCTTTTTTTTTTTTTTTTGTGCCTATGATCAAGGTGACTTCAGATCACTCAATCTCACAAATACACTGAGCCATCTGCAAAAGAAAAAAAAAAGAAAAAATCAAGCTCAAGATGCTCTGCCTAGGAATAAGACGCAAGTTTTTGAATAGTGAGATTAATTAGAAACTATAATATGTCCCCTAAGGCTTGTGGTCAATTGTCCATGAATGGCAACTTTGCAGGGTGATTGCATGCCTTTTCTGCAAGGCGTGCTCTAGTGGAAACTGGAATGGCTTCAAGAAGGCCCCCAGCCTGCTTTTTTTGGGAAGGTGGCCTGGACGATTGCCAGAATCCATGCTGATCTTTAAGTGGGAGCTGGTTTAGCAAGAGTTCAGCATGAGCGTGTTCTTCTGTAAGCTCTTTTGAACGGCTCCAGCTCTGCTGCCAAAGCTGAGCTCTTGCAAAAACAGACAGGAGATCTCGAGGAGTTTGATGCAATGAGAAATTTTGCACCTACCCTACAGCTGTCGTTACCCTTCCAGGTATGAGGGGAGCACAGGGTGGTCAGCACCTAGACATGAAATCCTCTCACGTTTCAGTGCTAATACATCCTAATGGACAGAGACGTAGCTGCCTTTAGAGAGACCTGGGCACCAAGGGATGGCACCCTCTGTGAGCAAATTGACACCTTCAGTCCATGGGCAAAAGTGTGTGAAAATGA
>JAUBNY010000124.1:1075523-1098199 GCA_032275445.1 Crypturellus soui | reverse complement strand
CTTAAAGCAGAAGTTGATGCTGCTAAGCACACCTTGGAAACACATATCCTGACGCGTAGGGAATTGACTAACCTCAAAGAGATTTTGTAGTTTGGCTTAGAAAAGCACTGGGTTTGAGAGTTTTCTCTCGTGTGACTGAAATACAACCACCTTTAGTATGAAGCATGGTTGATTTTTCAACATGAAAAGGTAGAGCAAGAACAAAAATAGTAATAAAACCTTGGGCTTTGAACTCCAGAATAAATGCAAGAAAGAACATCTGAGTGACTAACGCTGCAAGCCCGTTTGAAATGCAGTCATTCAGTGAACACAGCCGTGCGCTTTGGTTTCAAATGCCCTGTGTCTCCTCTTCCCTGCCCCGTCTCCCACCTGGAAGCGGTCCAGCATCATTCATGCTTGAAAGGCCCGACGTGGCGCTGTGCTGCGCTGCCGGAGCCGCTGCCGGCACCTGCCGGGAGCAGAGCACCACGTTACTGTCTGCATGCGTTTCCGTCCAGCTTCTCCAGGGCCGGCAGAGAAATCCGTGCCCAGACGGGCACGCAGCGCTGATGTACGTGTTCACCCTCTGCACTTGCCGCAGCCTCGCAGGGGTAAACCTTGCTGCTGGGCTGGGAGTGCAGCAGCTGCTGTCAAATGTGGTAGTTCTTGGTATTTCACTTTGGAAATTCAGAATATCATTTCATTGCTGCTCCGCTGGTTTCATAAATCTCTCTACTTGAACCGAATTAAGCCTGGGAGAAGTGCCACTGACTTCCTGAGCAGAAGCTTATAATCCCCAGAAATGTCCTTCTCAGTTTTGCAGTGGACTTGCAATGAATTCTGTTTTGGGTGCAGAAATGGAAAACCTGGAGAAATTAAAGTCCAGGCATGGCTTTTTTACTTTACTGTTCCTCTCTGCCATTTCTGGTTCTGGCAGCAGACTTTGGCCAAGCGTATACCTGGACTTTGAGGGTTTGGGCTGTCAGTAAAACATAATTATTTTTAGAATAAATATCAAGATTGAGCTTTCCATCTTTAGAAGATATCCCCCTAAGCAATATATGTGAATATGTTCTGTTTCAAGCTGAGAATCTGGTGGTGTGAGAAATAACTTTTTGTATGCTTCTGCTTGGAAAATTGAACGGGAAGATCAAGTGAACTTCTTGCTGAACAGAAGAGTTTGTGTCTTGGAAAGCAGCAGGGTTTGACACCTGAGAATATGACACTGGAATTGTGTACAGGGCTCTGCTGCTGCCTTGGTGTTTTGTTTTGCACATACAGGCACGTCACGTTCCCTAGGTCTCGGCCTCCCCAGCTAACTAACATATTCAGTGACCTGGAGCGGGACATAGCTGGTAATTATTTCTTTGTGCTGTCCGACTGAGAAGGAGCTTCCTCAGCCGAGCCAGAACGGGCGATTAGTGGAGGAAGCTGCTTTTGTCTCCCCTGTCAGATTGTCTGTGTTTTGGCAGGAACGGGTGGGTGGGCCTGGATATATATGTATTATTCTCCGAACCCCTTTGTTGCTTTAAATCTGTAACAGGGAGAAGGAACAATAGCAAAATCCCTCAGTCGACAGCACTCGGGTCTTGCAAGGAAACCCAAAGTCGATGTCAGTAGTGCTCGGATCTTGCTGGGAACACCAAAGCTGATGTATGTGGTCTGTTTAGGCAGCTTAGGGAGATGGGAACTGATTGTGCTTAGCTAAGGCAGATGAGTAAACTAGTCTTCACTCAGCAAAGCATTAGTGCTTTGCATGATTTGACCAGGACTGAAGCACACAGTTTGCCGAATTCAACTCCTTTTCCCTCCTACTGCTCCTCACAGTTAGTCTCATCCTGCTCTGCACTGTACTTTTGTAGGAGCCAGAGGGTCCTGAGCATCCTGCAGGAGGCCAAACAGGGATCTTTCCCCTAAGCTTGTGATTATGGTGATTAAATCCTTCTGCAGTGGTGCCCCTCTCTCGGGAGCTCTTCCCTTGGGGAATTCCAAGCCCCCAGTCACATTTCCTCCTAGTGCTGAGGTGTTGTATATTAAATTAAGACTCTCTTAAGGGTTGGAGGTCTGTAAATCCCCTGATATTGATAGCACTGGAGTCTCTAGGTAGTACGCAGCAGCTCTGCTTTATTGCGTGGTGTCTTTTGGATCCTCTCAGGGCTTGGGTAGGGATGGAGCCCGAGTGGCTTGAAGCGATGGAGCAGGGCGAAAGCATTTGATCTTGTTTGAGAGGAGATGGCTCTTCAGCTTGTATCCGTGGCTGGTATCCTGCTTGCGTGGCAGAGAGTGAGCTGGATTGACCGCCGGCTGTGGGCACCTTCGCGGTCTTGTCCGTGGTGGCTTGGAATGGCTCGTGTTTTCAGAGGGGCTGTTGCTGGAGCTGGAGAGGGCAGGAGGCTGCTGGTGCTCCAGAGGGATGCAGCGAGGCACTGAAAGCAGCGCTGCTCCAAGCTCTAATCCCTTCCCTCTGCTGCCACCAGGTACTCGGCGGCAAATAAATATTTTGCTCACAACTCATTGGAGGTGGCACCTAACCAGATGTGCTCTCACTTGGAATGGCAGGAGATTTATTTGGTTGTCCATTTATAGCTTATTATTTTCTTCCATCTCCCCCCCCCACCTTAATAATAGTTTACTATCCACCAGGGTACACATTTTCTTCTGATTAAGTGCCATTTAGCCGTTGGCTGCTTGCTCATTTTACTTTTATAGACACATTTGCAGCAGCGCAGACAGAGGCACTAGCGCCTAGGAGCAAGGGTAAGGAGAATGGAGCAGCAACAGCTTGATTGGATTGGATTTTAATAAAGTTTCCAACTAAGCTGCGTCACAAGTGCTGCTGGCAGGGGAGCTGGTAGGGTGCTGTGCGTGCGCACACATCCGACCTCGCTGCGACACGGGCAGCAGAGGCTGCTTGGAGGATCCAGCTGGACTCTGCAGATGAAATCCTTGGCCATGAGGGGCATTTGAATTCTGCATAGCTTGGAGCTAGGTTCTCTGGGGTGAAGAGCGATTTCCCAGCTTTCAGCAGCTGCTAATTAGTTGCAGATGATGAGATAATTTATAAAAATTAAGAGCGATTTTCTTCATTGTGCTAATATCGCTTGGCAATAAAACTGCTCTTTTAAAAGGGTAACTTTTCTCTAATGTAGGGATCAAGGCTAAAAATATATGTGTGTATATCTAGAGAGAGAGAGAGAGAGAGAGAAAGCGCTTCTTAACCACACATGAAGAGGTATTTCAGAAGTTCATCTGAACCATAAGAATGAATTCAAATTGAAATGCAAATTTCTGTGTTGCTTAGAGCACTGTTTGGAAAAAATGTTTGATCATGTCACCTTGGTGGCAGGGCAATAGAAAAATATTCTCCAGCCTGCTGTGGAAGGAGGCTTTAGCACGGAGCAGACAGCTTGCATTACGTGGGGATTTTGGCAGTGAATCAGCAAAGCAAAGGTCGCTTTTCTCCCCCTTCCCCAGGAGTGACAGTGACTCATTGCCAATTCCTAGCGTCATGCAGGAATAGTGTCTCGCAGAGAGCAGAACGGAGAGTTGTAAGAGAAATGTTTTGTCTCCTGTGTAGAGTGCCTGGGGGAAACAGCAAATACATGAGAGAAGGCGAGATGCAGAAGCGCAGCGGTAGGAAGAGGCTCTGGCGCCGTGGGCTCGTTGTGCCAGGACTTCCCGGCACTTGAGCATGTCCAGCTCATCTTCCCCTCTTGGAGAGAGCGGCGGCCAGGCAGATGCATGAAGATGTTGTGGTGCGGCGGTGGGATTCCTGCTCTGCCGTGGCGCTGCTGCTGCAGTCTCAGCTCTTCCTCAGCCCCAGGTGTTCCTGGCCCCTTTGGCTGCGCTGAGCCCAAGCGTGTGAGCGTGTTTGTGGTGGGCCTAGTGGGATCTGACCAGCAGATAGGGCTGGTGGTGGCTCTGTAGCTACCTGGCAAAAGGCATTCATTAGGCTGATGAATTAATTTTCTGCAAACTCGGAAGGCCTCCAGTACCCTAGGCTTCTAATGATTTTGTCGTGATGTTAATCCCTCGGGTGAGCGGCAGCGTTTTGATATCAGCAAACAAATTACGTTTCCGCATAGATAAGCCAATACGGAGTCAAGCATGAGAGCAGAAAACAATTCATCAGCGTCTAATGGGGCCCGGAGATTCCGAGCAGGGCTGAATTCAATCCCGCTCCGAAAGGGTGCGAGCCCAGCGCGGGAACGGGGGGCCACACAGCACTGCTGCAGAAGGGCCGTCAGGTAACCCCTCCTGGGCGCCCAATGGAGCACCCTGTGCCCGCTGCGGTGTGTGGAGCAGGAGGCTGTGCCAAGGAGCTGACAGAGCAGCTCAGGAGCAGTACAGGGAAGGTGGAGCACATCAGCTGCTGTTTCTCCTGGTAGCAGAGCTAGAGGACACTCAAAGAGACTGTAAGAGCTAAGCTCAGAATGAACAGGTGTCAGTGGTTTCCATGCAGTAGGTGGTTGACGTGTTGAATTCTTCGCCAAAGGATGTTGTGGGTACAAAACTTTCATAGGTTTCAGGGGAGACTGGGCAATCACCAGGAAGAGAAACACACATTATTAAATATATAAACAACATCAGTTTTGGCAGCTTCCTAACCTGAGCATAGCTGAAGGCTGGGAGGCTATTAGCAGGAATTATTAGATGGACTTTTGGTTTGACAGTAACATTTGTTCTTACAATCTAGGTATGAAGCAGAGGCACAGAGAAAATAAAAAGAATTGCCTTCAGCAAGCTCTCAAATTAGCACCCGCATCTCCCCAGTCCCAGCCTGGTGTGTTCTCCATCAAGACTGAAAGGTGCTGAAATGCAGCCCGGTTGCCAGCAGCACCACAAGGAAATGCTGGTGGCTGTGAAGGCAGGAGCGAGGCGTTCCTTGAACCAATGCCTCGTGTTCTGGGGAGCTGCCATTACCTGTTGTTTGTGATGTTTTTGTGTATTTGTTTTTGTTTCACTCCTATGTTAAATGCTCAGGGGACAAGACTTTGTGATTGGGCAACATAGGAATTTTCTTAGCTAGTGGTAGGTTGCTATACCTCGGGTTTCTTCCTTGTAGTGTTCACTCAGGTGGTTCTGGTATGAAGTCTTGCTGCTGGTTGTCCAAAGGAAGGATTTGGATAATAATTACTAACTGAAACATCCGTGACAAAGCCTTGGCATGTCAGCCGCGATGTCCTGGGCTTGCCAGCAAAAGGATCCTCGTGTAATTTTCAATTGCTCATCAGCTCCTGTCCCCAAGTCTGTAGCCCTGCTTTGAAGCACAGAGAGGTTAGAGTTGGCACAGCTCCTTGGTTAGCATTCGGATCTGAAAATTGACCAGGGAATGCAACAGGCTTCTCATTGCACTTGCAAAAATACGGCTAGCATCCCTTTCTGGTCTCCCTGAAATGAGATGGATCTGGTCTAGTGAGCGGAGGGTAGGAGACTTTCCACGGCAAGGCCAGAGCATCAGCCCCTTGGACCAGAGTGTGTGCGAGCAGCATCGTGATGGTGTTGAGAAACCATCAGGCTGTTGGTGGTGGGTTTCAGCTGTGGCTGCACAAAGAAGAGAAGAGAGCAGTTGTTGAGAGAACCACCCATCTCTCATTAGCTAGTGATATTTGTTTTTTTTTTTTTAATAGAATCAACAAAACATCTCAGTCTCCTTGCCCCTCAAGTCAATAAAATGAGCACTTACTAATGGCTGAATCAGAGACTCAACAACTTTATTACAGGTGTAAAATCGATGCCATTATCCCGCTCTCCTCTATTGATCCCTGCTGCAGCATGTCAACACGCTCTGGCAGATGGCTACGAGCAGACCGTGGTCCACTTAGCGTGCGTGCAGTTCTGCTAAGGCCCAGATTGGTCTCCTCCCGATGGACCAGACCTGCCGAGGGTCTTCCATATGGGCTCCCCGCAGGGGACTGCCCACATCAGCACACGTGTGGAGGGCCGGCCAGAAGCAGAGCTGGAGCAGCGAGGCCGCGAGCGGAGCGGCAGGGTCAGCTCGTGATGCAAAGGGCCGTGCTGTCTTGTGAGAAGGGCTACTGCGGCGTATTTGTAGCTTGCGGACTGCTGCTGGGAGCCTTGGATGTAAATGACAATGTAGCTAATAAGGTCTAATTGGCTATTAAAGGAGAAAGCAGCCCCGGAGATGCTGAGGGCCAATTAACCCTGGGAGCGGGGAGCGTGACACTGTATCTCTGTGCAGTGATGTGTGCAAGAGCCTTTCATAAACGGATATAGAAAAGAGCAGTGGAGGTCTTTACCAAAATCCTTCTGAAATCACTGGGGATATGTAAGGCATGCAGCAAGTTAAGCGTTTGCTTGCTTTGGTACCTTCCTGGAGCCTGGGTTGTGGGCACAGTCAGCACAGGTCTTCTTGAAGCCCCTGTGAGCATCAAAGGTGCCGTCGCGAGTGGAAGCATCTCGAACAGGGTTTTTTTGATGTCTTTAGCTCTGAGGACATGAAAGCTGCAGCAGGTGGCACAGATCCGCAGGGAAGGGGAAGCCATGGGTGTCAGCGGGGTGGGATGGAGGCGGGTGCGCAGGTAGCCCAGGTGCGCGATGAGGAACGGTGCTTCAGGCGCAAGGCTGCCAGCCGTGAAGCAGCTGGCGGATGGGGCACCTCGCGTTCGAGTGAGCTGGTCGCACAGCTGGGCATCCGCGGGGGAGCAGGAGATGCACCTTGAGTAGCAGCAATCGCAGCAGCCCCATGCGCAGGCGGCCGGAGTCAACGGGGGACCGTGGGCTCCATCAATCATTCTGACTCGGAACGCGGTCTGAGACCAGGGCCGCGGGGAGCCAGTGTTTTGACACAGCCTTGTCATTAATTTGAATAAACAAATTGCGTCTAATGGCTTTGCCCTCTGATGCCAGTGTGTCTTATTAGAGGAAAATGGAAATATTCAATATTGAAAAGCAAGCTACCTATTTTCATAATCTATTTTTCTGCTAGGATCGTACAGTAAAGATGGGATCAGGTGGATATGACTGGGACTTTGGGCCTGGCAATCTCTGTGTAATATGATTTTGCATTGTGGTCTGTGTGGCATGTCATTAGGCTGGCTCTGTGGGCTTTTCTTTGCATTCTTTAACCCATCTTTCCTGCCACATTCTTCCCCCCTCCCAGTAGATTTTATTATTTCTGACTTCTGCGTGTTTACTGCTCTCAAGTCAACTGTGTTATACTGCAGTGAGTTCAGCCCGAGCTGGGGGTGAGCTGGACAGCAATGCTCAGCTCCCAAACCTGCGAGGAGCGGCAAGGACCACGTTCCTTGTCTTCTGCATCACTTTTTGCACAGTAGAGAGAAGGGGACCATGATTACTGGGTCTGGCCTACAGTAAAAACTCATCATTTGACTCATCCCAGTGGAAGAAGCATCCGATTGATGTACTGCTAACAGCAGAGTCATCACTGTAGTCTTCCATGAGAGACAGAACTGAGCAGAAGAGTTGCTGTCCTCATTTCCCTATGATCTCCCAGTGCAATTCAGAAAGTGTGCTGAATTCCTTTGATCACGTACAAGCAGCAGATGGAAGGAAGATACTGTACTGACCTAAGTAGCAGAGACAGAGCTTTGCTCCTTTAAACGTCTGTAACTGTCTTTCGGTTTGGGTTGCGAGACTTCTCTCACCGATCACTAGTTGATGCAGCCTCAGATTTGGAGCTAGCCTGAATTAATACTGCAGCCTGCTTCCAGCAGCGAGTTAGCCCCACTCCCATCCCAAGGGAACGGGAGTAGAGAGAGCTGCCAAATTCCATTTTGCTGTCACACTGAGCTTTGAGACCAAACTTAGTGGTCTTCAGCAGTCCCCAGCACAGCGTGCAGGAGGTAGCACCTCCCTGTTGGTCTTCTCTTTTGCCCGAGAGTTTGATTTATTTTTGTAGCTTGTGCTTGCAGGCAATATTGGAGAGGTTTGGGGGCGCAGGGCAAATAACGTTCTCGGAAGGAAGTGTGTGCCAGGGAGCAGCTCACTGAGGGTGACGGAGAGGCTGCGGTGAAGGAGACGAAGAGCCTCCAGGGCCAGTGCCCGGGCCGCAGCCTGAGGCCCGCGCTGGTTCTGTCGGCGAGCGGCGGGCATTGCCACCCTGCAGAGGTGAGGCCGTGCACTTGCCTCAGCCTCCGGCGCTTGGCTTTGCGGCTGTCACGATGTGTTGAATATTGCATAAAGAGCGAGCAGGCTGTGTGCGTCTGGATGCAGCGTGCGCTGAACAAAACCCGCCTGTGCCCTGGGTTCCGCTTGCAGTTCTGCAGCTGTAAGGAATACTGCCATCCCTGGGGCTGACGCTTGGGTGCCTCGTCACCAGCGTAAACACTTTTTGAAAATAGACTTCTGTAGAGGTGTACTTGCAGAGAAAGGGTGGCCAGTTTTTCCTAGGACGAGGCAAGGCTGCTGGTTTTCCTTCAGGATGGATGTCTCTCCACAACTCACTGTTAGAGGGACAAGATGGGACCAGGGTTACTGCGCTCAAATTGTTTTCTGTGTCCACTTAGAGCTGCTGCCGGTGTGTGTCCTGTCGGCACAGACACCTTCTAGTAAAAACGTCAGCTATGGGGAAAAAGCACAGAAGTTCAAAGGGATCTGACTGAGATTTTCACCTAGGTAGCAAATAAATTGCCTGCTGCAGCTATTCTCTTCCCTAAATTGGCAGTGTTTGGAATAAGGCCAACTTTTCCTTTCTTTCTCTGGGAGGCACCTACTGCTTCTCTAGGGAGTTCTCTGAGGGGATCCAGGGGACAAGATTGGCTTGTGCTCGTTGGAAGCAGCGGGATGTTGCAAAGGTTAATTGCATCCGGCTGATGTGCTACTGGAAACCAGCATTTCAGAATGAAAATAACCTTAAAATTGAATCCCTGGTGTTACAAAAACTTCTGCCCCAGATGCACACACATGCCTGCCTCTCTGTAGGGGTAAGCAGGCACATCATTTAAGTAAGTCTATGCAGTGATTTGCAACATCCTCGCACACATTCCCACCCAAACTCTCAAATGTGTAGGCACTCGTACACTGAGGATCTAGCAGTGTTATAGTACGCCACAAATTTTTGCTTAAATGAAATCTGATGTGTTCAAAAGCTGCAAAATCTCTTAAAGAAAATGAGATCTTAGCAGGAAGTCAAAGCCCAAACAGAAGGCTCTTTATTGACCCTAGGATGCTGTTTTCAAAAGGATTCTGCAGGTGTCTGTTTCTGCGTAGTAAAACATGGGTCTGTATCTGTGTTTTTTCAGATGGTTAAGAAACCCGTAAAGTTAAATTGGTAGAACTGTCTAATGTGATTACAGCAAGATGGGGATAAGTGTGGTTTCATTAGATCTTGTTTTGAAGTACAAGACTGTCATTTTCTGATGGAAAGCTGAGATGACAGGGAGTTGTGGTATTTGAAGTGCCTTTTTTAAGAATGACCCGCTCCGTCTTTTTGACACCAAACATATGCATGCAAAAAGAGAGCACTAGTTTATTTTTTCTTGGTCTAGCAGAAAATGGGAAACGCCATTTTTAGCCTAAGTTTTCTCTCGAAGAATTCCATAAGGGAAGGGGCAAATCCTTGAATAAAACATGTGTGTTTTGCTTTTAGCAAGGCTCGTGGGCTGAAACCCAACTTGCAGCGAGGCTGGGGTTAGGTGCTGGTGTTTCTCACGTAGCTGGTGCTGTGACCCAGGTAGAGCCTGCAAAGTCTGGCACCAAGAGGATGCACCACGTAGTGCTACACTGTTCCCAAAGAGGGAAGCGAGCCAGCTAGATGAAGATAACTTGTGGCTCTCCTTCTGTGAGGAGAATATGCTTTTGCATTAAAAGGCTCCCAAGCCCCATACTATTAATAGTGAATTTTAATTTTGTTGGAAGCTCCTGAGCTGGCAGCTGCAGGCCAAGCCACATGCTTAGATCTGATGAAAGACTGATCATTTGTGGTAGACGGGAAGACAGAGAAATGCAATGTGTGATGTTGCCTGAGCCGGAGATGAATTCTGGGAGGCCACAGATAAAAAAAGGGACAAGGAGGACTGGAGGGAAAAGGGACCCAGATCCTGTAAGAGCAAAGATGATATGTCATCAAATGACTAATGCTGATGGAAAATGTAGCAAATGACTAATGTTGCAGGGCCTGATGTTGCAGCCAGAGTAATTGTTTGTGAGACTGGCGTTTCTGGTATGAAAAGATTTAGAATGAGCTTTCAGTAAATAAAAGAGGAATTGGCCCTGATATTCAGGGCCAAGACTCGGCAGCTCAGAGTGAAAAAGGGAGGAGATTGCTTTATGTATTTTTAAAGAAAGGAAATAATTCTTCCAACTGCACTCTGATTAACAGAACATGGAAGTGCTTGAACCAAAAGGGCTGGACCAAAATTATTTATTTCGTAGCACAAGTAGGACGGGCTACGTCTGACCTAGGCTGTGCATGGCAACAAACACTGGCCGTTAAGTCTGTGCCCTGCAGAGCTAAAGGGGGCCTTCAATAGCTCTGTGGATGTAATTCCATATAATTATAATTTTGGTGGGCTATTTTTTTGCTGTTAAAAGTATTAACTGACTCACTCCTTCCACAGCCTCTAGTTCAAGTGCCAATGCATGACTGCTTATGCATGGTTTTCTGGAGTTGGCTGTGTGCGAGGTGGCAGCAAGGGTGGCTTCTGCACTGCGGATCCTGTCCCAGGAGCTGGGATTAGTTCATCATTTCAAAGTGCAGAGTTCTGGTTATCTGAGTGAGTTAGCATCCCTCAAGGTGTTTGAAAATTAGGAAAGTTGGATGCCATCAAACACAAGTTTTGTCCCTCTGTTCTCTAAGGCTTTTACCCGGAGCGCGACCCACTCTGTGTGCGGAGAAGGGGCTCATTGCTGGGAGAGGAGCAAAGGCAAAGCATGTTCTAATAAACTGACATTTGGGGCTTTTGTAATGAAGCTCTGTGGAGCTATTTGTGGCTTTTAGAGGTGTAGGGGTCAGCTATTTCCCCTTTGCTTCTTAAGGGTCCTCTGGTCAGAGCATCAAGGGGATGCTTTCATGGTGGGGATGCAGGGGTGGATGTGAAGTCTTGGATTCATTTTCCAGCCATGCCCAGACTTCATTTCCAGCTTTTCCAGATGTGGGTGGGTCTGTCTTTTTCCAGTTCTGTAAAAATCAAGTCTGTTAGGTGAAACAGAGAGGTCAGGGTGCGCCCAGATGGACAGAAGTGGGCAGCACACAGAGAGGGAAACCAGCCGATGTTTTCATTAGAAGAAGCTGTATTTGTACCCGTTCTCGACAGCCTTTCTATCGGCAACGGGAAGGAGAGCCTTTCCAGTCCGGAGAAGCTGGCAGGGTGCCCGGCCCCCTCTGCCTTTGCAGCCCCCAGGTTCGGAGGGCGTCACGGGGAGTGTGGAGCTCTGACGCTCTGATTAATACTGCAGCAGAGCTTGTTCTGCTGGAGCGGAACCTTTACTCCAGAGACATTAAATATTAATAGCAGCAATAGAGACACAGATAAACAAGAGCAAGTTATAAACTGTTCGTTTTGAGGACATCAGTGTTAACTCTGGCACTCTCGTATTACAGCCAGATCAGCAGCACAGGCCAGAGGCTGCTGCTGCGTTTAAGTCCCTGGATTTCACTCTGCCTTAGAGTGTTCCTGACTGATAGTCCAGCTCTGCCCTGCAGGAAAACCTTCCTGTCCAGGCTCAGGCATGCTTTGCAAAGCGACTTTTTTTAAAACTAATTTTTAACCGTTTTTTTAACCAATGCTGGTCTGAGCTTCCCCCAGCAGCTGATACCTGTGCATTGGTTTCTCACGCAATTTCTGTATGTCTGGTCTTGTTCAGAGCTTGTTCTGCAAGTTGCTTGATGCACTTTGCGGTTAGCTGAGAACTTATTTCCCAAAGTGAGGTGGGCATCTTTGGCTTCGTACCTTGCCAGGCCTTTATATCCCCAGCAAGCCGGATCCTCTTGGTGTGCTGCTGCTTGTGGAAGAAGGCAAGGCTGGAGAGGGTGCGCGATCTCCTTCTGCTAAGTAACACGGGGAAGGTCTAATTGTGCAAAAACACATGGGCAGTGATGCGATAGACACGCGAGGCGCCCTGGGAAACTACAGCAAAGCAGAACAGTGGAGCTGACCAGCTGCTTGGCACGCAGAGCAAAAATAATAATAATAATTAATGTAGAAGAAAGCAAAGCCCAACCAATGGCTTCGGAGGGAAAGGAGTAATAAAATGAGCACTGTTATCTGAAGACTGACCAGTGGGGTTTAAAATCCCGTCTTAATAATGTATTCAGAAGCAAGGAAGATCAGACTGGGAATCCAAACGCTTAGTATTAAAACCAAAACAAACAAGCAAAAAGACCAGGCAAATAGTCCTTTCTTACAAAATTTCCTCCCTTTGTAAGAAAATTATATTAAGGACTTTCTTTTTCTTTTCTTTTTTTTTAGTGTTGGTGAGACAAATATGTAATTTAATCAGTGGAATTCTACATGGCCAGCCCTGATATATTAAGGTTATATTTGTATAGACCTTTTCAAACATGAATAGACAATGAAGAGAAAATACCCTACTCTGCTTGACTGGGTGTCAGCACATACTAAAGCCCTGGCAAATTTTCTACAGTCTTCTTGAGTGTAAAGTAGTGATACCACCTACCTACCTGAAGAGTGTATATAATAACTGGCTATGAGCATATTACTAATCAAACCAGGCTTGAAAGTAACTTGATGAACTCCATCATAATAGATTATCTGTCTTCAAAGCCTGTATCTGTCTTTTATTGACCTTAATATTTACAGTGAATATGAAGGATACCTTCTAGGCTTTTTGCATGCGATTAATAATCCATATTGATGGCTCTTAGCCTAGACACTTAGCATTTTTATAAAAGCTTGTAATAAAAGGGGGATAAAGGTTCAGTAATTCTTTCAGTAAAGCAGTGCTTCATCTTCTGCGTGATGGAGCTGGTGTGAGGTAGAGCCCAAGGTTCAGCCGTGTGCCTTGCAGCTGGAGAACGCTGTGTTGCATGAGGTTTGGTAGTGCAAAGCTGCGAGTCAGCAAACTCCCAGGTTTGAGCACTGTTTTGGCCCCGTTTAACGTAGAAACAGACCCAGTTCTCTGACATCTTAACATCCTTCTTGCCTTAGCTGTTCTTGCCTCCTCCTTGGCCCTGGCTACTTCTGAGCTTTTCCCGGTGGTGAGGCCCCACGTTGCGGTTGATGGAGAGAGAAGAACGTTTTAGAGAATTGGATGGTGTACTTAGAAAATGGCCCTCGTCACTTATATTTATGTTATTAATTCACTCTTCTGTGATAATTGACGATTGTACAAAGCCCCTGTCATCTTTTCTGGTTAGAACACTTGAATGTAGTTTGTTTTAAGGTGATTTATGGCAGTGGCACTTTAGAGGTAATTGAGTTTGCTGCAGTAGTTTCTTGAAACTCTGAAGGATATTTTGGGTGGTGGTGGGGAAATGAAGGGTACAAAGAGATTGCGATTAAAAGACATGACTCACTTTTCCCCTGCTGCCTAAGATGCAGGCAAAAGCATCTGGAGGTTGTCTGCTCACAACACCTGCCTCAACCCCAAAGAGACACATAACTGCTTCCCCCCGCTCAGTATAAAACTTGCTCTCCTTTTTCAAATGAGACAGCTTAAAAGGGAAGGAAAATAAGAAGTGTTGGGCTAATGCTTGCTTTCAGTGCACCAAGACTTGTTATCATTATGTCTGTGAGGATGGCTTGTGGTGGCATAGTTATGAGATGGATGGAGGGAGTGGAGCAGGGTGGAAGCAGAGGGAGAGGGGTCTGAATTTCTGTGAAGTTTGCTTCAGCCAACATCCTGCATAGGCAGCAGATGTTGCACTGGTTGAACTGTTGATTTTTTTAAATCTGTTTCACCCTTGTTTGAGGCTGTTGTTAAATTACTCCTTCTTATAGGCGCTGTGGTAACACCTGAATGGCCCTGTTTAATTTTAGGTGCTGTGCAGATCCAATCAGGAAGAGAAATGGGAGCCCCCAGAGTCAGACTGTGAGGTGCTGGAAAATAAGCCAACTCCAGTTAAAATGAGCTGGGCTAGAACGTTTGTCTTAGCTTGGGACTTACACAGAGCTTCTACTTACGGGACTGAGGAGTTAATTGAAGCTTTATCTGCTGAACCTTTCCTTTTTAGAACTCTGCTGTTGAGGGTCTCCCTGCATTGCATCCACCCACAGGAGCAGGGATGAGATTACCACTGTCTTGTAGCTGTGTGTCAGGTTTCCCCTAATCCGAGGAGTTTAGCTCAAGTCTGGATGTCTCCGGAAGGCAGTGTTGTGGTTGGAGGCACCAACACCACTTGTGATGCTTCATCTGACCCTCATTCTGCTCCCAGCATGAGCACTCTGCCCTGCCAACGGCTCCTGCGGTGGCAGGACTCACTCTGGCCATATCCAAAAACTGGCTGCGCTTCTCATGACACCCCTGTCCCTCCTCTTCCTCTGATGGTGGCCAGGAAGGTGATGCAATTGAGTAATACAGTGAGCGTAAAAATTATGCAGTGTTTTTGTGACCCTGAGGACTCGAAGGGCAAAGACATAGTCTAGAGTGAAAATTTCTAAGCTGAGGGAAGGGATGAAAAAATTAGATCCAAGAGGCCAGAAACTCTGGGTATTTTGTGATAAATCCATACAAAGGAGGCAGCAGAACAAGGAGCAAGTGGAGCTAGAAAAACTCTGTTTCCTTTCCTCTTTCTCTCTCAGGAATCAAAGTCAGGAAGACTCCACCAGCCAGTAAAGCAGGCTTTTTAGAAATCATTGTGTGAATCTCAGACTTGCAGTAAACAGAAGAACCTTAACGAGAGCCGTGCCCGGAGTCTGAATTACGGTACCGCTGTTTGTCTTGGTTATTGCAATGTATAACCTGGTGCGGAGGTTTGCTGAAGGCATCGTAAAGTTGGTGCAAAGAGAGCTAGAAACAAAATAGAGAAAGGTTTTGTATAAAAGGGGGAGAAGAAAAAGAAAAAGAAAGACTGAATCAGCCTGGGCTGAGAAGGGGGATGTTCTGGAGGGTTTGTGCCAGGGTTTTATCCTGCGTAAGGATAATGTGATCTGGCATCCTGAGCCGTTCTGCACACCTGACCTCCCGTTACGAACGTGTCACTCGGTGGTGGCTGCCCACAGCTGGTGTCCTGGTGTTGTGCAGCTCCTTGTGCTTCTGCTGGAAGGGTCCTTTCCAACCTCAGCAGCAGCCAAGGGTAAAAGGCGGCTTTGGAGGCAAGCGCTGCATTTGTTAAAGGGAGGACTAGGGCTTAGGAGTTATGAAATGGGTTGGGGAGGCAGGTGATTCCTGCTTCTCATCGGTAGCATTTAAGCCACTAATATTTGTGCTGTGTTCCCTGCTCCTCATTGGAACCACTTAAGCCACTAATATTTACACCACACTGTGGACAGGAGGAGATAATTGCTGTGCAGCAATGAAATGCAGATCGAAAGGCATGAAATAGCCCCAAAATGAAAATGTATGTCATACATACATTTATGGCCTCCCCTCGCCTCTCAGAATTTATTTATAACTGCTAAGATGACTTGTTCCTTTTTGGATATGTCCCAGCCTGAAATTAGGCCATAGGTTTTGCAGTATTTTGTAGTGGGAAGCCCCATATTAAATGCATTTTTTAAGGATCTGTCTAGACAGAATAACTGATGGCAAGGATGGAAAAGGTGTCATTTATTTTTTGCCTTGTCTTAAGGAAAGCAGTGATAAAAGATTAACCGCGGCGCTGAGCAGACCTCCCCGAGCCCCTTGCAGCAGAGCAGCTGATGCTGCTGGAGACCCGTGTGAGCTGGCAGGCTTTTAGCAGAGGGAGATCCCTGCATGGGCCTCGTGTTGAGTCATGGTGCTCCAGCTGCCGGGGAAGGGCCGGGGCGTCGGGGAGCGAGGTGAAGCCCTGAGCAGGCAGGAGGTCCCCCAAGCCCTCCGTGGGGACCAGGCGTGTTTTCTGGCGTCCCTGGCAGCCGGGCCGTTGGGGTGCTGTGAAATCTCTGCCAGAGAATGTGCAAATCTCTGTCTCCTGGGGCACTAGGAATTAAGAACGTCAGGTTAAATCAGCTCTTCCGGAGAGGAAAATCTGCAGCGTAGATGAGCTCAGAAAGTTCAAGGCAGGGATTCAAGTTTCTATTGCCGTTGATTAATCTAATGTGAAATACAAAGAGCAGGGATGGGAGGAAGTTCTGGAGTGGTTTCAGGAACATCCCTAAATAAAGCCCACTGCAATCGCCCGAAGGTGACACTGAGACGAGCGAGCTCCGTGAGGTCTCAATAAGAAAGGAGAACTGGCAGCTTTCTGGCCAGCTTCAGAAAAAGCACTGCAGGGAACTGATAATACATAAAAATCAAAGAGCAAGGAAAGACCTTGCAATACCCAGAGGCTCCTGGCCGTCTTGGGGACAGGGACATGCACCGTTGGGGTGGTTGGTAGCAGTGTCTGCAATGGTTGCTTTCTCTGGAGAGAACAATCTCTGTGTTGGGAAATGCAGAGGAGCTTTATGGTTTTTCTTGAAAACAAGTTAATGCAACAATATTTAAGAAAATAGAGAAATTGGACTGGAGGTGAGAAGAGGCATGTAGAAATTTTTCTAGTTACTCCTTACAAAGCTTTTTCAATTTGACTGTTTCCCCTGTGATGTGAAAAATCTGAATATGAATCTGGGCTTTCTCTGCTCGCTCCCTGTTGACCTCATCAGAAATACTGAATACAGGAAAAAAAAAGGAACAATAAATTGCTTTATGTAATTCTATACAGGAAAACACTTCACTTACCCTCGCAGGCAGTCCTTTCCATCTGTTACCTAGCCATGCTGGCTCTGGGTTGCCTCAATAAGAAATCTTAATTGAGGCAATGTCAGGTCAGGAGAGAATGATAAATCCATTTTCACGGGCTTGCTTTTGTAACCTGCTTCGGTCTTAATAGAACCGCGTTGGGTGTCGTGTATTCCAAGATTTTCCCCGTCTTCTTTCTAATAAAAAGGTTCTCGTAATATTTTTCATTCCCGCCCAGGCAGCTGTTTTTGTGTAGTTTGCTTTGTTTTTAACAGCCGTGCTGCCCTTGGCGCTACGCACCGAGTTTAACATGGGGCTGCGCGGGGAGAGAGGATCTGCGCCTCAGACGGGAGACTGGATCAAGGGTGCGAGAGCAGGAGGATTATCCTGCTGCTTTGTCAGATAGGGAGATGACAGGAGGAGACTAATGGGAGAGTTTTAACGGTATTTAGAGACTTAACTGGCTCTGAGCGCTCCCCGCCTGCTATTGTAATAACAGGTAGCAAGCTGGAGCGCGTTCACAATTACGGCTGGGCCTTCCGCACGCTTTATGGCTGGGGCTGGACTTGGGTCACTTGCAGGCACCTTTGCAGAGCAGGGAGCAGATAGTTTAGCTAGTTGAGAGGATGTGAAATGCCCTGCCTCTTGTGGGCTGGAGAGCGCTCCTAGGCTGTGTCATCTTCCACTCAGTGAAAAGTCTTTTTCATGTCACTCTCGGCACTTTTCATCCTCCAGAAGAGTCAATATTAATAAATGACAATTGAGTGAATGGGGGAGCCGTGTTTACCCCGTCGATGCCAGGCAGACAATGAACCTCATCCTGCCCAGATGGCACCGGCTCTACTCCAGGCAGATAAACATAGACGGTTCCATTGAAAGCGGCCCAAACACACGCAGTTACAGCGATAGGATGGTAATTACAGCGCCTCCAGTGACCATCTGGACACAAAAACCGGTTTTCTATTTGGATAATAAAACCTCTCCTATGTCTCCAATATTAGCCGTGTATAGGGACACTAATTGATTTAATTGAAGCACTGAATGTTGAGCTATGGGTGTTGCCAGCCTTGTCAGTCTAGGTACGTGATAGTTTTTAATATCCGTTTGAGCCAAGGCGATTGGGATATGTGTGCTCTGCTCTCAGGTTTGTTGGGAAAGGAAAGTTGGTTGAGGTCCCTGGGGCCGGGCCTGGTGCAGTCCTGCTCGGCGCTGAGGTGCTGGGCACGGAGCTGTCTCTTGGAAGCTGCCGCAAGCCGTGTCAGCAGATGTTTTTTGCTGAGTATAAGCTAGTGAGGACTGGTGCGGGCACAAGTACTTTAATCAATTGTCTCCTGCCAGGACCTGTGGTCAGCAATCAATTGGGTCAAGTGCAGGACAGAATTTCGCTGCTCTTGGTAGGGCTGGAGTCTATTAGCTGTCTGTGTGATTAAAAAAAAGTTGTCTAGTTGGTAACAGGGGCTTCGCTTGCTCTCCAGACAGGCAAAATGTCCTCCACTGCTGCAGGTGAGAGTTGCAAAAAGCATGTTACTTGCTCGGAGGCTCCCCGGGGAGGAGGCATTGGGATAGAGATGGAAAACTGCTGGGATATTTACCCAAACATCCCGAGGGTGGAGGCTCCTGTCAGCTGGCTCCCACAGGAGACTTCAGAAATAATCTTCCCTGATGTTGGTGCACATGTTAATTGAACTTGACAGATGATAATAAAGAAGGCGCGGAAACCAAGAAAGGGCAGAAGGAATATCATTACTCTTGGGACAAGGCAAAAATGAAGAAGTCCTTACGTCCGGAATTTATCCAAGATAACTTGAGATGTTAATCTTTGCTATTTCTGGTGCTAGCAATGGTAGATGCCAGGGGAAGATTGATTCACTCTAAATGGGATAGTCTGTGAAGGTTGTTTTCTTCTTATCCTCAATTCACATTATGACTTGATCTTGCCACTAGCGCATTTACAGAAATGAAATATTTAGCAAGGGGTCCTCTTTTGCTGAAAACTTCCTAGCCAATGCACCTGCATGTTATATGGACAGACTGCTTGCCTGAAGGACTGAATTCCCAAATCTCATGGAGAAATGGCCTTGTGGGTGCCAGAACCCTCCCGTACGAAGCCTGCACGCAGAAATTGCCCGGTTTCTCGGAACTGTGTTTTTATGCCCGTGTACCTCGTGGCTAATGTGTAATTAGCCTTAATTAGCTTAATTAGTCCAGCAAACATTTTTTTTTGTCTTTGGTGGAAGGTCGGCACGTCCTCCCCTTGCTGGATCAGCGTTCTGGCCCGGTGCTCTTGGCAGCAGGAGCTGCCGGTGCCTGCGGAGCCGCGCGGGCTGGCGCTGCGAGTGGCGTCACGGGCTGCGCTGCGCGGTGGGTGCAGCCCCTGCTGCAGCCAGCTCCTCGCAGCAGCCCCGCTTGCCCCGCTTTATCTGCACTTGGTGCCCAAGGATGCGGTGGGGTGACATTATCTCCCGTGGTAAACATCCCTGGGATTAACGTGGAATAACCTCTTCAGCACAGTCTGGTGATCCTCACCGCGAGGCTTCGGGGAGGACTCCAATCCTCCCATCGCAGCTCCTCTTGATGTGTGTTTCCTAATTGTGGGCACTCATATTTTTCTTGTAATTGCCAGTAAACTGCCTGAATAAGAGCTGAAATGCTTCTCCCTGACTGGCAGGAGCACAACACCCACTGATGAGTCAGTGGAGGAAGAGCTCCCACTTTGCAGGAGAGGGTATTTGGGGAAAGGGAGGGGAGAAGAGGAAGAATAGCAGGCAGAGTGTTGTAGAATAAATGACATTTGTTTAAAGACACATTAGAAGATTAATGATGGGAGTTAAAGTATGAAAGCAACAGGGCCTGAGTGTAATATTAATGGAACCATTTTCTTTGCCATCTCCTGCAGGAACTCTTTGGAAGCGTCGGTGGGGAGGAGAGGAAATCACTTTACAGTAATAACTGTTATTTATATAGGAGAACAGCATTGAATGCATCAAAATGTGAGGTTTCAAGGTAATAACTGGACCCTCACAATCATTGTTATCCTTTTAAAAGGCAATTTCTAGGATAGTGGATAGATGAAGGAAATAGTCCCAATCCTGAAACTGATAGTAAACAAGGGTTTTTTTATTATTATTATTGTCATTAGTCAACTCCCAATATAATAAGATTGTACTAAGAAAAGGTAAAAAAGGAAAGAACGGGAAGAGATGGAAATGATAACCATCTTTGTAGCATTTACTGGGGCCATTTGATAGGCTCCTTAATGACTTATGACTTAGTCTTGGTTCCCTCTGGGGTCAATGTCAAAACTCCCATCGTAGCATCTTCAGTTGCCATAGAGAGCAGAAGGTAGAGTGAAGATGTGGGCTGCTCTTGGTCACCTTCTCTCGTCTAATGATGGCTGTGTACCAAATCGTATAACCAAAATCACGTGCATTTCCGTGACAGGATTTGCAAGGGATGTTCTGCAGGAACAGCCGTGCACCACAGAAGTCACAAGTCAGCCCTGTGAAGCCGTATGAGACTGCACGGACTGTGCCCCACAGGGCTCGTCCTGGGAGGCCAGCTCAAACCAAGAGGCTGTCTCTGGCTCTGGGTATATCCAAAATGAGCAGTTTGTGACTGTGCTTCATGCTTGCACAACCCGCAAACCTGATCTTTTTGCAGGGATCAGGACACATTCATGAATCATTCATGAGGAAGGGTTGGGGGTAGCAGGGAGGGCTGATAATTTTCTCCAAGAAGCCAGAACATAACAGTAACTTGACCAGCTCTCATTTTTAATAACCTATGGGTCTGTGAGCAGATCAGATAGATGAGTTTAAGCAAACCCTCGCCTCCCAAACTGGCTTTACAATTCAGAGCAACTAGGTCATTCATCAGTGCTGTATAAAACCTCTCAGATGCTGAGAGAAGTAAGAAGTTGAAAAAGAGGCGGAGGGGGGAGGGAAGGCCTGTCCTGTTTTCCATAATATTAGAATGAGAATTAGACACAAGCCCCAATTCATCCCAGTTAAGAGTGGCACTTAAATAGGAATCAGGCATCATGGGGTGGATGTTTTTGCCCAGCCTTTTCTAAGGGGCCACAGTTTTTCCCTCTAACTGAAAGAGGGGGCAGTGGGGATGGGGGTCTGGGAGTTTTGGGGTGACAGAGATTTGTCCTCGTGGAGGTGGGCCGGGGCAGTGCTCGCTGTGGGAGAGGTGGAAGGCTGATAAAGCAGCCTGTCTCTCCAGACAAGTTCTGCTAGCTGGGATAATGAAAAAGAATTGAATCAGCGAGGGCAGTTGACATAGTTCCCTGTTGCAGAGAGGTTTGCAGTATTGTGTTAAGGCGCCTTTTATAAATTTTGAGAATTAGAGAGAATGTGATGCCTGCTGCTGCTAGCAGCCCTAACTGTTGGTGTGACAGCACCCAAGGCAAACTCCTGATGGACAAACCTCAACCATCTACCAGAAAAGCAAGCTGGGTGCAGGCCTTCTCGGGGGTAGGGTGCTACTGGCAGATACCGTTTCCCCTGGGAACCCCTCCATGTGTACGCGGCCTTACAAATGTTAAAATGTTTGTGGTTGGTTTCTGGTCCTGTGTTTGTTATTAGGATGGTCAAAAAGTAGGAGGGCTTAATGATCTGAGCCATGGCTTTAATTAATCAGCATAAATGTTGCTTATTTATAACACAGAACAAAGTCTATGGTTAACTCTATTTTTTAATTAAGCTTATCACTGTGAACCTGATCCAGTTGTTGCTACAGGGAGGCAGCTAATTCGGTATCCTCACTAAGAAGGCTCATAATAAGCTAGGAGGGATGTAAATCACTCTCCTCAGCCTCTGCTTTAGAAGACAAATGTGTCTGGTTCTGGTGTTTCTCTTCCATGGCCCAGTGCTGGTGCCAGTTCTGCTCTGATCCCACCAGCTGGTCCTGCACTCTGCTGCTGCTGCCTCCCCTGCGCCTGAGGGCTGAGCTGTTCAGAACTGTTCAGCGTCTGGAGTACCAGTTCCTCTGCCTTTCTGTCTGCTTGTTCACTGCAGGGTTTTGTGTGTGTGTGTGTGATTTACTCTGTGCAACTGAGGGTTTTTTTGTTTTTTGTTTTTTTTTTTAAATTTTTCTTCTTGCTTTCTCTTCCCACACCTTTTCCCGTTACTGTGCATCGTATCTAAAACTCAATTAGCAGTCTGCTAATAAGAGGGATGCAAAGGGAATGAACCCATGTCAGAGTTCAGGGAGAGGAGAATCCCTGTCTTGTTTTCCCATCCAGGAGCTGAAAAAAAAAAATGGGGGAAAGGCAGAGAGGAAAAGGCAGGAAGACATTAAAGTAGACTATTAAATTACTGAGGACTGAGTGTCAAAAAATAAATAGAGACTGTGTGGATTGATGAAAATTGGATCTGAAGGGCTTCCACATCTGTGTGGCAGCTCTTTAGCATCTCATTTTGGTATGACTCAGCAGGAAAAGTTGTTTTCTTTCTGACGGTAAAGCAAAGAGAGGAAAACAATCCTGAGATGCGTCAGTAAAGGGCTTGGGTCGCATTGTTTTGTAACTGGATCAAACTCCCTCATGTAGTTTAATTAATGCAACTGCATCTTACGTGATGTGGGTGAGGTTTTTGTTGTCACCTTTTCCCGCCCTTGTTCATCATCTTCCCCTCGGTCTCCCTGTGGTCACCTGCACTCCGAGGACAGCCCTGCAGACTGGGCACGGCCGTCTGGGCAGAGGGGTAATAGCTGGGTTAGCCGGATGAAGGAGAAGCTAGCGCTAAGAAGTGATGTTTCCTGTGGAGCAGGTGCATAAAGAGAAGTTAGTCTAAAGGCCATTTCAGAGTACTTGCTAGGGACAGATGATTACCTAAATTAGATGCTCTGAATTGCCTTCTGTGGGGTTCCTATTCTTTCCATTGACTATCAAGTCTCGGAATTTAGTTTGAATCTCCCATCCATGCTGTGCTCAGCCACCTAGCATTGAC
>JAUBNY010000124.1:1013858-1032507 GCA_032275445.1 Crypturellus soui | reverse complement strand
CACTTCAGTCTCAGGCAGTTAGGCCGACACTTTACACGTGTGCTATCTGTACCAAGAAAAGCAGAAGAAACAGTAAATCTTGTTGTCTGCTCTTGTTCGGTGTCGTTGCCTTCAGGGACAAGAGGCAAGGGCTGAAGGAATTATGTTTCAGTTCTTGCCGTTGTTGTATAGCCTCTCTCTTTGAGTCCCAAATGGTTGTCTCGTCTTCTCTTTCTTCGCTTTCCATTACATCCTCGAGCTGGAATGAATTCGCTAGTCCGATATGAGCCAGTGAATGTATTTTCAAGGCAACAGAGCAGCTTTCTCTGTTTTGCTACAACTGTGTTTGCTCTCTTGGTCGTGGCTTGTACCTTGTGCCTGTGTGTACATCACCAATGAGCAGGGTGATGAGCTGCCTCGCTGTCTCGACCAGGGTGAGGTGGGCTAGTGCCGAGAGCTCCCTCAGCAGCAATTCCTGCAAATACCCATCTCGGAGCCGAGCTTGACTGAGCTAATAGGGGGTGGTTTGGCTGGGTTTTGCCAGGAAACTTTACTGGCAGGCGCCTGAAACTGCAGTGCTTCTGCAGAGCCTCCCTGGACATCAGCTCTGCTGCAGGCGGGGAGCAGCCCCGGGCTGCCGGAGCGCCTGGCTCCGCTCCCGGGACCGCTGCACGTGTGGAAGAGGTTGCAGGTCTCGTGCCCCAAGAACTGGCTCTGACTCGGGAGCGGTGATGCTAGGAACTGAAAGGACCGTTTGGCTTCGGGGCCGAGGTTGCACCCTCATTGCTGGTGGCCCGGTGCACGCAAGGTGTTTTGCAGTCAAGTAGATTGGCCCTTGCCTTGGTTGGCTCCGAAGCAGGAATGGCAGGAAGGGGTTGGGAGCAGAAAGGAGGGAGACGTTATTTCCAACGCGGCAGAGCCCCACTCCCGCTCGGGAGTGGGTGTTGGTGCTCAGCGAGAAGAGCTGTGCGTGGGCGAGGGGAGCGAGGAGGGGCTGCGCGCGGCACCGGCAGAGCTGACGCGCGACGCAGAGGAGGCTGCGGAGGCGGCGAGGGGGAGCGAGGCAGCTCTGGGTGCGCACACAGTGCAGAAGGGCCGAGTAAAGCCCATTCCTCCCCAGTTCCTTCGTGCCATCCGTAAAACACTACCTTTGCTCAGGCCGGGAGAGCTGGAAGCGCCAGGGTTTGCAGAGCTCCCTCCCTAGCTAAGATGTGCTGACCTCAGCGAGGCACAAGAAGCTGTGCGAACGTCAGGAAGCAAAGTTGAAAGCATGAAACGGATGATACTGAGGCAGAGAAAACGCTGCATGTGATTCCCAGCTTGGAGTTTATTGCTGTCAGAAATCAGCTCTTAACTTGCAGGGCTCCTGAGCCGGGAGGGAAGGTCGGTGTTTGACAGAGCACGGCCGAGCGGGGCTGCGAGGACCGCAGGTCTCTGCTGCGGGATGCGTCTGGCGGAGGAGAAGGCAGATTTGCACCCCCTGTCACCACGAGGTGGATGGTGGCCAGGCGAGGGACGAAGCCCCGATGCGGGGTGGCTGTCGTGCTGCTGAGCAGGATAAAGATGGGGCCGTGACGCTCCTTTGCACGGAGCCTCTATGCTGGCCCACGTCGGGGAATGAAAATGGCCCTAGAGCTTAGAGAATCACCTTTGATGTGATGTATTTGACAGGTATTGAGCATGTGATTTTGCTTTTGGAATTGTATGTGGTTTGGAGAAGTGGAAGAAGAAAGCTGTTGTCAGAATAAGCTGTGTCTTCACGAGGGGCTTTGCTGGCAGCGCTCTCTCTGGGACAATAGTACCTGCAAACCCTTTTAAGTCAGACAAGAGAGGTTTAGGAAGCTTTAGGCTTTCCCGGCAGATAAAATTCCCTATGTGCCGTGTTCCATGGATGAATTGATCCCATCTTTGTAATCTGCTGGTGTTTACATAGGGCTTAAATGCTCACACTCCATGCTCTGATTATTGGTGCCTTTTAAAAACTCTGTGGGTAAATGTCTGGCTAGGCAGAAATTCTCCCTAGCTCGTAATTCATTCCAGCCTCAACCTGCAGGACTGTAATAGCTGCTTGCAAACAATTGCAAAACCTGGCACTGGGCTTGTGCAATAAACCAATGCTGCACGGACTGTGAAAGATACCTTCCCCTTGACCCCTGCCCCTTATTTATTTATGGGGAGTTTTGCAGCTCTCCTGGCCTTTCTTTTCCCTCTTCCTCCTCCTGCAAGCCCAGAAATGCTGCACTCCTTTTACCCCTCAAAGCTCCTGCCTTTTATTGGTCCTTTCTGTCTGCTTGACTTTAGATGGACAGGTGCATTGGGAAGGGAAAGAAGGAAGAAAACATCTGGAGAACCTCTGCCAGCAGGTGATTAACGCTAGTTTTTTTGCAGGAGGTGGGTGCAGCAGCAGCAGATTCAGCGAGCGTGCTAAGAGTGGCATACGCTCAGATTTGCCTTTGCACGGTGCATTTACAACTAGGGCATGGATCCTGCGAGATAAGCTTCGTGTTTTATTGAGTCTTCAGGCCCTGATGGTGCCTTGGCTTCTGCACAGACCTTATGAAATGCAGGGACAGAAAAGTGCAAACTGTGTTTCCCCTGCTTGTCTTGATCCACATGTATAATCACCCTCCTGCAAAACAGGCAAACAAGTATATAAGGGAAAGAATGATACTTCGTTTTCTACAGAAAGCAATTATAGACATTAAAAGAGCTATAGTAATAAATATAATATTTAAAATTCAAATCCCTTATCTATATTCCAAGGCTATTAACACTGGAAGAAATTCTTCTTCTCTTTTTTTTCTCTCTCCCTAATGTCATTTTCTTTGCAAATCCATCTGGATTATATTTTTGCCTTGATTTTTTTTTTTTTTTTGTGACTGCTCTTCAATTTTGGAAATCTGGGATTGGCAGGCTTTTAAGTTTCATAATTTAGAGTGCATTGGTAAAGACTCTGTTTTGTTATGATTTCCTACCTGTGTTGGCCTGTCCCAAACGGAGGGCCGCTTGTCCTTGGGGAGCAGGGGGTTCTCTGGGCCAGACTCTGTTGCTGTCCCTGCCCTGTGCCTTGACCTGGACCGGCGATCCTGATTTTCCTCTGCTTTCCTTTCCTCAGAAAGCTGATCTGGCAGTGGCTGGGCTGACGATTACTGCTGAGCGGGAGAAGGTGATTGATTTCTCTAAACCATTCATGACTTTGGGAATTAGCATTCTCTACCGAGTTCATATGGTAAGAGACTTTATTTTATAACCGTTTATGTGGTTCCATTATTTGCATGCAAACGTGCCTGGTTATGGAAGAATAATGAATGACTCATAAAAATATTTTGGTTTCTTATTTAAACGCAAATGTGCTGGACCTTTTATTTCCTCCTCCTCCTCCTCTCTCAATTTCTCTGCCTCGGCTCCGCCTCAGTTCCTATCACTCAGACCTCCAGCCCTGCTGGCTCCCTGTCCTCTCCTTGCATGTGGAGCTCTCGGGCATTACGAGGAGTTTTGTGAACTAGAGGTGTTAGATCAGTGCCATCCTGTGCCACAAGTAGCTTTTTGGCACTGCACAACCCGGGGCTGATGGCAGAGCCCCTGGGACCTTCTCCAGGCCGTGCACGTGGCATTGCTTAGGCCGTGCTGGATTCCCGTTTCTCCTCCTGCTCTCTTATTTATGAAGTTCAGAAGGGGACAGATTTTCCCTGGTGACACCCATGTGTCCCAGGTGTCACTGCGGGCAAGCTCTGGCTCTAGGGCCGTTTGTAACAGCACGTTGCCTTATTCCCACTCTGTGTTTTGAACACGTGTTCCGTGTGATGCCAAATGTGGTGGGAATTTGGTTTTTCCAACTTGACTGCTAACAATAGCAGCCAAAAGGGTGGAGGGATCTGAGCTGCGTCTCCCAGCCCCCTTGCTCAAATCACAAGGCTGGCGAAGATGTAGTGTGAGCAGGAACAGACTTGCACATGCATCTCTGTGCCCAGTTTCTCCTGCCAAGAACAAACAAGTAATTAAAATGTAGTTAAAATTCTGTTTCCTCTGGTGCATGCGGAATTTAGGATCAATGAGTTAAGTGATCAGAAAGGTTCAGATTCTTGTGTTCCTCTAGCGAGCAAGTACGTGTGAATCCCCCTTCCACTGTCACTTGCTTCACTGTGTCCCAGCTGTCCCCATGCTGCAGGCTGTTTCCTTGGGTGTCACTTGGTTGCACATCGAATAGAGTTTGCTTGTTTTTTTTCATCAGCCTCTTCTATGTGCATTTTTGGAGTTTGGGATTGGGTAATGAGCAACCTGGCCTTTGGACCTCATAACCAGAGAGCCTAAGAAGTGTCGGCCAGGGGTCCCTTGCTGTCGTTGAGGACTTGGTCTTCAGCTGCACTGTGAAGGAGGCAGTGGGATCTTCCGTGGTCGGATTGCCCAGATGTCAGGTGTCCAGGTGATGGCAGGAGGAATGCAGGGTCTCTCTTGGTGCTGTCACCGCACCAGAACTCCTGTCTCTGTGTAGTGCCTCTTCTCCCTCTCCAGCGTTTAGACTCTCTTTGGCCAGACTTTTCCCGCCTAGCATGAGCAAAGCGTCTGAGAGCTGTGTGGCAATTAACTAATTAAACTGGTAAATATTTATTCTCCAGTGAAAGGCGAGGTAGCTAATTGCTCTGTGTTTTCTTGAAGGATTTGGTTTGCAGAGGAGTTGAAGGCAGCCCCACAGCCAAATCTGGTTTTATCCTCTCCCTTCTCCTGCCTCCTCCCACCCCAACAAACATCTTTGCAGTATCAAAAATTTCCACTGTCCTATGTTAACCACGGTGCGGATGAGAGTTTCCTTAATAAACAAGCACAAATAAAACCCTGGCTGCGGAGTTGCCTCCGTGCCCTAGTTGCCTCCCAATGTGATGGCATTTTATTTTAATTTCGACATAACTCCAGCTGCAAATGACTTCTCCCTCCCCTTCCCCTCCGTCCTCCCCCAGCCCAGGCACCACATTGCGTGTCTCTCTTATCGCGCATAACCGAATATGGCAGCTTTAAATGGGGCTGTCATTTCTCTCAATTTCAGTTGTTGTGATATAATCAAGTATGGATTTCTGACACGGGGACTCTAATAGGCTTTCTGACTTGCGGGCTGCTCAAAGAAAAGGCTTGTTCTCTTTTATTATTTCCGTGCTCTGGCCGCCGCGTGGGATCCGCGGACAGCGGGAGGCAGGTGACGAGCCCCGAGCCGTCACTCTGCTCGGCACGGGGCTGAGAGCTGCTGTCCGGTGTCGTTTCTGCGCAGAGATATGTGGAATATTCTGTGCGAGCCCTAGGGAGGCCTTACTGTGCTCTTCCTTTAGGTGGGACGGTGCGGATTTGGCAAGTACGCTGGGAAAGTGACATTTAGACCGACTGACCTAAGGCCGAGTTGTCTTTCTTTTCTTCTTCCTTAATGAGACAGAAGAGGGCTCTTTTGCCTGCCTTTTTAGGGATGTTTGTTAGAAGGGATGTAGGTACAGCTGCCCGTTTCGGCGAGAGGGAGCAGCCAAGCTGTGGAGACCCTTTGGGCTGCGTTTTGTGTGTGCGGACGAGTCTGCAGGAGGCAGGGAGGTCCCATACGGACCCGCACTGCGTGAGCACACCGTGTAGCTCAGCATCTCCTCATGCATATTCCAGATACTCGGTCACTGGTGTCTGCTCCCTCCGGAAAACTGTCTTCTCTGATTGAAAAAGACTTCCAGGAACTGCTGAATAGGATAAATGAATCTCCCATGCCTCCATCTGAGGCTTTGCAGGAGGCCTTCATCAATTATTGGACATTTTGAACATTTCTATCCCAGGAAAAATATCTCTTCCAATTAACAAAGCTGTATTGGGACCTGCTAAAAATATCTGACAGACAGCAGATATTGTCACTCCCATCTTCAAAACAGAGATAAGAGAGAGTTTGCACCCTCCATGGGAACAGAGTATCTTTATTCTTATCCACTACTGTGAATGAAAAGAATTTGTAGCAGCAGCCTGAAAATGACTGTAGCTAAAAAGAACCAGAACTACTACTTTAAAGTCACTGGAGAGAGTCATTGCCAAGCCTGGAATTTAAAGCTTCCAACTCAGTTTCCGTAATGAGTATAATTTATTGACAAACTGCCCCAGAAACAGAGAAGACATCAAGGCCCTAATTGCAGAAAGGAGCTTTGTTGCAAGAATGTCTCACAAGGGAGCCTTCCCTGATCCCCGGGAATACTTGAGGATTCCTCCCTGGCGACGTGATGGTGAGGCCAGGGAGGTAGGAGTCCCTTGGATGAATCTTCTCCTTCAGAAGCTCCAGCTCGTTTGGCCAAGGGCCCTTCCAAGAGCCCCTTGTCGCACGTCATTCTCAAGTGTGGAAAAGCTTGCAGAGAGAGAACTGAGCCGGTGTTACTCCAGATGAGCAGGGAATGGGGTAGCTTTGATAACATCTACCTCTAGGCTCCCAATCAAGATGCCCATAATCCTTGGGATGGGACCAGGGAAGACTGCAGACTGTACGTGGGAGCCCGCACAACCTCCTGGGATGCTCTCGTCCCTCTGAAGCAGTGAGGGAGCTGCAGCAAGGTGAGCAGAAGGCTTCACGGGGAATGCGGATACCTCGCAGACCCGGAGTGTGTGCTTTGGAGCAGTATCTTTGGCTCTGGAAGAACCTGATTCAGGCCCAGATGTTGGCTGCGGTAATCAGTTGTCTATCTCAGGGTTTCTGTGAGGAATAGAAGGCAAAGCAGAGTATGGCAGCAATTAACCAAAGGAAAAGATAAAAGAACAAAAGAAGAATGTAATCTCTTCCACGGTTTATCCGATTCACTCACATGCTTACGCCACGCACAATATGATAACTCCATACAGGGAGGAAAGCTTGTCTTGAAGAGAGAGATTCTGGATTATCCCCACTAGAATACGAACCTTTTCTTGGGCAATAGTTTTATATTACCCCAAAAAGGGAAGCAGAGTATTCCGAACCACTGTTTTTTTTTAATTCATCTGTTTGTTAAAAGGCCACATTCCCTTTCGCAAAAAAAAGAATGAAAAAGAAAAAGAATTTTTAAAAGTATAGATCTCAACCTCAAACACTTCTTGTCCTTGAGGATATGGGGTAAGTGATTATGGTTTGGATCTTGGCTTCCTACAGGGCAGGGATTGCTTTAGAAACCTTCTGAAGTATTCTGGTCCCAGCTGGTAACTAGAATTCTGAATATCACAGTAGATACTTTTATTGGAGGAAGTTTTTTTGCAAGTACTACTTCCTTCTTTTAGCAACATCTTCATAAGACTTCATAAGAACTACCCAAACCTTGTGAAAAACATATTTTTTGCATAAATTTAGAATATTTCAATATTAAAACAGTACTTTTATGGGAACAGAATTTCAAGTGACCCTCTTGAGCTTTGGGGAGGAAAAAGGTTCCAGCTGTATTTCCTGAGGACTTTTGTGAAAATACGAAATCATTCTCTGCCTTTGGTTTAGGCATAGTTCTTTAAAAAATAAAAAGAAAAAAAAAGAGAAAAAAGGAGCATGGTTAGGTGATAATGCAGGGTTTGCTGTGACAGTTGAGGTTAGAGTTACTTATTGCTCTCTGTTTTTAGTTTGCATGGTGTCACAAAGGGGCAGGATAGGGCAGTGGACTAGGGAGCTGTCACATCCTGGAGCTGGCTGTGTCCCAGAGGACACGCGTGTGCACACCTGGGAGCTGTTCAACTTTGAAAAATTTCTCCTAGAAATTCATCCTCCCTTTGTACAAGTTTCATGAAACTTGACAAGATTTCAGTGGCGGCAGTGGAAACTTTTAAGTTATCCTGGGAGAAAATCAACCCACTATTTCTATCAGCGAGGGTCTTATTTTTCAAGTAAAGGTGGTTTTGCAAGGAAAAAAAAAGACAGGAAATTCTGACGCATCTTGAAGATAAAAATACCATGTTCCCTGAGATAAAAGTAATCATTTTATCGGGTTATGTAAAGAAATAACAATTCAAGGCTGAAGAAGGAAAAATCGAAATATTGCGAACATTTCTTTTATTTTGTTCTGCACGGGGATATTTTCTCCCACTTGGCTTCTTGCAAAGGACAATCCCCCTCGCCTCGAGCTCGGGCATGTTCATCCCAGGGGAGCTCTTCAGTGTAAAGACCACGCGGATGAAGCAGGGCTGCACATCTGGGCATCCTCCTCTGAGATCTGAGAGGTGCAGGATGAAGTGAAGCTCCAAGGTCGCGTTGTCCAGGACGTGACAGTAGCCTGTACCATTTCTTGCAAGGACACGAACCCTCAGGCCCCTAACTCCGTGTCTGAAAGGCTTTATACCGTTGTGCGTTGCCCTAGCATTGCCTCTTTTTTTTTTTTTTTTTTTTCCTTTTCCCTGACAATTTACCTGTTTCTGTTTGCCTGGAGGAATGCAATAGTTGATGTGGGAAGAGGAGACGTGTCCGAGCTGGTGAGATGCAGGACTCAATGATTTGTGTTTCTGTGTTGTCTCACCTGAGTCCTCTGCAAGACCTCTGCAAATCCCCTTTCCTTTATTTCCCATCTATTGCTCCCATCTGTTGTAAACATCAGGGCAGGCATGTTTCCTCATGCTGTTTTTAGAAGTATTTCATTAATTTAATGAAATAAAGAGATGAAACTTTTTCTCTGCTTCCCTTTCAGGGCCGCAAACCCGGTTACTTCTCTTTCCTGGATCCCTTCTCGCCCGGCGTCTGGCTCTTCATGCTGCTCGCCTACCTGGCCGTCAGCTGTGTCCTCTTCTTGGTGGCTCGGTAATGCGCTCGCGACGCTGTTCCTTTCCTCACGGTGCCATCTAGCGTCATGCGCTCGGCCCCGTGCGGGGACGCGAGGCGAGACCCCCGGGCCACATACCTGGAGCCACAGTGCGAGGGGCAGGGGTGTCCCAGCTCCCCTGGCCTCTGCCCTCCAGGGCCTGTGGCTTTGCCAAGCACACCTTGCACCAGCCGTTTGCACCAATATGAGTATTTTTCCTGATGCTGTTTTGTAGTCGTGAGTGACATGTTTGAGTTTTTACATTGATGTTCATTCTCTGGCAAGGAGTGCAATGGAAGACGTTTGATTTCGCATCAAGTCCGTGCACCTATTGCATTATTGTTGTTCTTGTCTGTGGTAGAGACCTGCAAACAGGGCTGTAGCTTCTCCCCAGCCAGATTTGCAGCACAGCCTCTCAAAACCTTGGTAAACCTTACAGCAAAGCCTCTGGCTCCTGTGTTTTGCAGCGTGTAACTCTGCTCGGAGCCTTGGGCGTCAAATGACAGCAAAGGGTTTCCTCTTCAGAAAATTCAGCCTTCAGCAGAGTTGGTGCTTCACAGTTTCTTTTTGCTTTCTTTCTCCGAGGCGCTGCATTCTCTAGCAAACTGACTGACTGTCTTGTTTACCGTCATTTTAGGCTGACCCCGTACGAGTGGTACAGCCCCCACCCCTGCTCCCAGGGAAGGTGCAATCTTCTCGTGAACCAGTACTCTCTCGGCAACAGCTTGTGGTTCCCGGTCGGGGGCTTCATGCAGCAGGGCTCCACCATCGCGCCCCAGGCGCTGTCCACGCGCTGCGTCAGCGGAGTCTGGTAAGGGGTCCAGCTTTGGTTTTGGGGAGTAAGCGGAGCAGGTAGGCAGAGGAGGCCTACAGGGTGATGGGAGATGAAGCTTTGCACTTTCAGGGAACTTCGTACATGCCTGGCTTCTCTGCGGGCCTTTTCTGGGCAAAAACACGTGGAAAAGCAGAGGGTGGAGATGGAGATCAGGTTCATGCCATGGAGAAACCCCGGTGACAGACTCTCTCGCTTTCTTTGCTTCCACTGTCCCCAGGTGGGCGTTCACCTTGATCATCATCTCCTCCTACACGGCCAACCTGGCCGCCTTCCTCACCGTGCAGCGCATGGATGTCCCCATCGAGTCTGTGGATGACCTGGCTGACCAGACAGCCATCGAGTACGGCACCATTCACGGAGGCTCCAGCATGACCTTCTTCCAAGTAAACTCTGTTCTCTAGCTAGCTGGGAAAGAAGGTGGTGCAGATGGCACTCGCTAATCCCAACTGGATTTTGTCCCTGCCAGTTATACCTGTGTTTGGTGCGTTGCCTTCAGATTTCTGGCACGGAGGGGTTATTTGGAGAACCCCTCGGCTAGCTGGTTGCCCAGGACTGGGTTAGTTTCACAGTGGATGTTAGTGATATAATTCAAATGGTTATGCATTTTTGATGCGTCTTGTGCATCTCTTATTTAGATAAGCAAAGAAGCAGTCTAGCATAGGTAAAAGTGCATGTGCAAAACATAATTTGTATGTGTTTAGCAACATTGAGAACACACAAGTCATATATGTGCAAACATATGCCTGGCATTTAGCCCAGTTATAATTCTATCTTTCCTCTTCTGTGTAGAGGGGAACAAATTGATTTTTTTCTGTGGTGTTCTGAACACATAAAGAATTTCTGAGAGTTCTTTATTTATTTATTACATGTTGAAACACCATCTTTCAAGCTTTTCTCACTCTTTTTTTTTTTTCCCTCCCAGTCTGAACTGTATTGGGAAGTCTGGGAAATCTGTCAAATGAGCCTGAGCTTTTCAGCCTGACTTTACACCCTTCAGGGGTTTGGCAAAAAGCTACTTTTAAGCAGAACGTTACATCTAAAATAAGCTGAACAGAGCCCAAGTGAATAAGGTAGTTGCATATGAGGCACTTAGTTCTTTTCAGGAAGCTTTCAAGTTAAAAAGCCTGTCTGGAGCTCTACATCGCCTGGTGTGTCCTGGAGTCTGTAGGATCAGAAAAGAAATTAGCAAAACGTGTTCTGTACCATATGCAGCAGTTTGCACTGTGCTGGGCTCCATTTTCCGTCGGTATCGAGGAGGTGAGTCAAATGCAGCGCTGGGTTAAGCAGGCATAGCTGATGCTGTCCTCATCTTACTGTTTGAAGCATATGTGCTTCCCTAAATCACCTTGGCTATCAACCTCTGCTGGCAGCAGTTTCCACTGCTTCTAATACACAGGGTTTAAAAGTACAGTGATTCAGGAACAAGCACACAACCTGTTCGTCTGTGTCTTGCACAAGTTATTGGACCCGGAGGATAGGGGACCCAGATGAGAACAGTAACTGGGTCAGCAGCGGATTGACTTAGACGCTCTAACGCAGCTCGTAAGTCACAGGAAATTAGCTCTTAAAAGTGCCATGGCCATCTGGTTGGCCAGGAGGCTCGTTAAGAGCATCACTTACCTGATGTGGTTGCCAGAACTGAGGGAAGGCTGCTGCAAGGGCTGCAGTCAGCTTCTTCACTCCAACCAAAATGGGTTCCACAGCTGCAAAGACTCAGGATTTGTGTCTGCTTGAGCTTTAGTTTATTGCAGTCAATGAAAAGACTCTAGCTCACTTACACAGGTACTTTGTTTTAGTTCATGATTTGGCTTTGGGGGCAGAACTCCGTGCCCTTCTTGGGTTGGTAGAGTCTGGCACTGACTCTTAAGCACCAGGTTCCTTTGACAAATAATGCGGTGTAAGCAGCATGGTGAGCACTGAGCAATTTAAGAGTAAATCGCATCAGAATAAATGGCAGTTAGGCAACTAAATCCCTTTGTGGCTTCGGCACAAAGTCTTTTTGACTCCTTTCCACATTGTGGCATTTTTAATAGCATCTAATTTGAGGACTGTGTTACAAAAAGTTGTTCCTGCCTTAGCTCCACGTGCTTCCTTCCTTCTGCAGAATTCCCGCTATCAGACATACCAGCGGATGTGGAATTACATGTACTCCAAGCAGCCAAGCGTGTTTGTGAAGAGCACGGAGGAAGGGATTGCGCGCGTGCTGAACTCCAATTACGCCTTCCTGCTGGAGTCCACCATGAACGAGTATTATCGTCAGCGCAATTGCAACCTCACGCAGGTCGGGGGCCTTCTGGACACCAAGGGCTACGGGATTGGCATGCCCGTCGGTAGGCAGTGAAGAAAAATTCTAGTCCTTCTCAGCTGTCGGCAGAGGACCGGAGCATGTGAAAGGCTGAACCGGCTCTAAAACCGATGTCACGTTTCACGGCTCTGCCCAGGGTCATTTTTGTCTTGGGAGGAAAATCAAATACATCCTGGTTGTCCAAGGCGCACGCTCTGAGCTGAATGCATGAGACCCAGCTCTGGTCCAGAGCCGTGTAACACGCGACTGCCGCTCTTTAAGTGATTCATGTGAAAGACATTTCTAAATTGCTCTTTGTTTTCTGTATATTTGCTCTTTGCTGACTGTTTCCCCTTTGAATCAGTGTTTTTGAATTATTTTGTGCTTCTTGTTTTATCTCAGAACTTCTCTGAAAGTAACTCTATTGCAACTCTTGTAGATTTTAGCACAAGTTTCTTAACAGCTGGTGTTTCTTAAAATCCCAGAACAGAGAATCAGGCAATTTACTGATTATCTCAGCTAGTAATCAGGTTTTAACAAATGCTAGTCTATTTTCTTTAAAACATGAGAGCTAACAAGAGAACATCATCTCCCAGGGTAGCAAAGAGAAAGGATGTAATAGTTGTTATTCCAGATGATCAACTGATCCTTCGGGCCAGTCTCGCAGTTTCAGGACGCCTGATTCCTGACCTTTAAACACCTGCACTTAGCAATACAAAGTTAAGTCGGATTACATAAGAACAGTCACAAATAGTCACTCTAGTTTAGCTGACATGCGTAAGCTTGTAAAGTCACAGTAACCTGATCCTGTGAGTACAAATCCTTATTTTCAGGACAAAATTTGTTCTGACATTGTCTTGTTAAACAGTGAAATTGTAGCAGATAAAAAGAGTATAAAGCTTCTCCCTGTTACAATAGTGCAGAGTTACGAGGAGAACTGCAGTCTTTCCCACGGTCTGTCTTCTGCATCTCCGATAAGTAGAAATTATGAAGACTGGAGTAGTGTGCGGTGTGGAGTGGGGAACCCAGCCTCCTCTCCAGGAGGTTCGGGCTGGCGTCTAGGTTGGATTCGCTGCCGTTGCAGTGCTCCTCTTGGAGGCAACGAGCCTCAGAGCAAGGGCGAGGTTAGGGGCTGAATGGCAGGAGTTGGACCCAAGTGGTCTGGAGGAGGAGTGCGATACTGAACGGCTCTTCTGAATCCTGCCTAGCAAGCCAGAGCTCTCCCTTGTAACGCAGCTTTAAGAAATGGTCTCAGTGGGTCCTGGTGGCCAGGTAAAATCACTGCCTGCAAAGGGCATTAATTTGCTGGCAAAAGGAGGCTGCGGGTGTCCATGGTTCACAGAGACCGAACGCCCCTCCAGACCTTCCAGAGAAGAGCTTTGGTAGTCAGGCACTTTGGCAGGGTATTTGTGGTGGGGATGAGCGGGCAGGAAGGCTGGTTGGGGCATCACCTTATAATGTACCTCTTGGCGTTGCAGGCTCTGTCTTTCGGGACGAGTTTGACCTGGCCATTCTGCAGCTGCAAGAGAACAACCGCCTGGAGATCCTGAAGCGCAAGTGGTGGGAAGGAGGCAAGTGCCCCAAGGAGGAGGACCACAGAGCTAAAGGTATGCAGCACTGCTCTACATTTGTTTGGCTGAGGTATCCAGCACTCGGGATGTCCTCACCAGCCGTGGTAGGATGGGCTTCCAGCCACACATGAGCCTGCGCAGGTTTTCTGCCGGAGACTTGCTTTTTTTCCCCTCTTCTTCTGACCTGAGCTACTTCCTTCACAATTCAAGGAGAAAGCCAAACAGCTCTGCTGTGCCTCATGCTGTGTTCTTTTGCCTGGGGCAAAGATAGCAGGAACAACCAAATGACAAATATTGGAGGCATATGGAGGGTAAATTAGCTTCTAATGAATGTCTGCAGCATTGCATGGGAAAATGGATGGTTAAAAGGGATCAGACCAAAATCCTGGATTGCTTTAAGAGGAGATGGGTCTCCACCACAGGCCTGCTGGTTAATGGCTCTGAGTGAAAGCTCCTTTTAAACAGACAAGGAAGGGACACAAGGACTTTATTAGTAAATCTGTAAAACTGAAGAGCAAATTCTTTTGGGTAATGCTATGCTAATTGCCATAAAAGCTACCGCATTAGGCTGATGTCCCAGCACTGCAATGGTTGCCAGCTTAACGTAGTCGCTGCATTTTCTAGTTTTTGGCAGCCACCCTCACCTCAGCAAGCGTTTTTCTGGGAGGCCAGACGGTTCCCCAGCTGAAAGAATAGGCTTTTGACCTTTCTGAGCGCAGAGATAGAGAGCCAAGGAGGGTCTATGATAGCTGGTTTGTTTTTTGGCATCAGCTTGTCCCTCACAGCCGGTCTTGGGGCGGGTGAGCTGGGCTGGGGGAGGCACCATGGGCACTTGGGGCTGGTGCCTCCTCTAGGCATCACGTGTAGGACCAGAGCAAGGCACCAGGCCTGAGCGCCATGCATGAGATATTAAAAGGGTTAATTTTGAAGGAGAGCAGGCATGTGGGAGTCCTTTCCTTCACAACCTGTGTGAAAAACAACTCCATTTTGAGATGGGTTTGGCAGGGGCGGAAGGAAAACAGGTTTCTGTTTCTTGCAGTGTTTGACTTGCCCTGTGGCATTGGACAAATTTTTCTTCCTTTCTCTGCCCTTCTATCATGCTTTGGTTTCCCATTTGGGGAAATTAAGAAGTCTGGAGCCTGCTGATTGTGTGAAGAAAAGCAGAATGGAAATGAGAAAATGTTTGTTGATTTGCTTGTTTGTTTGAATAAATACTGAGTAGTATTTTAGCTGAGAAGAAAGCTCATTTCTTGTTGGAGAAAGACTCATTTGGGTGGGAACTAGAGAGGCGCTGTGTTAGCGGAGGCATCTCTCTGCAAAGGGCTGATTTACGCAGCCTCTAGACTGCCGCAGGGGCAATGACAAAAGAATGACGGAGCATGGGGGAGAAATGTGACCTTGTAAGTTTTAAAACAAAGCAGGTCAGCAATTTACAAGGATTTTGGTGAGATTTTATGTCTAAAAGCCATGTAGAGATTAAGTCAATAAATCATTGCCTCTTGCACTTTGATTTAGTGTTACAGAGGGGAAAGGAAGATGTTTATAGATGTTCTAGTTGACTAATGGCCTCCCACGATCACCTCGGTGCAGAGCATGGCACACTTTTTAGTAATCAGCTCAGCGAGGAGCCTGGTCCACTTGAGTCTCCAAAACGCCACCGTGAACCCCTGTGTCACCCCATGTGCTGTCAAAGAGTGTGGGGCCCGGGTCTTGTTTGGGACCTCTCCTTGCTGCTGTAATACAAGAAGCTGTAATCATTTTTCACCAGCACTTTCTAATGTGATCAAAAGAGCTTTTCTTGGTGCCAGCTTCCTTTAATACTCTTTCTTGTCGTCTTCATCTCTTTAACAGCATTCCTCATCTCCCTTTGCAAAGTTCAAAGCAACTAGAACTGGGTGAACAATTTGCAAGGATTAATGTGCCCAATTGATCTTTCATCTTTTTTCCCCCTGTTTTCAGTTTGTCCACAAATTGCTTTGTACTTCCCTCTAATGTACTTGCTGTTTATCTGCAAAATCATCATTTCTGAGAATGCACCTTCGATCGCGTAGTTATTGCAAGTCATTCTATTTGCAACCCGAGCGGTTTGATTTTAATGGACAGTGTTGTCTGAGGTTTTGGTCCCTGGTTGGATGTGTGCGATGACAACTAAACAGCAAGGAGCTGGGCTGTGCACATGATGAGCGTGCGATTTATGCTGCTCTGCCTTCCCACAGCACTGTGTCCTCTGCTCTATTTCAGGCCTGGGAATGGAGAATATTGGTGGAATCTTCGTGGTTCTCATCTGTGGCTTAATCGTAGCAATTTTTATGGCAATGCTGGAGTTTTTGTGGAGCCTTCGGCACTCTGAGCAGTCAGAGGTAGGACCTGAACGTGTCCTGGAAGCAGTATGTGTTTACTGCTGTTTGTGGGGTCTCATTAATATGTTGTTATGGGGCAAATAACGGACCTAGGTGAGATGAGTGTCATAACTACAAGACCTAAAACGCATGAGACTGTGTTGTACTGGGAGGGTTTAAAATGCCAAGCATTTCATGTACTTCCAGTAAGATGGAAGTGATATGGAAGTTCCGAATGCTTCTGAAGGGATCAAAGATGTATGCAAAGTCCCAATACTTTTCATAGAGTTTGGAATATCTGAGGAATTTTGTATACGATAGGTTGGCATCTCATGTTAATTTGGGGATCTGGAATATAGAATGATCTTTGACTAGAGGGGGAATGTGTGGGACTAAAGCAGATGTGAATGTCCAAGCATTGGCATCTTGAGGCCGGTGGCAAGATTCCAGTAGCCCTTGGGCATCAAAACGCAGAGCAGATGCAACCGCGTGGGGTTTGCAGGCGGCTCGAGTGAGCAGTGTCCCCTGGGCCTGTCTTGCAGGTGTCGGTGTGCCAGGAAATGGTGGCCGAGCTGCGCAACATCATTCTCTGCAAGGACAGTTTCCACCCTCGTCGGAGGCGAGGAGGGCTGGTACGGACTCGCCCCGCGATGCCCGAGGAGTGCCAAGCGCGCGGCACCACCACGCTCAGCAACGGGAAGCTGTGCAGCGGGGCCGAGCCGGACGCCCTGGCGCAGAGACTGGCGCAGGAAGCGGCCCTCGTGGCGCGGGGCTGCACGCACATCCGCGTGTGCCCCGAGTGCCGCAGGTTCCAGGGCCTGCGGGCACGGCCGGCGCCGGGCTCGCCGGCGCGGAGCGACGAGAGCCTGGAGTGGGAGAAGACCACCAACAGCAGCGAGCCCGAGTAAAGCTGGCGCGGGGGCACCGGGGTGGGCCACGAGGGTCCTGTTCCATTTTACAGAACACGGACTTGTGTAATGTCAAACTCGTTTTTAAATCAAAAGCAGTTACCCAGCTTCTCCAGAGCAAGACGAGCCTCGGGCCTGGCCAGAGCTTGGGCTTTGCTGTCGGGCTCCGAGGACGCCCGTCCCGCTGGGCTGCGGCGCGCGGCAGGAGGCTCCTCCGGCTGCCCCGTCCTCGGCAGTCGTCTCCCCACCGCCCTGCAGCTCCCAGGTGGGAAGGAGGGATAGAGTGGGTAATTCCCATACCAGATGTTGCCCACCCCAGGCCAAGAGTTGTTCCTGGAACTTCTCTGTCCCAGGCCAGGAGGAAGGATGCTAGCGCTATCTTCTCCAGTTACCTAGACTTACGGGGGGATGTTGGCAAGGGGCGGGGGGAGGGTGTTTTTATTTGAGAAGGAAAAGGGGATGGGAAGGGAGGAGTCATTATTTTGTTTTATTTTGGGTACTTCAGGACCTAGTCTCCCACGCACCAAGTTTCAGGTGCTAAACTCTTCTTCCCTTACGGTGGGTTGGCATGTGGAATGAGGCAGGAAGCGATGGGACGTGCTTCCAGAGAGCAACAGCATATAATGGAAGTCCTTTTGAGGAGTTGTTAAAATACATATACATATATATATATATATAAATAGATATATATATATTAAGATGCCAAAAACCAACCAACAAACACAGTGAACTCAGAGAGGCCTTGAAACGCCTGGAATTTCAGGGGTTCTGTGTCTTCTTTTTTGCTTTGTTTTGGGGTTATTCTTTGCTTATTTCTTTACTGGCTTGGGGGGTACGGGTGGGGGAGTCTTTTGTGAAAGGCAAAACGGGAGCAGGAGCGAGCAGCTGGTGCTGTGCATTTCCATAGACTCTCCGGGCGCTGCTGCCCTTTCCCACAGGCGGAGGTGGTCCCACAGGGTGGTCTTTACGGCCCGCGGTCGCTTCCAGCGGTCGTAGAAACCCGTGCGCTGCACGAGCCCAAACCGAGCGGCTGAGCCCCGCTCAGGGGCTCCCCGTGTCTGTGACCCACGGAGCCCCCTCGGCTCTGAGGGTGTCCCGCTGCCCATGCCTAGCTGCAGAGATGTCGCGCAGCGTTTTGAGGAAACCCATCTTGGGATCTTGCGCGAGGAAAACATTTACTTCCCTAGCAACAACAGCAGCTCATCCTCTGCTTGGTACAGACATGGGTTTTGCATTGATGAGTTTAATTTTCTGATTGAAAAACAAATTCTATGCAATTTCTGATTGTAAAAGAAAAGAGATGAAAATGGAGACGGGTAGGGGAGATGAACAGAAGCCTTGAGTGAAGGTACATCCTGTTCTTGAATTATTTTCTTTTCTTTTTGTCTTGAATGTACTGGAATAAAAGATGTCCTTGTATAATTATGCTTTTTTCTCTCTTTTTCTTTCTCGTCCCCACTGACAAAAGTCGCGAGGCAGTTCGAGGCCCGTCTGCTCAGGGAGAAACGCAGCAGGTCCCCAGCTGAAGGGAGAGAGACAGTTCTCGCTCGGGCTCTGCTGCCGCAGAGGAGGTGCTGTAGCGCGTGCAGGTCTCTGTGCTTGGTTATGTCCTCACCTACGTTGCTGCTGCTGGCTGCAGCTGGATGGAAATGGGGAAGAGAGGCAAAAAAAAGGCCCAGGATATGAACGGTGAGGAGGAGGTGGGAGGGGGCGGGCAGGACGTAACAAACCGCGTTGCAGTCTCTCCAGGAGGGCCAGGTTCTCAGCCAGAGGAGGACAGCATCGGCTGCAGCCTCTTGCAAACCTCCTCCTTGGAGCTCCGCTGGCTGCGGGCTGAGGTTTGGGGGCAGCAGCTCCTCCGCGGTCAGGAATCCATCGGCAGCAGGTGTTGGAGGAGGACGTGCAGGGAGCTGCACAGTGATGGGAGCAGCCGCTGGGCCAGGAGGGTGTTTGAGGAGGGAGACGAGGTAAGAGTTTGCCGCAGCCTGG
>JAUBNY010000124.1:986379-996971 GCA_032275445.1 Crypturellus soui | reverse complement strand
CCCCATGTAATTTCCTTGTCTCACGGTCATTCTGAAGGGCCCCCTTTTAGGAGATGGGATATGATTGCATGAGGTCTGATTACTGCTTGATAAACATTTGTTTTTTTCTGTGTTTTTTTTTTCTTTCTTTCTGTGCCCACCTAGGTCAGTAAAATCGTGTCCAACGTTCCCCACTTGGAGTTTCTAAACCTGAGTTCCAATCCTCTCAGTTTGTCCGTTTTAGAGAGAAGGTGCGCTGGGTCTTTCGCGGGGGTTCGCAAGCTCGTGCTCAACAACAGCAAAGCCTCCTGGGAGACGGTCCACACAATCCTGCAGGAGTTACCGGAGTAAGCGCGGGCGGTGTGGCACGGGCACGGTGCTCGCTGCGTGCAAGTCAGGGCTCCCTTATCAACCCCCGTGGTGGGGATGAGGGAGAGCGCTGAGAAAGTGAACTTGACCGAGAGAAGGAAAGGGGACTTGGTTTGGGGAGCTTGGAAACTGGCCGCTTGGATGTTTCCTGTTGTCTTTAAAGCTGAAACTGTTTGGCTCTGCAACGCCAAAGGCCCTTCTTCCACATCTAAGCACCAGTGCTGAGATGGTAGTGATCCCGGCAGTTCAGGAGGTGACAGGCATTGCTCTGAGTCACTGCCAAATGAGTGGCACGCTGCACACCTGCAGTCGTGACTCTTGGAAGGCATGTAAATTTGAGGGTCTGGCCACTTGACAAGTAATATTTCATTGTGTTTTTCTGTGAGAATTTGTTGATTCTGTGGCTTGGCCATGGTCCACCTTGGCAGTGGCCTTCTGCTTCCCTACATATCCTCAGTGACTCCAGTTTGATACCAGATATCTCTTTGTACGGCCAATAATGTGGACAAAAAGGATTGTCCGTGTTGTACACCAAATTCTTTTAAATTAAGTGATGAACATTGACTGTTATAGCAGATAAAATAACTGTGGGGGTTGAGTTAGTGGCTTGCTGGGCATGAATGTAAAATGCTTTTCTGAACAATCCGTTATATGATTAATACCAGTAGAAGTATTTTGGGGGTTAGAGGAATGTTTAGATGTATTTTTGATCTGTGGCAGAGACTTGTGGATGGGAGTGAAGTTGAAACCCTCCATTTTGACTGTTCAAAGACCTTCACCACATTGAGGTTTCAAATCCCACAAGATCTTTTAGAAAAAGCTGCCTTAAAATTGCATATGCGGGTCCCTTTACGTAAGGTGGTAAGCATTCAGAAGGAATATTGAGATGATAATATGATTTTTCTTCTCTTCTGCAGTTTGGAGGAGCTCTTCCTGTGCCTTAATGACTATGAAACAGTGTCTTGTTCTCCAGTTTGCTGTCAGTCTCTCAAATTACTCCACATAACTGACAATAATCTTCAAGACTGGACTGAAATTCGAAAATTAGGGATTATGTTCCCATCACTGGACACGCTAATTCTGGCTAACAACAACCTAACAACCATTGAAGAGTCGGAAGATTCTCTCGCAAGGCTGTTCCCAAACTTGCGATCCATCAATTTGCACAAATCAGGTGAGAGCCTGGAAGCTGCATGCTCTTTGTTCTCAGTGTAGGGGACAGCTATTGATCAAAATCTTTCCTCCGGAGTAGGTGAAAAATGCTCATTCTGATGTACTTTGAAACTTACGCCTTGGTGTGGTACTTACTAGATCTCTGTTACCAGTACATTGCCTGCAGTCAGCATTGCTTCTTGCAAAGTGTGAGAGAAGGTGCAGCACAAGGTTTAGGCTTGAACTTACAGTCTCCTGACAGTCTTAGCTTAACAAGAACTCTAATTGTTTTTAAAGTGGTAATTATTCTGTTTTTTTTTTTTCTCCATGTTTGCTGTACTGCAGAGGTGGAGGTGATGATTGGTTTTCTGACAGAATGGTTTTCTAACTTACTTTCTTAGTTTAAGGATCTGGAACATCGAGCTGAGAAGGATTACATTAAACTTTTCTGCATTCACAGCAAAAGGAAGCAAAGAAATTGGTGTTGGTATCACTATGGAATCACTAGGCTTGATCATCCACATTTATTTAGGATTTTACCCCCTCTATTTGCTTTATTATCTGACCTGCCAGATTTTGAGTGGACTAAAAATGAGTTAAGACATTTTTATTAAATGGTGGGATGGCATAGGGGACAGTTTTACCTTTGGATTGGAAGTTCAGGCTGGCTCCAGGTTGTTTACATGTGCAAGTTAAAGCCATTCGATGGCTGTTCATTGACCTCTAAAACGGCATGCATCCTGGTAACTTTAATGCTGTGTAAGGCAGCATTCCGCTATAGAGGCAGCTATCCTTGCAGGTGCTAATTGGTATTCAGCAATGAAGCCAAGGACTGAATGGCACGTAAAAAGTAAGCTCCCTGTCCCGCCATTGTGATCATCCTTCTAGGGTTAAAACAGCAGCATGAGAGACCTCAAACTACTGCCTTTTATAAATAAATGAAGGAGATTTGTTGTGGTATTTCACCAGGAATAAGCGGACTTCTCTAAGCAGCTTCAGTTGATGCAGCCCTATCATGTATGTTCTTTGTCCATGTCTGACATTCCTTGATATATTATGTATTATCTGTGCGTGTTTAAGCAAGTCATTTCTTTGGAACAGGTCTGCATTGCTGGGAAGACATTGACAAGCTCAATTCTTTTCCCAAGCTCGAGGAAGTCAAATTGCTAGGAATCCCCTTGCTGCAGTCCTACACCACTGAGGAGCGCAGGAAGCTGCTAATAGCCAGGTCTGTTGTTTGTTTGCGCTGCTCATCTGCTGTATTAAATAACAATGAGCGCCTGGGAGGGGGTGATCAGAGGAAAAGGCTGTTATGAGGCTCCTGTGTTTTCCCTTGTGGGACAGAAAGGAAGAAGTGGCAATGTTCAGTCTAAACTCTCTATTATTTTTCAGAGAATTTCTTGAGCCTTGTACATGTGTGCATGCAATTCATGTGTTTGCTCAAATGATAATTTTTTTTAAAGTCTTTTGGAGAAACTACATGGAATTTACCCTCCTCAGAGAGGGAACAGAGGCTTTAACTACCTGGCATGATCCTCCATGCAGCCGAGTTGCAGAATGTAGCTTTTGTCCATGACTGCCTTGCAAGTGCACCCTGGCTGCACTTCTGCTGACTGTGTTTCTCGGTGTCTACAAGCAGGTTGCCGTCTATTGTGAAGCTCAACGGAAGCATCGTTGCCGATGGGGAGCGAGAGGACTCGGAACGATTCTTCATCCGGTATTACATGGAGTTCCCAGAGGAGGAGGTCCCATTCAGGTATGAGCTCTTTGCTCTGAAATCCAGAGCAGGCATGAACGGGAAGCAAGGCAAAATAAAAGGTGACTTGAGGGATGGTACCTGGAAATTGGGGCTAGCTGCTCCTTGGCAAACATTCTTTGCCTTCCTCCTGTCTTGTCTTCCTCATTCTGTTTTAGTTCATGTCATTCATATTGAGATTGTTGTCCAGTGACTTGCTGAATCACTTCGGAGTCACATTCAGCCTTAAAGTGTCCGCATCCAGTGCCGTTTCGCAACATGACTATTCAGATAATGATCTTCATTGCTCCCAGGCCTCCCTGGTGGCTAGTTCATAATCCACCTGTGTTTAGGCACCCCCGAAGCCAGGACAGATCTTTCTCTCTGGTGCTGAGCCGAGACAGCTAATTCTCTTGACCATCTGGCCTGTGGACTGCCCTGGCATTAGGAAGCTGTCCCCTCACTTATAAACCTGCAGATCAGAAGTCTGATGGCTTTTCTTTGCCAAAAATGTATGCCCAATGATCTGTTAATCTTAGTAAACTAATGAACTTAGACAGATGCTGTTCAATCAGTATCTTCTTTCAGCCAGCATCTACTTACTCCTTAATGGGGTGAGGAAGGATCATTGAGCGTCAAGCTACTGCATTTACATGTATTTTGCACTAGGACACTTGCACTTCCCCTCATGTACTTTTCAAACAGTGAACGTAATCTTTTCTTTACAGGAGAGTCAGAGAAGGGTGTGTGTTCAGGGACAAGCTGCGGTAGAGAAGGTTAAAGGTATGGCCTGGTAGGGTTCACAGAGTTGGAAATTAGAATCTGGTCAGTGTTTCATTTGCCCATCAGTGTTGCCTTTAGTTTAACTCGGAGGGGTTTTTTTGAAAGAGTCGTATATTTGACCTGCCAATACAGTAAGCGCTTCAGAAGGCTGGAATAGGGAGTGATGTGGATACCAACAGGTCCAGTGCTTATAGTATTTGTTAAAGGTTCACTAAGGATCAGTTCGGAGGTAAATGCTACTAAAACAGCTAGGAGAACAAGCCAGCTGGTGATCCCTCTGTGTCTTTTCCTAAGGACAAGTCTTGATTTGTAATTTTAGAAGTCCTTCAAGCAGAAAAAACGAAACAAGCATTGGAAGGCATAGCAACCCAGCCTGGGAATGCAGGGCAGCACCATGCACAACTGAGCGGTGTGTCCAGGTATTCAGGTATACCCGAGTAGCTCAGGGTACCCCTATCGTAAAGCTGGGCTGTGAAAAGAAATATGTAGATGAACACGGTGTCTCTCTGTGCTGTTTCAGTACAAGAGATTTGCCTCCTCTGCTGATCCCGTAACCTTTAAACACTGCTACTGTCCTCATCTTAATCAATAGGCTCTTTGTCTGAATCCCTTCATCCATGCAGCGTTTCCAGGAGACTTGAGCAGCTCCTAGAGGGGGTTATTCTGTTCTGGAGGGGTTGTGTGCCACTTCAGAATATTTTCCAGTGAGGCTGCAGAGGGCTGAGAGGTGCTCCTAGTGCCGAGGGCCAGATTGCATAAGATTCTCATAAGCACTGGAACTTGATGTCCTTTGCGGAATGAATTTTTGTTTGTTTGTTGTTAAAACTTCCTCCGCTTTGCTCCGGAGTCCAGTGCAGTCTCTCAGAAGGTGCTTTGCAATTAGAATCTAATCAGGACAAACGCACGTTGTTGTTGGGGGTACGGCATCTGCATTGCAGTGCTGCCTCAAGCGGAGGAATAAGACACGTTTGCGCATGGAAGACTTACAAGTGCAGGCTCCCTCCCCCTGCCTGTAGACGCGTAGTGTGTGATAACCACAGCAAGCTGTCCGGGGTTAAACGGCCCCGCTGGTGGTGTAGCTCTTCACCGGCTACAGCTCGAGGGGTAGGAAGAGGAGTGAAACGAGCCCTGTGATTTCTGTGCCGGGTGACGTGGGCCAGAGAGCAGCGCTGCGCGTGCCGTCCAGCATTGGCAGCCTTCTCGAGTGACGTCGCAGCTTCTGCGGGGTTGTAACGAGGCCGCAGTTGTCCGTCCCGCTGGTGGTGTGCAGCGCGTCAGAGGCGCCTCTGGACATGCTCGCTCGCCAGCATCGCCGTCTCTGGCAGCCGGCGTCCGTCAGGCTGCGAGGGGCGGTTGCTGGTGTCCTGGTGCCTGGCAGCAGGCCGTGGCAGAGCCGCGGGAGCAGGGTGCCTTCGCCCCTGCTGAGATGAGGGTATCTGCTATTTGCACTCCTGGCTTTGCCTGTGGGTTGTGGTTAGCGTGCAAGGCGTGCACTGGAAAGTGTCTTCTACCTTTCCTTGCCTTGAGAAAGATGATGTTGCCTGACCCTGTACATGTGTGCAGCTTGCATGTGGGTGAGAGTAACACATTCCCAAGACTTCTCACCTGCATTTGGACGCTGCACCTCGGAGAAGGCTCATTAGGGAAATCCTAGTGCACCGTGGCCTTCAGCTCGTTCCCAGAGCGCCTGCTGTCCTGCAGGAACGTTGCTGCCTTCAGCAGCGGTCCCTGGGGCCGGCCACGTTGCCAGATCCCATCAGCACCTGGCGGCCGGTGGCACCGGTCGCGTTCAGCTCGGAGTCGCGTCGAGAACAAAAGGAGCTTTCTGTGCGGCGCACAGTGGAGCGCCTCTGAAACGCTACCTCCTCCCTGCAGCCCTTGAGCTGCCCCGTTTCAGTTGCATTGCATTCTGCACTGACATTTTGCCTCTTTCCCAGCCGGGCGGCAGGGAAGCTGCCGTTCCTGATGGCAGCGAGATCTGCTGCCGGAGGCGGGAGCCGTGGCGGAGCCACTAGAGCTATGCCAGTAAATTCCCGTGTCCTTTCAGAACAGAGGCCCTGCTCTGTGGGGGAAAAGCCCGCTTGTTTGTTCTGGGGCAGGGTGTTTGCACAGAGAGCAGCAGTGACCTTACCGGAGCAGTGTGGTTTGCACTGTGGTGCTGGTTTCCAAAACACGTGGCTGCTCACCTTGACATGGGTGACCCCAGGGGTGCTGTGCTCCCTGGAAGCGTAGCACTGGGAAAGCAGCTCGGCTTGGTGCATGCGCGGCGGTGCAGCCTGGGGACTGGGTGAGACGAGGTGACTGGTGTGGGTGGGCTTTCTGCTGCTTTTTTTTTCCTTTTCCGTGACAGGCTCAGGAAGCGTGATGTGATCTGTGTTGTGTCGTGCTAGAAAAGGGGGAAAATGGGACTGTACCATTCCAGATTTCTTCCCCGTGGATGTCTGTTTAAGTTGTTTAACTTGAATCAGAGATGAGAATTGTCTTATGTGAGTAGAACAGACTAAGAGTGCGCCCAGAAGTGTTTTGAGATTCCTTGGCAAATGAATTGTTTCTTTGGTCGTTCCTATGCGGGATACCTGCATGACAAGGGGAGGGTACTGCAGGCTTTGAGCTCTAGCCCAGCAACATTCTGTACTCGTGGGAGCTTCATCCTTCCTCCTCACCTTGAGGTAACGGTCAGTTAAGCCGGCAGATGTTTCCAGGAGAGCCATATGTGAGTCTTTCCCTAAAATAGAGGACAGGGATTGCTCAGCACTCTGGGTTCTGGTCTTGGTTCTTGCCAAATAGTTCTGGGCACTTGGACTCTGCACTTACCTCTTGTATACTGGTCCCTGTATTCTCCATCCAGATACCAATTTAAACTGCGCAATCTAGTAGCATTCTTGGATGATTGCTCCTACAGAATGGTAGGATTTAAAGAAAATATTAAAGTGTCCTGTGAAGAATGCAATGGCTGTAGAAGGAACTGTGACATAACTCTGGACCTGTTCTGTTCTTCAGGTATCACGAGCTGGTAACGAAGTATGGGAAACTGGAACCTTTGGCAGTAGTGGATCTTCGGCCACAGAGCAGCGCAAAAGTGGAAGTTCACTTCAAGGATAAGGTAGAAGAGATGTCGATCCGCCTTGATCAGACTGTGGCAGAATTAAAGAAGCAATTGAAAACTGTAGTGCAGCTGTCGACAAGCAACATGTTGCTCTTCTACCTGGACCACGAAGCTCCCTTCGGGCCCGAGGAGATGAAGTACAACTCACGAGCGCTGCATTCTTACGGCATTCGGGATGGAGATAAACTTTATGTCGAGTCCAGGATGAAATAGCCTCTTTTGACCTAGTGTGCACACACGTGTGTGCACACCCCCACACACCCACACACATGCATTAAGGAGTTTTTGCAGGGTTTTTGTTTCAGCCGGTTGGTTGAGGTTTGGTTGTGTTTATAGCAGGTATTTCTTAGCCCGGAGAGCATGCCCTGATGTGAGAACCATGCCCACCGTCCAGTGCAGGTGACCTCGAGGTGGCAGTTGACTTCAGCGCATGTGTTTCAGTGTGTCCGATACCTTGATGTTTTCATCGATGCTCCGGTATACTCGTGATTTGGCATGAGTGGTCAGTTGTTCAAGCTAAAGAGTGCTAGGGCCCATAAGTTAGGGAGCTGTTTTTTGTGGGTTTCTTTTTTTTGATACAACAGAGCACCCTTTTTGCCTAGCTATCTGACTGTAGCTTTAGCTAGCTGAAGTATTTTTTCTAGCTGGGTGCTGTCTCTCAATTTTTTGTTGTGCTTGAGTTCACTGGGAGGATGTTAAACAGTATTCAGCTTGAATCCGAGCTCAGGTATTTGGTGCGTCCTGCATCCTTAATTCCACTGGCTGGCGAGACCGAACCAGGTGGGAATACGAAAGAGACCTTCTCAGAAGGAAGATTTCTTTTTGGAATTTGTGGTGTGTATCTGTGCTGTCCCGCTCTGAGTGTTGATGAAAAGGCTCGATTTCTGTGCCCGTCCGGTAGCACTGAAAACCTGGAGGCCGAGGTAGCTTGCCCAGGTAAGTTACGGAGGAGATTTTGGAAGGCGATGGACGGGCCTTGTGTTAGGTGGGGTTGCAAGTAAGAGCACAGAACTGTGCTGAAGCTCTGTTCCCCACCTTGGCCACAGGAACACCGACGCAGTGCTGCGAAGATCCAGTTAAGCACTTAGGGTTGCAACAGCGTGCGGTGGAAGTGGAATGGCTGAGGTGGCTCTCCTGGGAGAGAGTAAGCCTAAAGCTGATGTTTTTATGTATGTTTCTGTTGCACCAGAACTGAAATTTAGCACTTTCCCCAGCCCGTGACTGTGGGGTCCCTGCTTAAGGTCTGAACTAGGGGAGTTCTGACTCAGATCAGTTTATAGAAGGTCAATAAATGAACAACTCTTCTCACGTTTATTGTAAAGCAACTTTTCCCCCTCTAGATCAGCTTTCCCCTCACGCACCTTGTAGGCATTGTGTGCTGCTGCTTCAATTAGCCCCTCTTTTCTGCCTCCGAGCAGATTCCCTTTAGCTGTGCTACGAGATCCTCGTTCCTTTCTATCTCTTGCAAATCAGACAGCCGTTTCACTTTACTGTGTCCTGCCTGCTCTGCTGTCACCCTGACAAGCTGAAGACTTTTCAAATTCCTTGGTTATTAGCAACTGCATATAAAGTTTGTCAAGCTGGGCAGGGAGGGCTCTAGTTACACGTGAACTTCTGACCTTAATTTTGAAGCGTTTTCAATCCCACGTGCACTTTCTTTCCCGTGATGCTTTTGTCCCCATCACTGAGCTCCTTTATATCCTTGGAGTTGTGTGTTTTTCTTCATATTTTACCTAGATTGTGGGGTGGGGTAGGATGGGGAGGGTATGAAGTACGATCTCGTAATCTTCAGGGTCAGGATGTAGGATCCATTCAGAGGAGACTGGTTCGGCATCCAGGGTAGTGATGAAAATGGGAAGATGTAAGTTAATTATTTGTGCCTCATCCCCCTGCCAAAAAAATGTACATCTCGTGGCGTTGCTGAGATGAGCAATACAAACCAGAGCAAGACTTGCTGTTTGTAACAGAGAGTCCGCGGCGCGGGGCTGTGGGACCCTGGTACCCATCGCGCAGAAGCATGGGGAGGTGGCAGCCGTGTAACATAAGAGGATGCTTTTATAAGCTAGAGCTTTACTGAAGATGTATTTTCCATTTGGGTAGTGAAAGGCATTTGCTGCCTTATAGTGGAACTCTAAAGCCAACCTTATATATGATATATACATACGTATGCGTAGGAGAAGTTGTGTTTAATAAGATATTTTGTTATAAAGCAAAGTTTTATGAAGATATGGTTGTTTAATATTAGAAGCCTATTTCTCCCATTGAGTTCCCGTTTAAGTACATTATCCATCAGTTGCTGGACGTTTACAGGTAAGCGACTGATGCAGATACTAGGAAATACCTGATCTAATTCTATAGAGCAGTAATTACCTATGTGGGTATATTTATGGCACTGTAATTGGTATTAATGAGATGCTGTAATTATTGACCAACTTTTTCAGCACAATGAAATGTCTCAGTTCCCGAGAAGGAAATAAACAAGGTCAATTAAAGAATTGAATGGGATTTTAAAGAAGAACCAAATATGTGCTTGTAAGTTTGTTTGCCTGCAGCAAGTTAACGCTTGTCTGCATAGAGAAGGATGGTGTCACCACGCTGGCCCTGAGCTCTCCGTAAGTAATGGTTTGTTTTGCAGCAGACCCGCTGGGAAATGGAAAATGGAAAAGGCAAACACCTCCAGGCGTGCCAGGCTGGCACGTGCTGCAGAGCCGCTGGAGATTTGGTGTGAGCACCTACAGCGGATGCCCTGCTCCGTGCAGGTCTGCTGAATCACGGTACAAATGTTGTGTGCTGCCTCTTCGCGAGGGGAAGGGTGTTTGTGGCCAGCGTTGCAAAGCCGTCCACCTTCTCTGCAGCCAGCAGAGCGCACGGCGGGCGAAACCCCAAAGTGACAGGTGGTTTTGAGAAGGAAAAGCCCGCGTCCTGGCACGAGGCCTTGGCAGTGCCACAGACATGGCAGCATGTTCCTGATCGGGTCCCTTTTCGCATCTAAGAGCTTTTGGAAAGGGTCAGGCCTTCGTGTGAGGTTACCCCTTCGTAAGGGACTGAGTCCTGGGGAGCGGGCTCTGAACAAGGTGGCTGCTTTGGCAAAACGTGGGTGTGGAAGCCAGGGAGGACTCTGAGATGGCAGGAAATTCAGTTTAAATTTCTTCCGTGCCATAAGGGTCTGCATCCGCGGTCTGTCAGGAAGTCCCTAGTTCTATCCTGTTCTTTGGAGAAGGCAGAATAGACTTGCGAGCTTCTCCTGCTTTTGTGTCCTTTTATCCGAGCGCGGCTTCTGTCAAGAACCGTTCTGTTGTTCGTGCCAGTTCATGCACAAAAGTCCGCCACAGGCAGTTTGCGCAGTGGAAAAAGCACCTGGTTCACAAGGAATTAGGTGGCAGCTATATACCAAAGTATCACACGGCTCTGCGGGGCAAGAGCAGGTGCTGCGCCGCGCTTTTCGGGTGCGCTCCCCCTGAATATCCA
>JAUBNY010000124.1:877997-892168 GCA_032275445.1 Crypturellus soui | reverse complement strand
CCCATTAAAGGGTTCCAGTCCTATTTCTGGCAACAATAAATCTAAATTTTCAAGCTTGGCAAAGCAGGCTAAACAACTGGCATAGAGATAAATGATTCCTCCAAGATAATGTACAGCCCTCATTACCCAAGGGCTCCTTCAAAGCCCCCAAATACCGCTTTTAAAGACCTGGAAAACTGGTTCTTTCTGGCGCACAAGTGCAGGTAAGCTTTGCTATAAGGGAGCGCCGTATGCAAGGATCTGTGGTGCTCCTCCAGGCTGGGAAATGTCATATCCTGGGGCAGCCTGCCGAAGAAAGTCGCTGAAATGAGACTGAGTGGCCGCATGCGTGCGAGCAACCTCGCGAGCAGCGTTCAGCCCTGCAAGGGACCAGGGGAACAAAGGGATCTGAGGCCCGGATTAGGTCATTCCACACGGCCTCAACACTGCTGGTTTGGGGGGTTCTTTTTCTTTATTTTTCCCTTACAGTCTTGTGGCAAAGGCTGGGTTTGAACTTCTCAGGACAATGTTTTGACACAAATATTTAAGCTATTTAAAATAAGTAACAACCTTCAGTTCCCTTCAAGAGTATTATATTAAAAACAGAGAATGGGATTAAAGCAGATTAGCTTCCGACGTTTCTTAATGTGGCAAACAGCATCAATCAGATCATATCAATGAAAGCTGACAGCTCAGGGAAATCCAGAGGACTGGGTTCCCTTAGAAATAAAATATTTGATATATTTTTGTCTAATTCTTTTCTTTTAAGTTGTTCATAACTGCATTGACTTTATAAAAACATAATGACACTTTAGGCTTTGCTTGGCATCAACATCCTAAAAGTATAGGAGAATATTAGATCAGTGCAGCCCGGTAGCACTGCATACAATAATAAACACTATTATCCATCTGCTGTCCAGCTACCACTGCCCACTGGCTTTCTGCGGGGCGAAACCAGTGGAATCCTCACTTACAACCCAACGAGTGCAGAGCCCTGGCCAAATCCATGGAAATGGAGACACCACTGCAAATGGAAATACCACTGCAAATGCCCCTGTGCTATGGAAAAAGCCAGGCTACAACTCACTAGTGCAACCAAATGGAGCACAAATGCACCGGAGCCCGGTGCTTCACGGGGCATTATCCATGTGGGGACTGGGATTTAAAATCCCTCTGCATTCCCTCAGCAGCATCTTTGAAAAAATCTCTTCCTAACTGTTTCAAAATAAATCCTGTTAAATTCTGCTGCGAGTTGTCCTTATCTCTGCACACCTGTGCGCCAGCCCTGCTTTTTTTCCTGCCTTTTTTTTGCTGTGCCTGGACAAAAGAGCGTGTATCTGCGTGTGTCAGTGTGTGTGTATGCCTGAGATGAACTAAAGAGACAATTATCTTCAGCTGAAAATAAACATCATGAAACTATAGATGTCTAATTTTTGCACCTGGAAGATCCTCTTACAGCTATTCACTACTAATCACTCTTAGCTAATAAATGAATAGAATAACTAATGTGATTAGAGTAATTTGCCTATTCATCAGGAATATTAAATGAATTGAATATTTTGTATTTGACTAGTCTCACAGCATTTCCCTGATACTGTAATTAGCTTTATGCCTATTCCTGTGGCAAAAGCCCCACGCGGCCTCCGAAGACAAGGACATTCCTGTTCCTCCGGCGCTGCTGGACACACGGACAGCTCACTTTGTAGACAAACCTGTCACGGAGGCTGGTTTGGGATTAACCACCTCCCGTCCTGCCAGGGAAGGGCTGAAAGTTGGGGCAAAACTGAGGGATGAAACCCCTGGGAGCAAACAAATGCGCAAAGATCTGGACTTCTAGGGACCAGTCATCGCCTGTTTACTCGGAGGAGGCACCAGGGGCTGGGAAAGCATCCATGAGACGTCGGGAATGCAGCAGCCTGTTCACGGCTATGGTGCACCTGGGCTAGGGATTTCTCCAGGAAGTTTCTGGCCCCCGTGATTCCCTTATTCACTTTCTGGTTTCCAACACGGCAGCTGGGTGAACCTCTAGACAGGTAGCAGTCCTGTTGGTACATGCCAAGAGGGTGCCTGTTATACTTTAATCTCAAAGAGGAATCAGCCCGGAGTTAAATTATGCAAATGGTGGTATAAAATATCCAGTGGGCAGATATTCAAAGCAGGATTTGCGATATATGTACGTATATAAAGAATAAGGATCTTTTGGATCTGGGATGTAATTTTCAAAATCCATACACATTTTTTAACAGAAGACAGGAAAGATTTAGAAAAATAATTCTGGTCCTGGCCCATTTCTATAAAATAAGGAGAGTATATAGTACGATACAGGAGAGATACATTAATAAAATTGCCAAAGATGATCTGTCACTGCCTCTTGGTAAGAAGCCAAAGCATTTTATAAAATGCATTTGCACTTAACCAGAATGATATCATAATCTTCCTTAGTCATATCTTTTCATGCCTTACTGATACTCCACAAAGCAGACATCAAGGTTTTCAGGAGACATCCTCAAAATGCTGCATTAAAATTAAAAAGGAAAGAGGCTGCATCTAAAGGCTGCACAAACAGAATCACCTTCAGCAAAACCTTGAGCATGAAATACACAGCACTGTGCGTGTTCGTATCAGGAAAGGAAATTAAGAGGAGAAAACAATGAATTATTGAAGGCTTCAGGGTTCTCTGGGTCTGTCTGGATAGATCTAAAATCAAGATGTCACTATAATCTCTTTCGGGGTCTCTTGCTGTCTTTGATTGGAGTGATGCAGATGTGAGACAGTTTTATTCACTGAGAAGGGACCCAGGCATAATTATGGTTTCAATTGGGTTTTGCCTCCCCCTTTACATTAACAGCTGCTTACATTGACCTCATGCAGTTCCAAATCCCTTCTCTTTGTTCACTTGTCTATCTCTTTGTTTGTTTGTTTGTTTCTGCTATTTTTTTTCCTTCTTTTTTTTTTTTCTTGCTGGGTAGTTGCAGAGGAAAATGCAGACTTGGAGAACTTCAAATGTTGTATTGCTGGCATGAGCCTTGGCCCTTATTAGTTAAATCCAGCTCAATCTGCACCTTAGCTCCCGTATGACCAAATCCTAGAGTAAAATCTGGACCCCTCTTTCCGAGATAGGGTATTATATATCATAGGGCAGTCATAAGGATGCCTGGAGAACATCCTTCCAGGTAGAGAGGTGGCAAGGTCTTTCTTAATTCTTTTTCAACCAAGGGTTATATCTAATGCAAAATAATAATTTCCTGCTCACCTATGCACAGATCCTCACCTTTATTTAACTTCCTATTTATACCTGGTGCTTTCACTGTGGATCTCATATCAGTTTTGCTGGTTTACTTACATATTTTTAACCCTCCTTTTATTTCTCCAGATTACTTCTTTCAGATCGCTTTCAGATTGCAAAGTGATTCGTATGTTGTTGTGAGAAAATGCTATATAAATGAATAAGTTATAATAATAATAATACATTGCGGTGATAATGATGGATGCGTTTTAAACAAAGCCTCTGGCTGCCAGTGTGGAGGAGCTGTGGAAAAATCAAAGATAATCTTGCATGAGGAGAATTGTAATGAGAAAGACCTGGAATATGTTATCTCCCTGCATTGATCCTATCTGCTCACCCAAGAACAGGATGTCCCAGTTCGACTCGAAGAGCGTGTTGGATTTTAAGCTAAATTTAGGGCCAGGTGCTCGACTGCTCTAAGGGGTACAGCTCCAAGGGAAAAAAACGGAGCTGTGCAAATTCCTTCTGTTCAGTTTTAGCACATCAGGATTTAGGACATTGTCCCGGGGTGAAGGGGCCCCTGCTGTGCTCCTCGCTGCACCTGCACGCAGCCTGCTCCGTCCCCAGAGCCCTGCGATCCGAGGAGATGCGAGGGGACAGGAGGGGAGGTGCCGCTCCTGCCCCTGCTGCAGCGTCCCGTCCCTTGCACCACCCCGTCTGCAGCAACAGACCGCTCCGAGCACCGAATTGCTCTGCTGCTGCAAGCTGAGCTGTGGTTCGAAATACTTCATCATCTATAGACGGCCCACGGACATCAGGTCAAATTCATCGCCTACCAACTGTAACAGAGATTAAATCAATAGTGTTCTTGGCAATACTATAACAAAAACTGCCGGCTTATATACCAACGTTCCAGTTTTATTCCATCAGCTGCTTACCAGAAGGCCAGTTCTAATATAAGTACAAATTTGGATGGAATTACACCAATGATCAATTTGCCACAGGTACCTAGGTGGTTGTTAAGCAGTATCTCCTCAGCAACAGGGGGTCTGCAAGCACGGCAGACACAGGGAGCAATGTACAAGCAGGACAGCACCTCTTCCATACGAGCCTCGATCCTGAGGGCTGCCAGACCTAGTGACACTAAACGTGGAGAAATACCCTCTGGACAGTACAGACAGAGCCTCTGTGTTGAGGTTTCAGAGCAATGGTGTGATTCTCCTTCGCAAGAGGAGATGCAGACGGAAGGACACGCTAGCGCAGAGCCCACCAGCCTGCCCTGTCCCCAGACGGGCTCTCCGTCCCCATATCCCCTGCAACCCGCGCAGGGCTGGGGGCGATGCTGCAGTGTCCTCGTTTCATCTGCTCGCGAAATCTCCCTGCCCACGGGATAGCGTCTAGGACCCCGAGAAAGTAATCTCGTGATTTATTAGGTTTTCTCACAATGGCAATAAGCAAGGCAGCTTTTTAAGGAGCTAACTGAATTGTGCTGTGTTGTTTTTTTTCGCAGTACAATGTGGATCTATTTAGCCTTATAGCTTGAATTTCAGCCTTTCTTTGCCCATGAGAAGCCTAGTAAATGGGATTTGTGCTAGAAGCAGTAGGAGAGAATATCTTTTAATTAACCAGGAGGGGGGCTCAGGGAAGATGTAGCATCATTTCTTAGCTGAGTTTCTAGCCTGGCTGTGAGAAAAATGTATACAAATTAAGGTAGCACAGTAATTGCAAATCAGATTCCTGATGGTTTGGATTCATCTCCCCTGATTTAACTGGGCTCGTGCGCTGGCTGGGACGGCTCCAAGAGCAGGTGCAGCTCTGCAGATGCAGGAGGCAGCCCCGGTTTCACAGGGGGGGGCCCGGGAGCTGGGCCCCCCGTGCAGCAGCGCGGCCTCAGATGAGGCAAACGGGGGGGTTCCCTTTGCTGCTGAACTGCAGGCTGGGTTAGAGACTGGAGATCAGCTCTTTTCAGCGCAGAGAGATGCAAACCTCTCATTGCAGTGCTGGAGGGAATTGCCTTTGCTATGGACCCGCCGAGGTCCCGAGAGCAGAAGCCCTGCGCACATCCTGCTCCATCAGAAAACGGGTCCGGCAGCGGCACAGCCCAAGGAACAGACCTGCCTGTTCCGCCCGCAAGGCAGGGACGGAGCCGAGCGCGAAGCTGTGTGCCGATATCCCCTCTACTTCAGCTCGTTTGGTGCTGGTCCACAAGCAGCGGGTTCCTCCCGTGGTCCTGTCTAGCTCCCCACACCGCCCCGTGCCACTCCTCGCCAAGTCCCACGGCGTTTCGCGGGACGAGGCACGCGGGTTCAGTTTACATTTTGCTCGAACAACGTTTCATCTCGCCCCTGCGCGTCGCCGCTGGTGACGAGGCAGTAAGAAGCCGACGAAATTTATTTCTGCTCTCTGCCTTGCTGTATAAATAAAGGAAAAGGAATAAAATACTTCTCCTGCAGGAAGTGTGAATGCTTTGTTTAACCATGCAGCTGAGAGATTGTATTTATCATACAGGATCTGCTCTCATCTACGCCCGCAATTTACTCTCTAAAATTAAAAGATCTCGTTCTGGCCTTGCTTACATTCATTTTATACCTGTGCCACGCCACTGAATTCAGTAGATTTACTCTAACATCACTGTTGAGTAAAAACCCAACCCGAGTTTCATAGAAATAGCATGGCCCATTGTAGGCGCTTTCCTCGGCTATGGGGAGCCGTAGCAGGCTGCACTTCCCAGGAATAATTGGTGTATACACACACCATATGAGATTTACATTCCCCGCATCCATGACTATATACAATGAGATTTAAATGGCACAGGCGCTACAGAAAGTGGACTGCAAAGCGTACAGTATTTGAAAATAAACATAAAGCAAAACGGTTTGACATCCTATTTCACTTAAAATGTAAATGGTGAGCATTCAGAGCATGATTTACAGCCTTTTTAAAAGCACAAATGTTTTTCCTTTTGGCCCCCTAATGATACCACAAATCAGGAAAAATCTCTGCAGCATCAGGAAATGCCCCTCGCTGGTTTTCTCCTACCCATTGGTGTTACTCGAAGAGGTGGACGTGGACGCTGGGGATCCATCAGAGAGACAACCTCTTGATAGGGCAGTGGGGAGATGGACATGACCCCAAAGTGGTCCTCACGCAACAGGCCCACCTGCTGAGCAGCGTTTTGGACACGTTTGGGTCTCAAAGCGTCATGTTGGGTACGGGAGACACCAAGACACTTCTCAGCTCCCCTCGGGGGCAGCAGGACCCACACTCCATGGATCCTGTGGCTGTCCTAGCTTTACGTGTGGCTTGGGCAGGATTTTGCCCGTGCTGGGAATAGGCACCAGTAGCTGCCACCCTTGACACGAGGGCGAGCCAAAAGGACGACAGCGAGCACAGGTTTGCAGCCACAACATCCAGCCTTTAAATCTTTAATAACCTTCCTTTTCTCCGCGCGGAGCGCAGGAGCAGGCATCTTGAGAGATCAAACCGAATGCCTAATTCGAGCGGCTATTAATAAGGGTTAAACCCGCGGGCGCGCGCCTGCCTCGCCGCCGGCCGCGCAGCCCGCGGAGCGGCGGGCCCGAAGGGCGTCCGCTCCGAAACGCCGTAATGAATCATTTCTCCTCAGCAAATCTGGCAAACTTCAATCCCGGGTTCCTGCAGCCTCCCTTTCACATGTCCAAGCCCTCTGTGACACATCAAATTTAATGAGACTGCACAGACCTCAAATAGGCGCTGTAGCACTGCTGGGATACTTTATTAAGGAGGATCAGACAGAATGCGTTTGCTGTTTAAGAGCCTTTAAAAGCAAATTGCACTTCTTTTTTGGGGGAAAAAAGGGAGAGCCGGGGGGGAGGCTCCGCTTTGGACCAGCCACCCTTCTCCAGGAGCTATTCCGTGGGCCAGGGCAAGCACAGCGCGGACCACGGGACCAGCCACACGATATGGGAGGCTGCGTGCAAGAACACGGACAAAGAAACATGTTATTTTACAGAATAATAACACTAATCTGAGCACGGCAAGCTGTGCAGGGGAGCACCCCAGCTGGGAGCCCACATTGACCCTGCTAGGGCAGCAGAAAGGCCAAGTTCGGCCTCTGCGGATAAAGGAGAGGTGGGAATAGCTCTGCGGAAAGATGGATGATGTAGAGTATGTGTTGAGCCACCCTGGGGGAGCCCGGGCAGGGGGAAGGTGTGATCTAATGCCGTTCTGATTGCGGTATTTATGCAAGGCGCGGAACATGACGGCTCTCCGTGTCCGTGCTCGAGTCCGGGGAGGCAGCAGTCGTGCTGGGTTGGCCTGGGGGAAGGGAAATGGGGCCGCTCCATGAGGTACAGCACAAAATACCGGCTCGTTTTTACAACTAGAGCCAGCTAAGATACGCTCTTGCGACCTGTTTTGTTTGGAAAGCCCCATTCTCCTTCAGGATTAGAGAAGATATCCCTCAGACAGAGAGAAAGAGGAAAGTAACTCTTAAAGAAAATTATTTCTTTAAGCAAAGGGCCAGGGCACTGGAATACATCACCCGATGAGGCTACAGAAAAGCCAAAAGGTCTACTGTAGCCTAAGGATTTCAATCTAATTGGGTTTTGTACGAAGACTTACAAATTGGACTGGCTTTCCGGGAGCTCTCAAGGGTGCTTGGCTAAAAGCAGAATGAATATAGTTAGGAAATTCCATTTGCCAGACCCGGGTTCCTGGTTTCACGCTCTATTAGCTCCGAGAGGAGAGTCCCCAGAGTTCGGAGGAGTCGCAGGTTAACAGGTCCGGACAATGGGTCTTGGGAAGGCTGGGACACCGGGCTGGGAATTTAATAGAGCAGCACTGCTCTGTCCCACCTGTTTCAGTGCCGGTTTCCTTCCAAGCAGCACGTCACCGAGGACAGAGTGACCGACCCACACGCAGGGACACCGGGAGCCAGGAAGGGCACGGGGACGTGTGCTCACTCCCACTGTGTCTGCACTAAAATTAGGGACTCGGGAGGTTTTACGTGAGCAGAAGAGAATGACAGCATTGTCGTACTAACAAAGTAAGGACCTGGTCTACCAAAGACTGCAATCGGAAGAAATGAAATCCTTAATACATCAGAAATACCTTGGCCGCAGAATAAAAACAGAGATGTTTTCTGCATCAGGATCATTTAAACTGAACTTATGAGAGGTCCACGGGGGTAACCAGCCTCATTTAACTTTTATCCTTCAGACAGGGCAATCTAGAGAGGTTTGGGGCTTCACATCATGAACTCAATGGTGGTTTGGATCTGGATCGCGTTTACCTGAACCCCTCGCGTTTGGAGTCACAGGAAGAGTGTGGTTAATGGATCGGTTTAATGGCATCAGTTCTGATCCATCTCTAATTAAGAGCTCTGCCAGGAATATGGCCAAGCAGTTCTAATGGCCCAGAGGAAAAATCGTGAAGTCAGGTAATGAAATTTGCTTATTAGACAGAATGGGCAGAAGGAGTGCAGGGGCACAGAAATCGATATGGTAAGCAGGACAGTAGCATTTAAAAGGCACCACACACGCAAAATGAATAGCTAATGCAGTTGGCTGCTGAGAAGTGCAGGAATACTGATAAACCCTGTGCCGACAGCATCCTTGAAGGAGTTCGCCTGGAAGAGGTGTGATTTATGCGAACTTCCAAGCAGTTTGCTCACTCGACGGGGGGACCCGAGCAGCTCTCACATTCCAGGTGTGAGCGGAGCAGCTTGCAGAGCACTCGGAAGCAGGACCGCGACGTGACTCCCTAGCACGGGGCTGGAAGTGGACAAAGTCACCCCTGAAGCCAGTTTGCACACATGCTGCAGCAGCCCCCCTTGTATCCCCAGGTACCCCTGCTAAATTATCAGCTACAGCCCTGTTATCCAGGGTCTAAACAGTCCTATGTGTAGACTGTTTAGATCTCTTCCCAGCTTGTCCATTCGTTTGGAGAAGATGAGGATAAAAAGCCAGAGAGAGAGAGATTGCCAAAAAAGCAGGGAGAAAAGGTATCTTTTCTGCAGTGATCTATGGAGTGCTGAGCAAGGAAATATTTGCGGCTGGGACAGCTACAGCTCTAAAACCCTTGGTCATAGGCTGGTACAAAAGCAGAAGAGCAAACCAGACACTTGTTGGCATTTTTTTTTTTAAGGGAAAATTAAAAAGAAAGTTAACTCAGGTTTGTGAGCTGCAGCTCGGTCGAGGAGCCCTTTGTGTCTCGCTAGCCCACATAATTGCACTCCCCCTCCTCTCCGCCGGTGGCAGAGGAATGTAGGTGGAATGTCTTTGCACGGAGACCGGCTCACGCAGGGACTGCACAATGAGGGGAAGAAACAGGAGCCAATCTAAGTAAAGGATCAGGCAAGCACTGCAAGGAAAATAATATTGGGCTGTCTGTTGCCGCATCTAACCCAGCAAAATGCCTCCGCGAATCCCTTGCTTCCTTCTGCCTTAAAATGTCCTCCCTCTTCCCAGAGGTCCAAGGGATATATCTTGTTACAGGCTCCTTTTTAACACTTAACTTTTCCCACCCCCCCTCTAATGCTACTTCTTTCGCTCTGCTGCTGCATATATATTTACTGGCAACGGAAAAAATCAATAAAGGAGAAGGAAATGACTTGGCAGCCTTCCGAAGTGTTAAAATAATTCTCATCTAATTGAGCCCCATTGTTTCTAAACAATATTGCCAGCAGTGCAGCAGAGGAGCTTGGCCTCGGTTTTCAAAAGCAACTAGTGATGTGGGGGGGTTCGGGTTTTTCGGGTCCCCTCTGGATCCCATCCCGGTGCTCGCGCACGAGATCCGGAGCCCTCTGAATCCCATCGCTGCCTCCGCGGCGGCAGCCCCTAAACCCGCCTGTCTCAGCTCAGATCTGGCTCTGTAAACCCGCAGCGCACACCTAATTTGAGGGCGAATTTAACTACAGCAGCCTTAGATATGACAGGGCCTACTTAAAAAGCAACCCAGTTGGCTTTTACCAGGGAAAACTTTGAATCATACCAGAAACAAAAACTGGGTGTACTGTAATCTGCTAATTCTTTGGTTAAAATTACTGTTACTCTAGATATAGACTTGGAAACAACTGGAAAAATACTATGCTAATCCTTACCGTAATGGCTAATCCTTACCCTGACCTGCTTGGGCTGAGCTGATATCTGGAATCTGTGGGTAATTGTGACTATTTCACATTTTGTTGTCAGTATTTTTCAAAAGCAGAAAAGCACCAAGACACACTGGGAATTCTTAAACATCTCCTGTGCTTCCAGCACAAAATATTCGCTTCATGGCTCAAAACAGTTTCACTTTTAATTAAAGTTCTTCATTTCATTACTTATTTCTTTATATATATATATTTTTTTTTAATAGGAACCTTTCTCAAATAGCTGGACTGTCCAACACTGCACAGCATTTTGCTAAAAGGTGGGGTAGGGACTCATGCCCTTTAGAAGTAATACCAAGGGGACATGGACATAAGTGCAGAGGATCAGCAGAACGCTGGATATGCAGCCCAATCCTCTCTGTAAGTGCAGGTATATATGTCCATGCTACGGACAGAGCCCGTGTCCCGCTCCCGGCTCCAGCTGAGCACAGCCGCTCCCCCCTGGCTTCCCTGCAGCATCATTCCCGCTGGGAACAGGAGCGAGCTGCAGAGCAAGGGGGTTTATCCTCCGTTCCGAGGGATGGATGTGAACAAACCCGGAGCAACGAGCACCTCGGGGTCCCGTGGAACGGACTCTCCCGCTCTGCTCCTCAGAGGAATGAGGAGGAGGGTGGGAAACATCTGCCCTCCAGCTCACTCTTGTGGGGCTCCTGGCGTTATTGGCAGGCGCGCGGACCCACATGGCGCTCATAATGTAGCCCATTGTGCGTGCACAACCACAAATAGGTTAAATCAATAAAACAGAAAAACCTCAGTTCTTGTATCAAATACCAGCCATATCTAATGCCTCCAGGATGCCTTCTGATCCCAGAAGGTCTTGCTCATTTGATGCCTGTGCTTCCTGGGTATCCCGCAATGCTTCCCAAAGGAAAGAGCCAAGATATTAGCTTTCCTTTCCAAAGAAAGAGGTTTGTGAGAATTTAGGGTCGTTGAAAAGTTGCACATTGGTCAACCTCGGAGTCTCCAGTTGCACCCTCAGCTACGGTAGGGAATGGCCACAGACCAAGGAGCAAGTGAGGAAAGACCCTGTCATGTCCCACCATCTACCCAGGACCAAGGTCACATCTAGTTCATGCAAGTTGGCACCACCAGGGCTTGCTGCATTTCAAATCAACGCCAAAAGCCAGCACTGGCAAAAGTTTTAGAAAATAATAATGATGATGGAATTAGGAAGAAAAGAACTCATTAAATTGAAAAAAAAATCACACCTTGCTTCATACTGGAGATTGGACTCAGAAACCCCACTCTGCTTGGAGCAAATCACTTTAAATGCAGCTCTTTGTGTGGGGAAATTCTCTCTGGAATCCGCGTTGCAAACGCAGCGCTGCTCTACCTCCCCGTGTTCCTGAAATCCCCGGATTTCCTGGCAGGTACCACAGCAGTGCGGGTTTCCCTCTCTGTCTTACCCAAAAATACACATACGAGCTGGGATAGCAGACAAAGGGAAGCAAGGGACTGCTTTGCTCTATGCACTCCCTCCTTCTTCCCCTCAGTTCCTCATTTGGATAAGAAAATGGCAAAGTGAGGGGAGAGGCAGGAACCAGTTTGCCTTGAAGGGGAAGCAATAAGGGCTCTTCCTCTTGCCACGGCCAGACTTCACCAAACTAACAGAAATTAGCGCATAGGAAGGTGCTCTGTTTTTTACCCTCCTCCAAGAAAACCTGGTTTTCCTCCCTGCAGCCTGATATTCGAGTCTGCGGCGGAGGGATGAGGATGAACTTCTGCACCTTTTGTTTTGACTGCGCGCTCTCCCCAGCGAGAGGCTCTCACGTTAACCCTACCTTGTGCAGCGCTGAGCGAGCTGCAGATGTTGCCGAAAATAAAGCCCTAACTGCTACCAGGTGGCCAGCCTTGCCGTGTGCATTCTCTGTCACCTTCCTCAGTTTTAAAGCCTTTGTTACGAAGCATCAACATCAAGGGGGAAAGGGAAAATTTATTCAGTGTTGATAATCTATATCATGCAATTGCCTTCCGATGCTGCCATGGTCTGCGGTGCAATGAGCAAACAAGTGCTCCGCAGCCCCCCAAAAGCAATTCTGCGCAGGTGCTTGGGGCGAACAGCCTGGTTTGTGTGCTCGGCTTTCAGGGCTTTACATGGTGGTCATTCACAAAGGAAGCATGTGGGGTTGGGTTGGTTTTTTTCCCCTCTTAGAAAGAAATGAAGCTTCGAGGAGGCATTTCTAAAGACCAAGAGGCAGAAGGGAAAGCACTGGGGGAAGGCAAAACCCCCTCCTTGAGAAGTACTCAGGTAGTGGGGAGAAAAGGCAAAAAATAGAAGTGCTGCCAAGTTATTTTGCCAATAGTTCTTCTATTCTTCATGTAGGGTATAAAAGACTCCAAAAAAAGACCACACAATAAAAAGCAAAGGCTGTCTGAAGTACCGTGTTTTACACATTGTTAGGCTGGAGCAATCTGTTGGAGTGAACCCTTTTAAAAGGGGCCACTTCTGTGTGAAAAGGCAGTTGTGCGGGGCGGGAGGCGTACAGCTGCAGACAGCTGTGGGGCTGGTACTGTAACAGAATCATTTTAAGAGTGAACTCTGGCATGTCGGCGGGAGGCCCGAGCAGGGTAGCGCGGCCGGAAAGTACAGTTTGCTTCTGTATTCGCCGCGATGCATTCACCTTCCTTCACTGCTCGGCTGAGCGAATAAGGAGCTGCTCGGAACTACATTCATGCAGACTGCTTTTCTGTTTTTTTTTTTGCCCCTTCCACTCTCTCCTTTCTTAAGAAATTTAATTCTGGACATGAAAGGAAATTCTCCTTTCCACCCCCCATCTCCCATGCTGGTGTAGATAAGTCCTCAGCCCCCAAGCGCTTGGGGGAGAATTCGGTTGCCCTTGTGCACAGCTAAATCTTTCCACACTTGCCTAAACGGACAAACCAGTACCAGAAGGGCGCATCTGTTCCACCTTCTTCATCTTCCCGACATTGCACGACTGACACAGGCCAACAGATATTTGGAATTAACAACTATTTGGAGGATTCATTACTTATTCAGGGGTAAGGTCCCAGCAGAATAATGAAATAAGCCTAAAGCCAGGTTAGAGTCGGGTCCACCGTGTCAAGGCAGGCGCGCACAAAGCTATTAGTTCCTTATCCTTTAGGTTACTTGTGTGAATAGGAGGCATGTGAGGCGACTAGTGCTTGTTGGAACATGGGACAAACAAGTGTCAACACAAATCAGCTTTCCTGCACCATGAGCAACCAACTGCCAGACCCTTTGCAGTACCGCAGTAACCCCGTGTCCACAAGTGGATCATTAAGAGCAAGGAATGAAACCCAGAACCCACCTTCCCCTAAAAACAGGTTTGCTGGCCGAGGGAAAGAGTCTTGACTAACAGATGGTAGGGGGGCACATGGTGCCCCAGCAGATGAGCAAGAAATTTAAGTCAGAATTCTATCTAAAGCTAAAATTTACTAAAAAAAAAGAAAAACACATGGGACAGGTGACCATCTAGCTGAACTCTGCCCACTTACAAGGTGTCACTTCCATAGAGATGTTACAAGGGGAGCATTGACTGCACTCAGAGGAGAAACAATAAGTCAGATGTACACAAAGAAAGTGTTAGAAGCCCCGGAGTACAGAAATGAATTCACTAGTCTAACATTTGAAGGGTTAACAGGATTTAAGCTTTGATCTTCCAAGAAAACATGCTGAAAACGTAGCCCAAGGCATGTCACCATTTTGTTCGGCAGTAAAACAATGCAATTTGATTTTTGTTGGCTTGTTGTTTTTAAGTGGAACCTCATGGGTGTTCTGTTAAACTCAACCCACAAAAGCAATTTGTGTCATTTTAATGCAGCTCCTGTGCTAGACATGTTTGTTTTTAAATG
>JAUBNY010000124.1:865928-876901 GCA_032275445.1 Crypturellus soui | reverse complement strand
TAAATAAAAGGTCAGTGTTACGGGCAGGATCAGGGATAGTATAAGGCACGGCTCTGCATGCCTTCACACCTCGTGAAATACCATCTACAACGGTAAAATTAATGAGGAAAGTTGCCTACTGCAACAATTTCTGGAGTAGCTGTAAATGTTTTATCGCTTAAGTGCATGCAACAGCGGCTTCAGCAAACGTGCTTTATGAGTGCAGCAGCGAGAGGAGATGTGGACGGGCTTTTCGGGAAAGCAGATCTCATGGGTTTCCTAATGCCACCACCGTCCTTCTGCTGCAGTTCCAGGTGTGAGGGATGCAAAGCCAAGGAGGCTGCGCTGCCCGTGACCACAGCTCATGGCCTGGGAACAGCGTCCCTGCGCAGGGAGGAAGCCCCAGGACCAGCCTGTTTGCTCCTCTGCTTGTGGCATGAGTGTTCACATGACATCCGAAAGACCCTTGAGAGTCACTCGGTCGGGCAGCAGAAACAAAACCACATGACTTAAGTGGCCACTCCACACCATGCAAACAGGGTTTGAACCCGAGAGGGGCAACGCAGCGTGAACTCCCAGTTGCTTGAACCACAGCTCCTGGCATCTGAAAGCATCTGGCATTCTTGCAAGTTCAGCCTGCAACGGCAAAACACATTTAAGAATAGCAAATGGCCAGGGATAACTAATCTATATGCTGGAAGATGCCGTTATAAACCATTAGCTGAATAATTTAGGAACAAAAAATAGTAATAAAAATCCCTAAGCCTATTCCCATATATAAACCAGTACTAATTCCATCAAGTAAACTCACTCTTATTCCCCAACCCTCTTCCGAGTCCTGCTTTGCTTTTTATTCCGTGACTTTTCCCCCTTTGGCATTTCTGCCTGATGGGGCTGGATGTATTTGGTCAGGATTCAATATCAGGAGGGATTTTAGCGACTGAAAGCTGCTTTTTCCCCCCTCTCTTCTCTTTAGCAGCTCTAGAGGAGGCAAACAAAACTTCTAGAAGGGTGACACGTGAGCTTGGCCAAGTTTAACCCACTTCAATCCTCCTCAGCACCCACCAGTGACAATCAGAAGCTTCCTCTGCTTTCTACAACTAAATGAGAAAGGGAAGGTGAAGCTGCTGTTTGAAATTAAGACTCAAGAGCAGCAATATATTAAAATTCACTTGTTCTTGGCACTGAAAGTGATACAGAAGCTGATGCACCTTCTTGTTTAGTAATGTTCCACTGAACGTCTCCACCACTAACTGTTTGGATGCTCTGCCTGCCCCTAGCACGGCTAGGACAGGAGGCTTCAGCACTCACTTCTGCTTCCATGAGCAGAGAATTTGAGTACTTGGCTTCTTCCTCACCTGTGTTCTCTGCAGTTCCTTTATCTTTACCTTGCTTCTACCAAGCATGACATTTGCCTTTTTTTCTGTTATTCCAGAGCCTTTATATCTTCATATTCAGCCCAACTTGCTACCAATATCATTTTTTCATTTATGTCAACTGGATTACATGTTACTTCCACCTGCCTCCAACTTACTGCTCTTGGTTTTGTTGTTAGATAAAGTTACTCTGCAGCACAAAGCACAGATCTTCCTGAGCAATTACATTTCTCTTATAGAATTCCTTTAGGTTTCCAAAATTGCAAGCTGTAATAGGCTGCAACCTCATAACACTAGAATAAAATATTCAGTAAGAAATAAAAAATACGGGAACTGGCATTTAAAGTTGTGGTGAACCATCTCTCCAATGCAGTATTCTATTTCCAGGAATTACCAGGACCAATATATTGCAGCTGAAAAGAAATCTAACATTAGTGGGATGATCTGTCAGCAGGTAAGGGCTTTTCCTTTGTTGGATTAATTAGCAGTCATCTCATTTCCTTAAACCTAAAACTGTGTAATCCTTCCAAGAGTCCCAGCCTAATTTATTTATTTTACTATTGTAATCGGCTATCCTTCATTATCCTCGTGGCTGGCGTCAGTAGATGGCACTGTGACATACACTCTTCCAAGTTCTTTTTTGTTGCTCTGCAAGCAAAGGTTCAGTCTTACAAAAAAAAATTTTTTTTGCATTATAATTAGTTTTGTTTATGCAAGGTTCTGTAGTCCTTCGGGAGCAAACTGTGGAAGCAGTGAGATAATTTGCTTGCTGCGTTTGCCCTGCTCCCTGATTGAGGTCAGTTCTTGAGCCAGAATCAGTCTCTGGGTACCAGTCACTGAGGTTAGGCCTGAGATTCCTATAAGAAGGGATTATCCTGCATATTATTTGACCACATTCGCTCCAGGACTGGCACACCGAGTCTAAATAGGGCAATTAAACTGAGAATGCACCAGTATTCCCATCCAGTCGGAAACCAATCTGCGGTGCCCGAGCTATCGTTTTGCCCCGTGACAACAGATACAGGCTGCTAATTTTAGAAGAGGACTCTGCTCTCCAAAGAGGTGACAACGGTGCACGCGAAGGAAAATGTGTCCTTTGAAACCTTGGCTTCCCGAAGTCCAGTGTCTAATACTTGGGACCAAAACTACAAATTCAGAAATCCCCGTGTTCCAGTACGAGCTGCAGTAAGCGTGGTGCCCTCAAAATATCGGTTTGATCCAATTTTCAGAGCTCACGACAGTGTGTAGTATCCTTTTTAACTTGATGAGACTTGAAAAACCTGTGGAAGCCAAGGCAGAAACATTTGGTAATGCCTAAATGACTTCAGATGACTAGAAGGCCAACACTTTCACTGTTGGGTGTCTCAGCTTATTCTCTGACTCAAGATAGAGAGAAATAACAACTGGTGTTATCCTTTATCCATTCTTAGGTTAGGATGAGTGAGGCAACGATGCCTAGAAATCTCACTGGAGGTGAGAGCCCTGTTGAGTCATGTGCTTGTTAAATATGAAGTACTAAATGGATTTATATGGAAATTTTATCTATATTTTTTCCACAAATATATTATCTATGTTTTTAGAGGTTAGTATCAAGATAACTGAATGTTTACCAACAGGTTTTCACAAAAAAAAATCTAAAATTTTTGTGTAGTCTATCAGTTGTAGGCAAACAAAAATCTATTTGAACCTTAAAACCTTATTAAGAGTTTAACAATGAACAGTATTTGGTGATAAAAAAGATACCAGCAAACAGTAGCAAAGAAGAAAGACAAGAAATGCCAACATGAACAAAAGCCCTGTTAACACAAATATCTTCAGCAGATATAAAAATGTATATGCATACACACATGTGCACAGTGATTTAAGCATGTAAAATGATTACACATATTTCATGAAGACGATTATTATCAATAGTTGATTAGAACACATCAAAGTGATTAATATATTTCTTATAAAGTATAGAAAAGCTTTCTAAAAGGTGCCACTAAAATAGTAATTCATTAAAGCAATGAAGCTTGACATCCTACTTTTGCATTACTTTTTTTTTCCCCCTCTTTTTCTACGTAAATCAAAGCATGTCAGAGAGAACAATAGTTCAATAGGTGTTCATACCTGGGCACGAAAAATAAAAAACCTGCTTCAAACTGTGATTGACCAGTAGTAATACTTATGGCACAAGGACAACTTAAAAAAACACTTGCCAGTTACTTACAGGGAGGATTTTTGACACCAGAGACCTCAAAAATGTAGAGGAGAATTATTCTCCTTTAACATGGTTACAGCTAAAGCATTGGCTCCCATTCAACTAATAGAAATGTTAGTGCTTAGAGCTTGCATGCTTTGCATTCTTGCAGTAATACAATTCGGTATTAAAATCTATTCCAGTTGCTTGATTTATGAAAATTGTTAAAATGTGTTGTATTCCTACCGAGCTTATTGGATCAAAGGAAAGAAAAAAAAATGAATAGAATCAACTTTTAGGCAGAAAGCGAGAAAGAGAAAGTGAGAGAGAGCGTGCTGCTGTTCCTATCTGATATGTGAAGCTTTAGCTCTTATAAAAGTTGCCTGTATCCAAAACGTGACAATTTTATTTCAGAAGTTGACGACGTTTTAAGAATTTGTTGCAACTTGCGGACAAAGTCGTGGTTGATTTGCTCTCCAGCATTCCTTGGATTTTGTAATATGTCAATACATCATGTTAATGCAAGTTTTTAAAAAAGGAGAAAAGAAAGCAAAAGCTCCCTTCCTTTTTAAGTATGAGTAATCTATCCAAATCCTACTGAGACACACAAAGGAACGCCGGCAATTTTCCCTTTCATAAAATGCGGACTTTCTTTAAATACTTCCTCCCTACATTTTCAAAGCACAGTTGTATGAAATGAAGGGGAAATGACACCCTTACCCATTGAAAAGGAGATTATGTAAAACTGGTTGGAGAAGCCAGCCGTGCTAATGCAAATACAAGTATGATCTTATTCATAAGTTGCCATTGTGCTACCAGAACATGTGTTTCCTAGATGCATCTACCTCAAATTCTGTGCGAGAAGGAAAATGCTCTTTCAGGATACGTAACCGTGTTTTGAAAATAAATATGAAAAACAAAAGATCACTTTAAAGAAGTGGAGGGTTTGGTTTTCTATTGTGCGGAGCACTCGATTCCACTTCAAGTTAATGAGAGCAGTCAGTAGCCTTGACAAGCAAATACTGCGGGGATTTTGCATGCCCAAAGGTGCTGGAGACCCTCTGTGAGGAGCTAGGGCCCAGCTCCTTTCCACTCATGGCCTGAGTTTTCTTTGTGTGATAGCGACTGCCTGGTGTTTCTAAAGCAGCGGTGGGGACAGTCCCCACCTCTTAGCTCCTTTACAAAGTCAATCCTCCACTCGCCTGTGCGACGGCAATAGACGGGGTCCGTAACCCGGCAGCTCCTCAGACATACTCTTCAGTTGGCAAACACGGCTAAGCCACTTCTGTCCCCCTTGTGAAATCCCCAATTTAAGTACGTGCTGAATCGGGGTTTTACTCCCTGTTTCAAAGGAGATTAGGTCAGGCCCTGGGCCTGAAACTGTAGAAAGAAAGAGTATGTTTCTAGGCTGTGCTTGAGCTGTAGGCCAAACAACATCTTGGAGGCAAACAGAGATAAAGAGGCTACACTTCCAAAACTCTTGAAGCCCGAACAAAATCTAAATAACTACAGGAGAGACGACCTTCTTTCTTGTGTCTACCACTTGTTAATCTTCTGGGCTTTCCATGGAAACTCTTTGGTAGTATAGAAGCCTGAGGCCTTGCATGGGTGTATTTAACTTTTGATAGGTAGAGAAGGTCTAATTAATCTTCATTATGTGGAGTCGTTTGAAATAGATGCCTATATTGAGTGCCCTTCCTGTTCTGCTCCAATCCAGATGAGTTTCTGGCTCATTCGATAAGACCCTGGGGTCTTATCATATGAAAGGCTGTTCAGCATTTAATGAGGAAATGATTATGAATTCTTACTACTCTTTCCTACTTGCACATACGACAGCTGTTACCAGTCAAAACAGAGAGTTCTGTGGGGTTGTTTTTGAGGATGGTCGTTGGATTACCTTTAAACTATGTCCTCTGTGAGTTTCTAGTGATGCGCACTTCTTGAAAGGAGAAAGATCTGATTCCCCTGAATTGCCCTTTCCTGCCCCAGAGATCATTTCTTTATATGAAAAGGAGTAGTGCCAGCTACCTTAAAAGAAGAATCCACCCATTTAATATTCTTCGGTTTTGAGCAGAACCCCCCAAAATTGTAAGAAAAATTTATCTTTTGCATCGTGGATCTGAACTAGCTTTAAGAATAAACCTGCAATTCAAAAGTTTTCTTGTAAAAGAGCAGAATATTTTCTGTCCAAGCTGTCCACTGCATAGGTTAATAGTGCCAGTGCAAAGGCCTTTGGAGCTCAGCTTGGTCATTCTGAGGCCATTTCAAGGTGCTTGTTCATAAAAGAGCAAGTCCTGCATTGCTCAGATACCTAAAGGCCTCGGCAACAGACAGAACATATGAGAGAAGCTCAAATGCAGATCAGCTGTGCTTGAAAGCCTGGCTCTTTGGAGACACATGTGCGTTCATAAACACCTACATAGTGGAAATACTGATTTCCCAGCACTGTTACTTTGCTTTTTAGATCAATTTCCAGTGGATATATAAGCATATTAGATCATTGTCCATTCTAAAGGGTCATATTTCCAAGTGTTTCTCTATTGCTCCAGTGATAACTTGACATACACCCAAAAAAGAAGAATGTGTTGAGGGGGAAGCTTACTATATTTAGGGACTTTCTATTCTCCCCCTCCCCTTTATTTATTATTTTGACAGAATCAGGGAAAGAAAGTTAACTTCCTCTCCTCTCTCCAGTTTATTCTTTAATCTATCAAAAGAATTATTAAATCTTTTAAAAGATCAAACACTCAGATTTTTCACAAAGGTTGTCACAATGAATTCATTTGCAGAGCTTTCATCCCTTCTTCCCCACTGTGCTGAAATAATGTTGACTATTTTTCGCTGTCTCCCTTGCTTGCTGTAAAGATCCAGTTGCAAAGGTTGTTACAAGGACTCGATCCCCCACTCTTTTCCCACCTGGCACCAATATATCCTAGGAACAAAGGCAGCAGGTGTTGATACCTCACTGTTCTCTACATTGTCCAAAAATTATTGCATAAAAGAAGTATTTCATAAGGTGGCTTATGATGTTACAAAGTGGAGAAAAAGGAATAATAACTAGGAGTGTGATCCCCAAATTCCATTCTATAATATTGTTGCCTGTACTGCAAAAGAGTAGATCTTCTGAGAAACTGTTTGCAACTGTCAGGAGTAAAAAAAATCAACTTTTCCGCATTTATACTCCCTTACTCAGCTATGTACAACACCAGAAAGTTGTAGCTCCTGTGAGCAAATTAAGAGATCTTGAAATTAATAAAACACACACATTACATGGAATAATACATGCAGAGACTCAATTAAAATATGTGTCTCAAGTTCTTTATTGAGAGAAAAAGTGTTTTCCCTTGTAATTTATAAAACTGAGAAGGAATGTTTGAGATGTAGGACTTCCATTACCCTAAGTACTGGTCTTTCTTCTAATGAGAGGGATTTCAAAACCAACTATTAATCGTCTATAAAAAAAAAATCAGCTTTCAAAATTCTTGGTGAGTTCTACCCCATATGAAAGGAATACTATCAGAGCAATGAATTATTTTTTTAGTTATCTTTTTTGTCTCTTAATGAACAATGGCGATTCAGCTGGAGTAAAGCCTTAATCCCAGCTTGACTGGTTTATTGAAGCTGCTTAGACAGTCGCTTTCCCCTCAGTGTCGCGTTGCAGAGCCAACCTCAGCCCGGATGACGGCAGCGAGAGGAGCGGGGAGGAGCGCAGGAGAGGGTGATGCTGGCGATAGAAGAGCGCTCCGGATTGCTTAGTCTCTCACGTCATAAATCCACCTCTTTTGCTGATCGTAAAACACAACTTTTTTTAAGGACTCAAAGAGAGGAGGGATAATTCTGTTTTTAAAATTCTTGGGGTTTGATCTAGGAGCCACCCATTTCTCTTCAGGCTCCATCATCAACTTCTCGCATGACACTGGAAAATGACTTGGGACCGTGTTTTGAGACTTATTTGGAAAAACTGAAGATGCCCCCATAGTGGAGAGAAAATCCCATAATATCATGGGAAAATTGATATCACCCTTAGAAAATGGCACATTCTCATAAACTTGTTCCCATAAACATCTAGCTCCCATTGGTTCCTCTCCATCTCCCACCTCTCCAAACAAAGCAATGTCTTCATCTCTGCCATGAGAAAGAAAAATCCACAGAAACATAAGAATGACTTGTACAAACGACAGTAGCCTGAGACATTAAAGTACTTCTTTCTTCTTCATTTTATTTTTGCCTGTTGTCCCCCTCTTTAGCTTGTAAATTTTATTTTTACAGTATATTTACATATTACCTAGCAACACAGAATGCCCAAGTGCCCACATGCAGTCCCCGTACATGACTTCAGTACTTAGGTTTTCACACACCCCGAATCATTCACGTTCTCGTTGCCCGGAGGGAAGATGCGCTCACAGTAATAGCACAGAGGATGCTCCAGCCTCTCAAAAAGAAGTATGTCAAAATAATAAGAAAACAAATGTGCACCTTCAAAACTTCAAAGGCTAAAACACATGTTCTGGCTCAGCTAATTGCTAAAACAGAGTCCATGCAAATTCGGAGTGGAGCTGATCCAAGACTGCTGGAACTCACGATACTGGAACAAGCGCATTGCTTTCCCAAAAGCACTCAAAGCTTTTGAGGAAAAGCAAATAATTTATTTTCCAGATAAGAAGTACAGAAAGGCACGAAGATCCAGATATCCATCACTGTTTTCATAGCAAACAAGAAGAGATTCTGCCCAAAGTTAACTGAAAAACAGTGAGAAGATTCAGCTAGATTTCATAGGTCTTTGGCCCACACTAGTAGTTCATTATATAAAAAAATGTATATACAACAAAAACATATTATGTTTCTGTTTGTAAAATATACATTGCTTCATTACAGAAACATCATATGTCTTTTATTACCAATGACCAAATTTAAGTACGTCTGCTCAGTAGACCAAACTCTTACAAACTCCAGACTACCACCAAGTCAGGGTTCAATGCAGCATTGCAATGAAAATGTATGTTTATCAGATCTGTGCATTATTTGAATTTTCCAACATGGTGAGCTTTTCATCTTCATAAATACAAATAATCAATTTATACGTAAACAAAATCTTTTGAATGACTTCTGTAACATAGCAAGAATTTTACAGGTCTTCCCCTTTCCCCCAAGTTATGGAAAAATTGCAGTCTAACCCAAGAATGATCACATTTCTAAAGGTGTTCTGATCCATTCTATGTAATTCAATTTAATCTAATTCTTGCTCTAGATTTCTATAGACCGGTTAAAAAAAAATCCAAGAAAAGAAACAGCTTGTTTCCTGGTAAGCTCTGTAGGTTTTCAGACATGTTCTTCCATTACAGCTTTTATTATTGTTAAATTTCATGGAACTGTTCCATAGGGGTCTTGATTTTATGCATCTCTGCACCCAGAAAACATTGATTATATCATAACTGCAGTCTCTGTTTTCCAAAAGGTTAATTTGCCGGGGGACTCCACAATAGGTGGGCACTGGGGAAATGCACAAAACTATTCTTTCTACTGTACCTCTGTGGAGATATTAAGGTTCAAGCTCATTTGTTCCTAAATCTTTCCTGACAACAGCTCTGTTGATGGTGAGGAACAGAATTGTTCTGCTCTGGATGAAAACCAACAGCTTGTATTAAATCCTGGAGTCATAGAAACATTTCTTAGAAATCAATTTGGTTTAACTGGTTAGCAAAGTAAAAGACCTTTCTAAGTCAAACTATTCTATCAAAATTTAGAACATAGCAGTGCATAATTATGAATTCTTTATTGTTATTTCTCTGACATGGAGTGCAGAGTGATCATAAAAATCAGCAACAACATATTTCAGCTAACGGACAGAGCAGCCACTGACCAAATGTTGCAAATTGAGCGTGTTCCCATCTTTCACTCATTTACCCAAACTCCGGGTCTCTGCTTTCCCTGTCCCGTAGTTGGATGTGCCTATGTTTTGGCTGCTATTGCTTTGTTATTTGCTGCTCCCAGCAGCTGTAGGCAACCATTTCCTCTATACCATCTGCCCGTGCTGGATTGCTTTACTCTCTCACGCTGTGCTTTAAAAAAAGATCTTGCACAACACGAGGGTAGAAATCATCCTTTGCAGCGAAGAGTTATTCCGAGCTCTGTCCATGCTGTCCAAGCCTCTGCGCCAATATTCAAAAGTTCTTCTTACTTTCCAGAGTCCTGGACCCCGTCCGTATCAAAGCCTTCATGCTTTGGTGCATCCCAAGTCCCTCGAGCCCAATCACCAAGGTGAGCTCAATAGGATGCCACGAGCACAGCAGCCTCATGTTCTTAGCGAGCTCCTTGGTCCTCAGCGCTGTCCTGCGAAGCAGATGCTGGACCGTCGTGTTCCCCCTAGCCGTGCTTTATCATCAACCCGCTTCAATTCCATCATCTGTCAACTTTTATTGGCATTAAAATTCACATTGATCTTTTATAGCGCTCTGTGCACCCCCCCTTTTTTTTTTCATTTAAATCAGGTAGAAAAAATCACCAGCATAGGACAAGAGTGGAATATTCTGTAATAACATTATGATGCTGTGCCGAGAGCTCTATACTTCTTTGATATATTGGTGCTCGGTGCTGAAGAAGTTAGCATAAACTAAAGTAGGAACAAGATGAAATAACCAAATAGAATTCAAAAAAAAAAATCAGAAGACAGAAAAGCATAATGCCAGTGTTTTTGAGAACAAATGCTATTTGATTTAGACAAAGCAGCCAAATCAGTTAAAAGCTTAAATTTGCTGTATCTTGCAAAATAATTTTATAGGGATTCTCAGATGTTAGAACCAAGCGAAACTCCTTCTTGGTATGCAAGCTCTCTAACACCTCTAAAAGTTTACTTGACCTAAAAATAGTGCATTTCTGCTGTCTGGGAGAAAATTTCCAGGAACAGGGTTGCAGGCTGGAATCTCCAGAGCTGATCCTGTTGCTGTGCATCTGATCCATGAAATAAGTCACCCAGTGCAAAGAACAGCGAGAAGTTCTCCCATGTTCTGAGCTTGTACAGAGATCTCCCCCAGCACCAGGAAGGATCTTTACAGTTTTGCATATGTATTTAATGCTAATTTTGGAAGCTGGGAGAGTTGAAATGCATTGCAAAGCAGAAGCCTAGGAAATTCTGAGTTCACCTACAAATTCACTCTAATAGAGTCACGGGGCAGAAGGAGTAGCCATGGCAATGCTAAAATATTTCCAAGGTTTGGGATTTTAATGCAAAGCAACTGCAGGCACCCAGAAAATTCAATGTGATGCTGTAGAAATGTAACCTCAGGTTACAATTCCTACCCACTCAAGGTCTGCTTCCAATTTGGGTGCATTAATTTTAGCTTTTGTTTAAAATGCTGGTGCTGTAATGAGGCTGGAAGAGCACGCTTATGTATTATATAGAGTGCATTAATATTTGAGGTCCTGTGCCTCATTAAGAC
>JAUBNY010000124.1:843301-860862 GCA_032275445.1 Crypturellus soui | reverse complement strand
TTTTCTACAGATATGCTACGCACATCAAATGCTATTCTACCTCTAAAACACTGTATTAGGGAAAAGATCTTTGATATTTTGAGCAGAAAAATAATTAAATAAGAATAAACTTTCAGGTGCCTTATATTTCTGGGCATTAATTGCTGTGAAACTTTTAAAGTGTACATTTATTAATAATAAATGTCTTTGGAGAATAAAGTAAAATACAATTTTTGAAAATAATTTAGATGACTGTTGGATCATCTGGTACTTGGGTTTGGATATCGGGTTCACTTTTAGTTACAAGCTAAAGTGATTCAGCTTTACGACAGATCCAAGGATTCTGCATGTGAACCTCATGCCCAAGCAAAAGCCTGGGAAGCAAGAGGTGGTTTTAGAGAGTGCAAATTGGCTGGAACTTCAATACACAACTGAAAAGTTTGAGTTATTTGGAGACGTTCATTGCTGGGATCAAATCATTTAAAGGAAAAGAAATCTCATTGTCATTAGCAGCTCTGTGTTGACCATGGGAAGCTTCACACTAAGCTAAACTCCCCACGCTGTTCTACAAGTTTGTACAAAGACCCAATAATAAATTCTGCTTTGGGCCACTAATTTAAAGAAGAGAGATGCTAATTTGCACCATCCTCAGGTCTCTTGGTAAATATCTCCTCCTCTGAAGTGAATTCCCCAAAGCCCAGGTTAGCCAACTGATCCTTGCGGATGTGCCATAGCCAAGGGTGCCCCTCACATCCCTTGGGATACCTTCCCAAGCAAACCAGGTCCCTTCCAAGTGACAGAGGTAAATCCCTTCCACAGCAAACTTTGTTGGCCTAAAACCCTTCCAATTTCTGTGTTCTGGTAGCCTGCAACCTCTGAGCAACTAAAACTAAGACACCGACATAGGAGAGAGAGTTTAAAGACATTTAAGGACCATTAGGGCTCTGATTGAGGAAGCAGACTATGACCTGTGTCATCCTTCGCAGATGCCAGCTATTCCCCATTTAGTTTTTCACAAGATGAGTGGAGAAAGGAGGCTGAGGTTGACCCATTTTGCAGCACATCCTGCCTAACCAAAAGACAGAACATCAGTATTGCAGCTGGACCCGATCTTTAAAAGATTTTCCAGTTCGCATTGAATTCAACAGGACTTTGAACAGGTTCGAGAGCCCTATAAAGAACAGGAGCCGGCAAGAGCACTTACAATCTACCAGGAAACATGATGCTTGGTTGTAGTGCACTTCTGCACATTTTTTTTTATTCCGATACTTTTATTTTAAAGGGAATAATGTTCCTACCCATATAATACACCAGAGAAGTGTCCTAATCCTCTTGTAAAAGTCTTTGCAGAGCATGAAGATAATGCGTTTCAAAGGTTTAAACTTGACATACAGAAGGGGGCTGAAAAGCCGAGCGCTTCGCAGAGCAGACACGCTCCAAGACGCCGCGGAGGTCCGTAGCCTTCCTGCGGAGAGAGGCAGGTGTGCCCAGCCTCTCCACATCACAAACACCTCTAGCACCCTGCCCCTGCGCCTGGGCGAAACGCAGCAAATGATCAAGACGGGTGTAAAGCACCCAGCCTCGTAAAGAGCCTTTCAGCGAGGCAGCCATTTCCCACCGCCTGCCTCGAGGAGGAGGAAAAGGAGAAGAAAGCAAAACAAACAAAACGGAAAAGAACCCCAGCCATTTACCGGGATCGCCTAGCAGAAACGCGCCGCAGCTTCGGCGCGGCGCAGGGAGATTAACCCGCATCCCGCACCCGAGGCGCGCTCGGAGCCTACGCTGCAGCGTATCGATCATCCCCAGAGCCGAGAAGGAGAAATAACAATCGAGCAGGCAGATATTCCTAGACCTATTGACCAGGCGGGGGGAAGCCCCCGCCGCGCTGCGGCACCGCAGAGCGCCGCGCGCAGCCGCCGCCGCGAGCGCAACCGCCCGCCCGCAAGGTGCTTGGGTTTCACAGCGGGCTCAAGCTCATCCCGCTTATAATGAGCCTCAGCTTATCCCGATTACCTGGAAAGCACACCAGCCCTCCACCTCCAGCCCCGCTAAGCGTTAACCCTCCGCGTTGTGGCAAGGCTACCCGACGCGGGCGGCGTGTCACCGCGGGGACTGCAGCGGTCACCGCTCTGCGGCTCTTGCTGCAGTGTCGGCAGTGCCGCAAGCGAGACCGGCACCCAATCCCCCTGCCCGCTCCGCTAGGAAACACCGGGGGCTGATTGCAACATCGCTCTGCCGCGCGGGGAAAGCTTCCTTGCTAATACACAAAGTTGTTTTGCCACAAGAGCAGCTGCTTTCACACTCCTGGTGAATATTTTAACAGAAACATGTGCGAAGGAGAGAGCAGAAGTGTGGCTGCGGGCGAGGGAGCCCTCGTGGGAAGGGCGGCCCAATCTGGAGGTCGCAGCACCGGGTTGAGCATCAGGAGACCCAAACTGCCCTCTTAGCCCTGCCGCTGGCCGCTTGGGTGACCCTGATTCGCTAATAGCTCTGTATAAAAATACCTCTTGGTGAGGAACTGCAGCAAGGAAGAGGCTGGGAGATGCTATTGCACTTGTAACTGCAGTAAATGTGTGACTGTCCCTAATAGCAACACGAAAGTGAGGTGCTGGAGACATGGAATACAGTTGGGTTATTTAGCATATTCCATTCTTCTTATGAACAAACATTGAAAATTAAGCAAAATAGTCTTTAAAAGAGACCAGCACTGAAGTAATCAGAGTAAAAATAGTGTAAAAGCAGCATTCTTCTTAGCCTAGTTTCTTACAAAAATAAAGCCTGGCTGTGTCTGGCAGTCTGTGCTCTCCCAGCCCTTCCCAAACTTGGAGCCTCCTGGCCAATGCCAAACATGCCTCAAAGACAGGGTAAAGGCCTTAAGGATCTCTTAATTTCATACAAATTCCAGCAAAATAGAGGCCAGAAAAAGGTGAGCAACTCTTTTAATGTCTCCACCACGAGAAAGGCTAGATTTGCTATTTCTCCAACATCTGCAAATTTGCACTGAGAAGTCCTGCTGGAAACCAGGCTTCAGTACTCTGCTAATCCAACCTTATTTCAAATAAGCACAAAAAGAAAATCACTCTTAAACCTCAGCCTGATAATCTAGGAACGAAGGAAGGGTCTAGCAAAAGAAAAAGCTCCTCTTTGACTGGTAAATAGGCTAGAGACAGGCCTTTTGCTCTGTCTGTGCAGCGCTAGGCAAAACCTGCTCCAGACAGGTCTCCGGGGACTATTAGAATAAACTTCATTAATCAAAGAGGCACTGGTGCAATTCAGGCTCAAAAACAAGCAAACGGAGAAAACCTCTCCCAGCTGAGGGAACAATGTGCCCAAAGACAGTCCAAGACGGCCAAGGCACAAGGGGACGGCGGCGGACGCAGGGGACACGCCGTGGGGCCATGCACCCCTCCATCTCCTGCTGCGGCTCCTCTCAGGACCAAGGGGTCTCAACCAAGCCACCAAGGCAAGGAAAACGCTCCAACACCTGGTTGCACTCCATGGAGCAGCTTCCAGGACACCTGCATAAGCACATTGGATAACAGCACTGGCCCAAACTTCTTCAGAAGGACCAGGAAAGTCCTACCTGAGCACAGGGAGGATGGACAGGGAGCTCGGCAAGGCTGTAATTTCCCCAGAAGACTCATCTGCAGCCCTCATGTGTAAACTGCAGTTATGTCAACATCTTGGGTACTTTAAATGCTATTTAAACTCTTAGCACTTTTAAAACACCAGCACTTTTAGGATATTACCAACTGGGTTCAGAAGAAGCAGTGCAGAGAGAACTTTTGGGCACAGGTCCACCAGAATCTGACATTTCAGCCCCATGCAGTCCAGTGGTCTTGGCACCCAATATCAGAGCAGCTTTCAGATGTTTTCAAGAACGGTATCATCCTCAGGAGTTGCACATTGGGAATCATTCTGCTGGGATACCCATACAAAGCAAAACCTATCAAGACTCTTGGGCTCTCTTTCTAGCTTTGACAGATCTGCATTATGGGTTAATTAATTTTTATCAAAGGCTTTCAGAATGTCACAGAGAAAGGCACTGTACGAACGGAAAGTCATCACTGATAGTGCTGAGACAAGGCCGAAGAACTCGCACTTGGATCAGAACCCATGTTGCTCCAGCTCTTGGGCTGCTTGGATGCCTCACAATATTATTTAATAACTGAGACTGCAAACATTTGTTTTGCAGACAGAACTGCTGGGGTGATATGAAAAGCCTGAAATCACTTCAAAGTGAAATGTTTAAGTTGTAAATACGTCAGCGTGCATTGAAAAGCAGTTGAATTTGATCTCCTAAGTCGGGCTCCGCACTTACCTCTCCTTGCGCTGCCTTTATTACTATAATCTCGATAAAGGCACTGCGGGGTGAGAAGCAGAGCTCAACAACTCACACCTAGCCGCGGAAGGCGGGACTCAGCCGGGGCCCGAGCTGTGAATTATTACACCCGAAGCTGCGTCCTGCAGCGCGCGAGCTGCGAGCCCGGCCCCGGGGCGGGCGAGGGGCAGGATCCTGCGCTTGGGTAAATATGTTTGTGCCAAGCTCAGGTGCGGGGAGGCGCGGGGTGCAGGTGGGAGCCGCGTCCCGCCGCGCCGCTGCCCGCGGCCGCCTGGCAACTGTTTGTGCAAACAATCCGGCTGGCTCATTAGAGCCCCGCTCTGATCAGCCATTAGCTGTCACCGGCAGATTAAGAGGGGAACAGCGTGAGCCAGATCCTTCAGAAGCGAGAGCAAAACACGCCGGGAGCTTAAGCTACGGTTTAATTCCCGCGGCCCGCTCCCGGCCCCCCCGCTCGCCGCGCGTGGGCACCGCTCCTGCCGCTCGGAGCGCGTCGCGGCGCCCACCTCGAGGGCCTCGCGGCGCCCGGTGGCACCCACGTGCGCCGCTGCAGCGGCCGCGCATTCCTCGGCGCCGTCCCGCGCCCCTCGGATCGCAGATGCTGCTGGTGTCACCCACTGTGCTTCAATGCTTCTCATGGCCCGCGCGCATTCTTTCGGGTCTAATCCTTTCAAATAATAGCGCTTTCCTTAAGATGGTGCTTGATACCGATGGAAAAAAAAAAAAAGGGGGGGGGCTGAGATAGATGCTTGCTCTTTTTCATTTCCTTAAGCCGGGAGACAGGGCTTGTCAAACGCAATCAAGAAAAACAGCCCCCAAAGTGCTACCGGCCCCTTGTGCGTTGCATGTCCTTGAGGCAGCAGGGAGGTCCCAATCCTAGAGAATTTCCACTTGGAACCAGGAAAAGTTATAAAATCCACTCTAGGCCTCCCACAGCACACGAATGGATGGGAGTGTGTGCCACAGGGTGTTACAAGTCCTTGGAAAACAAGGGGTTTGAAACATATTTACTTAAGTGCAGGAAAGTCCACCTGAGCTCTGAAACACCGAGAGCAGCAAAGCCAGAGGCTCCTGGCAGATCTGGTATCCGTGGAGGCACGGAGCACTCCTAAATTCTGAGCATCGGCTCACGTCTCCTGCTGAACACTGGATATTGGCTGGAAAAACCTTGGTGCCACCGTAACACAGCCCATCTGGCAGACCCCACATGCACAAGCACCAGGCTTTGCTAAGACTAGTTTTACGCCTAGCTCCTGTGAAGATTAGTGGGTCTGGCACAGGCCTGAAGCGCCCTTGGTCTGCCTGGCCTGTTGAGACCACCCTGCCCGTATAGAAGAAGGTTTCCCATCATGGAGAAACCCAAACCACGGCAGACCCCTTGTTGGGCCAGGCCGCCACAGCCCGTGCTGGCATCCGGCTGGCGCGAGCCCTGATCCTCTTAAACCTCCTCCCCGATCCTGTGACACGGAGGCGGCGGCGCTAATAGGGCTGCACAACAATTAGCCACTAAGCCCGATATCCCATTAACAGTGGCCAGGAGTGGGTGCCCGGGCAAGGATGGATGAGCCGGACGAGCAGCCTCTCCCCCAGACGCTCCTCTGGCTCCAAGGGACGGGAAGGCAGGAGCTCCACGAGGCTGCAATTTCCTTCCTTCCTTCCCAGCCCGCGTACCTGGCCGAGCAGCACCGCGAGAGCCGGGCTGCTCTCCATCTTGCCCATAAATATTAGCCAAAACACTTTATTTCCTGCAGAGATAAGAGTATCTCCCATCTTTATAAGTTCCACATTGAGATCAATATGGTCTGCATTTAAAACACACACACAAACACGCAGCCATCCATCTAGCTAACGTATGTGTCTCAGTACATACCATGTACACGCAGGGAACGCACATTTTCCCACATTGTGCAGGATTAAGTGCGCGTTTCTCCTGCGAAATAAATAAATAAATAACCAGCAATTTCTCAATTTCTTCCTGCTGTGTGGCAGTGGTGAGAATTGCTTAGAAATGGGACTAGTATAAATATTCTATATATAACCAGGCATCGCAGAGGAGGGGGAGAAGGTTGGTGTGTTTAAAACATGCAAGCACGACAGAGGGCACGGAAACACTTCCAGCCGTTCCCACCTCGCTGCTATTTGTGGCTGTGGAGCCAGGAGGTGCTTGGTTAAGGGGCACTGACAGAGGATGGAAGGGCCCGGCCCTCCTTCGGAAAGGCATGAAAACAATATTCACTTCGCAAAAGAAAGGGGCACTAACGCAGCCTGAAAAACTGTGGCAGCTCCTGCTTTCCAACCCCCACATAGCCCTCCAGTGTCAGTAGGAATTCAAGGTTTGGGCTGCATTGCCTTCCTCCTTAATGTTTTTATTCCTCCAGCCCGAGGAAACTCACCGGTTGCGGGGTCGGGCCCTGAGTAAAAAGAAGAAACGGGAAAACTGGCAAAGATTTCTGCCCCCAGTTCTTCCCAAATTCCCCTTCTCCGGAGCAGGCCCTGGCGAGGGAGTCAAGTTTCACAACGTTCCGGTTAGCTCCGCAGTTGGTCGAAAGTAAAAATGAAAAATATTCCCTGGCAAGCAGAGCCGGCCCTTCTGCGAATGCGCTTAGTTTGGGCGCTCAGGGGCAGGAGCTGCGGCCGTAAAACCCAAACATAAATAAAAGGCAGGAAGCTCTGGGCTCTCGAAGGGGACACGACTTGGGACTCCCCAGCGTAGCCGCAAACGGCTTCTCCTCGAGAAGGTCACGGCTCAGGCGGGCTCCTCCGGCCCTGGCCTTGGGCATAAGCCTGGGCTTACGCTCCTGCACCCCAGGATGAAGATACAGGAGCGGGATGGTCCCCTACCCACCTGGATGGGCATCAGCCCCTCTGCGAACCCACGAGCTTGTCCAGTCCTTCCTGCACATCCGTCTTCCCGAAGGACCGGCTGCAAGGCGAGGTGCTGCGAGCTGTGATTTTAGAGCAGTTTCCTAAATAGGAAGGCTGAAAATGGGAAAAACAGGGCATGTTTCAGTGCGAATCGATCCCGACGCCAGTTTTCTCGGGGAAAGCATTTCCATTTGGGATGTGCTGTTCCCAGGGAGCTGAAACACAGGGCCCTACGCAGCACTCCAGCTGCGAGCGAGGAGCTAACGGGCTAGGAAATCTGCCTGGAGCCTTCTTGGTGTTTGCAGAAAACGTAGTAACCGGCTAGTAATAAAAATACCAATTCCTCCAAGAACTGCAATGTGGCAATGAACATCTCGGTTCGCTTTTAAGACACTATCTGTTTTGTAATTGTAAGCGATAGCTTTTTTAATAAGCTTATAAAACCTATCTCAAAGTAAATTGAAGGCCTCGTTCTCCTCTCGCTTAATCCAATGCAAAGTGGGAGGGAATAGTGAGGCTTGCAGGCAAAACCTGCATCGAATGAATGCAGAATAAGCATAAGAGAAGGTGAAAATCGCATTGAGAAACTGGTATTAAACGAGCACTGCAAGAGGCCTGTCCTGCCCCACGCTCCCTGCAGGATCCGGCCCTTGCTGGAGGGGGAATCGCCGCAATCGCTCTGTCCCGTTCCCCAAAGCTCAGACCTGTGTGTTATTTTATTAAGGCTACCGGGCCGCTAATTCTGGCAGCCTTGTTTTCGCCTCCCCTAGGACTTGTTGACACACAAAAGCTGTCCCGTTTTGACTATGCTCTACAGCCTGAAAACACAGTAAAGACAGGCCTACGGCCGGGGAAAAAGTTATAGTGGCATAAATTGCTTTTAAGCTGGTACACACCGTGCTGCACCCTTGCAACTGTTTCAGTGAAAACAATGCTTATATCTATATAAAAACCCTATAGAATGCTGGTCATAAAACAAAAGCTATCAGATTGTCTGTGCTTGATTATACATTTTAATTGTTTAACTGCAGGGGCATTTGGCAGTCATAAATGCACAGTGAAAGAAAAGGCTCGAAAGAAGTCGAATCAACCTGAGAAAATAAAATATCATCCTCTGAAATGCTTGATATATTGTTACTTTGATAAGTTCAAACAAGTGTGACTCACTATACAACCATTCTATCAATTCTGAACAAAAAACTGCATGGGATTATTATGCTTTTAATCCAAAGAGCTGGGTATTTGGAATTCCTCGAGCCCTTTGTGGTGTCATATTAGCTAGGCCAGTCTCTCATGAAAAGAATGTATTGTTGAATAGAGTTGAGTCCGGATCTCTGCTCCATTGGGTTGATAAAATGGCAGTTGATTTAAAAAGAACCAGCTTGTCTGGAGAAAGGATTAGCAGATTAAGAGACTGCATGTAATTTTTTTTTATGTAATGTAAAGTTACATTTCATAACTAAAAGGGATTAATTAAAACGTTAATAGAAGGAGAGATGTTATTTTTCCCGGGACAAATGCCTCCGCACACATATGAACATTTGCTTTAGTTGCTGCTGCCTCAACAGTAGGAAATGAAATGCTGCTCTCTGTGCATACGAGTTGACACAGAGAAGAAAGACAAGAGATTTGTGCCGTGGCTCAGCATTTTATTTCCCCTTTGCACTGATCTTGAGCTCAAAACATAGCTAATTTCCCTGGGAGGCTATCTCTATATATATATTTGTATTATATCCCAATTCTTTTCACTTGCAGTGCAGAATATAGGAAAACTATTCCATCTAACACATTTCCTGGCCTATATTATGCTTTTCTTTCTTTTTCTCCCTGCTCTGCTTTTTCTGTAGCGAGCAGATTATGCTTTCCTGCAAGTAGATTTTCTGTGAGCTAAATTCAGTAACAGTTTTGCAGACGGGAAAGGTGGACGAGACTGTTACAGAGTCCTGTTCTGGGCAGCAATTTAGCCCATAAGTTGTTACAGGAAAGTTGCAAAACTCGGCCATAAAAATAGCAGGGTAAATGTGATATATACCACCACCTGAGTCCGGTTTTAGCGTTGTTTATATCGAAAAGCTCGAAGTAAACACCAAGAAAAGGTGGCAAGAAGCTGTCAGATTTCCAGCCTGTCACCAAATTTCAGCCCTTCTTGTAAATCCTGCTGTGGGGCTCAGCTGCTTCATTTTCACTTGTTTTCTTTCCCATGGACAGAGTCTGGGCTCTTCAATTTGGGCTCCCCGAGGTGTCTGGGCGAGGGGACACTGGGAGGTGGCCAGGATGGCCCTGTCCCATCCTGGGGTCCCCTCAGGTGCTGTTCATCCCTCTGCCCCAGCTGGCAACAGGTCCCCTCTCCAGCTGGGCAAAAGATGCTGTTCCCTTCATTCCAAGGGTTTTTAAGTGAATTATTTTCAAAGTTCTCCCAAACAGGCGAAGAATTTGAGGATCACACGAGTGCCTTGGCCTCCCCGCTGCCCTCTCCCCTTAGGAATACCCATAAATAATTTCCCTCAGTCTGTCATTTATGGCTAGCACTTAAATATACCTGTGCAACCAATTTTAACGGAGGGTTATAAACCTGTTTAGTTACTGCCTTAAGCAGATGTTTATAGATGTACATTGATGATGCCAGGAAAACTTCAATTTCACTTTTAAACTATCCCTACTTTCACCAGATTTTGGACTCTATTACAGTATACTATAAGAAAAGCATATATTGTCATATTTGTTTAAACCTATGATTGGCCTGTGATTTTAACCCAACACAACCATGTTTTTTATTCAAAAGAAAACACGTGTCTCTAACTGGCCTGCAAGGGAGTACCTTAATGAGGAAGTTTTCTCCCGATCCTTTCCTCAGTCGCCATTTAAGCTATGCCCAAAATCGCCGAGACTTTCCCAGGAATAGCGCCCCAAAGCATTTCCCTGCAGATGTTTCCATTCACTGTACAAACGCTCAATGAATTTCTCAGTCCCTGCAGATTCCCGGCCTCCGTGATGCCGGGAGACAAAGAGCTCCGCAGGTTTTTGTACACTGTACAAAACCCGGCTCTCCGAGCGCTTTCAATGTACTGCAATTCACCTTCCCCGCTCCTTTCATTATTTACTTCTGTTCTGCTGTACGTTCTCTGACCTCAGCAATCTCTCCCCTTTCACAAAATTATTCTTTTGAGAAGTTCTGCAGGCGCCTAATTATTCCTGGTGTCCGTCTCCCAGCTGTTTCTGTTTATTCCACATCCTACTTGCGTAGGAGTGACCAATATCACAGGGCACGTATATTATATCTTTATGCATTTCAGTATCATGTTCTATGCTGATCCTTCTGCTTCTACCCCCTCACTGGTGTTCTTCTCAGCTGCTGCTGTAGACCGATCAGCAACAGCACCAAACTTTGGTGCTCGTAGTCAGATACGGGCTGTCCAAGCGCTCTCTGGAGAGTCCCTTGGAGTCACCAGCCAGGAATTTGCATCCTGTCCCTCATGTTTCCATCCAAGGTACCATTAGAAAGAACCACTTGCTCATCTCCAGCTTTGCCCAAATCATCTCAAATCCCCTCTGCACTTTCTTGATTTGCTTTTCCCTTCTTCTCCAGCCCACTGGTAAACATATTTAAGCAAGTGCAAAGCCCTACACGCTACTGCTAATGTTTTGCCACGTTAAAAACGGACCTTTTAGCCGTACTCAGGGCGGGGGGTTGCCTTTTAACTCACTTCTAATCCATGACACCGCTTTACCAGTCGCCCCTCAGTTACTCAGCTTCCTCGGGAGTCTCTTGTTACGGACTTTGTCCGCAGACTTTCTGCACGTCTATATAAATTATGTCAGCCAGTTCTCCTTTATTCGCCAGCTTGTTGACCTGTTCCCAAGCGTCTGTTATAGAGACGTGAACTCCCTCTCCGGGGGCCGCCTCTCTTCACAGGTACCGTACGGTGCAGTTGGTACTGAGTTCTTTCTCAAATACCCTCTTCTAAAGCCCCTGCGCACCTGAAACCACAGTCCCTCTCGGCATTTCTTCCCTGTCACTTCACTGCATCCTCCCCTGTTCTCTGTAATGACGGTTAATAATTGGGTATGAGTTTTATTCGCCTGCAATATCCTTGTTTTCTTTGGGTGTTCTTTTAGCCTTCCCCAAGTCTAACAAGCGTTTCCTTTGCAGCCCTACTGTTTCTAGCAAATCAATAAATTCTCTGCGAGTTGTTTGCATCTTTATGTGCTCTTCAAATTCCCCATTAGCCTGCCTAATTTCTATCTTGTCTTTTAGCCAGTATTGTTTATATCCCATTCTGCTAACGTCACTAGAGTTGTTTTCCATTTTCTGGTGATATTTGTTCTGTGGAAAGCACAGTCTGATGGGAATATTATCCTTCTTTAAAGTGCTACTGAAGTATAAGAGATTAATAGCTGACAATATTAACACTACTTTCAAATCGTCTAGCACGATCCATTGCAGGAAGATGTCAGAGAAGCACAAATTGTCAGTTAAAATCTGAGGATTATTATTAATCAGATCAACCCTCTCTGTATTACATAACCTGTAGAGTCAGATTTCTGCTATGCTGGAGCAAGAATCACAGCAGTAACCTGAGGGTTAAAGTTTTCTTCAGCTTTATTGAGCTCCGTGATAAGGCTTCGGCATATCCCTATATCATTTTATGCAAGCCAGACAAGGTGATTTATAAGTTATTCTCCCTGAGCTTCAATTAATTTCACTTAGGACATTTTCACAGTTGTACAATAAATGTTTAAATTAAGACATTTCCCTGCTCCCCACCCTGCCATGGAATGGAATTGAATATTAACTGGTTATTGGGTGCCATTCATGGCCTGGGCAATTACAGATAAGAACATCGATCTGGCAGGAAAACAAATTGGCTCTTAAAAGAGGGCGGTTTGGACCTGACAGGTTAAGATGATTAGGCATCTCTCTAATGGATTCGGTATATTACTCCGGGATGTATGCAGGAAGCCAACCACCCACCCCGCTCCTGGGTACCAGGCAATTACCTGCTTCCGTACGGCAAACCCAGCCTGTAAATTACCTGCGCGGCCTCAGGCCGGTTGTTTGCAACCCAGAGCGACCTTCTGGGGCCCAGAACAGCATCCTGGTGCAACACGGGTTCACGGTCCTGGGAAGGCAAAGCGGTATTTTAAAGAAAATTTAGAGCAAGTGACAGGGACCGGCACTATCTAATAACTAATGTTAGGACTATCCCATGTCGCACGGACATTGCAGCCTAGCTGGAACCTGGAGAAGTAAGAGGGCTTTTCACGCACACAGACGGACAGACAGGTCTAATAGAGGTCTGGAGGGTCTGTCACTGCCTTGCAATTTATAGGAGGACATCGCTGCAGCCACGGGAGGAAGAAATCAGAAGTCTTACGCTTGCACTGTCTCTTCCTTGGCCTGCAGCAAATCACGTAGCCTTTCCGTGGGCCGTTTGTCTTCAGGGAGCGATAACTCACGGGAAAGGCAGGTTTTTACTAGGAAAGATAGAGATTGTCAGGAGAATCAGAGTTTTGTAAGAACCGCCGCCTTGCAAAATCAAAGTGTTTTCCGAGCCGGGTTTGGTTTTGCTACAGATCTGGCGTAACTCAGGTAACCTGCTCCGATTTCCAAGCACAACCCTGAGGGCTGTTGGACTGCTGGATTCCCAGTCCAGAGAACCCATGGGGACCTACACATTTTCACCGAGTTGGCCGTGGAACTGGTCAAGCTCCTCATAAGCGAGGAGACCAAATTGTGATTTTTATTCCCCAGTTAAGTATGAAATTATAGATGTATTAAAAAAACCTCTGAGAATATGAATTACCATCCCCTGAGATCATAACAAAAAGTGAAGTACGTACGTACATACCTACACGTGCATTCCTCAAGAGTGGGAGGCCGTAACGCCCAAGAAAGCAGAGGGTTTCACCTTCTCTTTCAGAGGAGCCGGGTAACGTGGGAGCTCGAGCAGGGCCCAGCAGCTGCATCCTTGGCACCCCCAGCCTGGTATTGTTCTAGCCGCTCGGCTGCGCTTGGATCTAACCAGCCCAAACCGTACGCACCCCGGCCGGAGACAGCAGAAACGGGGCTCAAAATAACCCATCTATAGTTCTGCGCGGCTCCTGGCCAGCACCATCAATTCTACGCCTTTCTTGTCTTTAGAAAGGTCACTAGTTATGTTATTAATGTGCTGCAAATACAGGCTGCAGATTTCCTCTGCAATTGCTGGCTGGTCTAGTTTTTCATTTTCCCCACAAAGCAGACACATCTTTGCACTGGTAAATATTCTGTCATGGAAGGGTGACCCTTTGCTATATGGAGTAGAGAAAAGAAATGAAAATTGTTCTAGTCATCTTATTAATATTCTCCACGAGCACTCGGGATGGTGTTTGCATACAGATATCCCGTTGCTTCTGCCGCTCTGTGCAGTCCTGGCTGTATCAGCGGCCCTGCTTCCACCAGGACATCATTATACGCTCAACGGCTTTCTGCAACGATAAATTTGGCCCAGACTGGTAAATACGTCACACGGAGAATTGAGTTTCGTGGTAATGATGCTGGGCTTTAATTTGTAACTCCTTCTCAGACAGGAAGATGTCCCGTTCCCAACCAAGGGACATGATCACTTCTACGCCTTCTTTCTGCACTCCCAGGCCCCTTCAAAGTCTATTCTGATTTTGGACACCAAACATTCAGGAATATCACCACAGTACATCATGAATCCAACTCCTCAGGGGGAGAAACCTCATGGAGGAAAACAAAACAAATCAGAAATCAGGTGTCATGAAATTGCTACTTCCCATTCCTTGAAATTCAGAGTTCTGATATGTTCAGGCTATTTGTAAGACGTTTTGCTGGGATTCCTTGAGGTCCTACTTTCTCCTATTGAGCTACAGTTAGAAAACATTTGAAGCTCTTTTTCATATTCCTATTCTTCAAATGAAAAATGCATTTTATGTTTTCTATTTGGGAAAATTAGAAGAACATGAATAGGAATGAGGAAAATATGTAAAATCATAATTCTCCGTCCCTCCTCTCATTTTACAATCTTGTTTCTCTTTAGAAATTTGGGAAACATAATGAAGTTGAATAGACAAAGAGATTCTGATTTTTCCTCTAGATTCCTCCCCTGTGTTGTGGACCATCTGTAGATACAATGAAAGACATTTTCCACTCAGTTAATCCAGCGACTAAACCTTCCCAAACTCTCGACATGTTTTGTGTTAAGGATACATTGCGAGATGTCCTTATTGGTGCAGCTTGAGATATTGCAGTGACATAAAGTCTCACAGATAATACAGACTGAGCTGCATTCAGAAAGAACCTGATAAAACACCAGAAATGCAGAAAATTCACCTCCCGCCTTTTTTTTTTTTTATTAAAACTGAATGACCTCCTCGTCCCTTCCCAAATCTATCTGTAGCTCTAGACTTTTTATGAGCAGTTCAGTTTAAGACTTGATTCAAAGCACTTGAAATCATTTGAAAGATTCCTGCTGTCCTCAAGAAGCCTCATATCAGACCTGGAAACTACAAAAGAGCTGCTGCGGCCTTTAAAAGAAGATTGTGCCCAAAACATTTCTCATTTCATGGGCACCGCTGCTGCTTGTCCCTTGGTATTTTTGAGGTGCTGCAGAAACCAGCTGCAAAGCAGAATTTGACTATAAATCCCTACCTTTTTCTTAGCAGTAAGATCAGATTTGATCTGTATCTGATTCTGCTCTAGTAAAATCAGTGGCAGGAGGTAAACGGGAGGAGGATCAAGCCCTTAATGAAGACCATTTGTTAAATCTTTCGACATACCATTACAACGTGTTCCAGTCTAAATAAATGGCAGCTCATTTTATAGCAAAACATACAAACAAAGTCGTTTTAGCACCACTAAATAATAATCTCAGGGGGGAAAAAGATTAGAAATTCTAGCAGCCAAATGCAATCATGAAAAAAATCATAAATAGAAGCAAAAAGTAGTAGCAATTTAAGCCACATTTGTTAATATATGTGCACAGTGTTTGGTGTTTGGGCCTGTTCCGAGCTGGACTTTAAGGGCGTTAACCACCCCACCAGGCTGCACCCGCTTCAGAGCTCACCTCTTTGCTCCAGGCGAATAGATGGAGCAGCAAATGCACCCAACAGCACCCGGGAGCCTCTGGGGTGCCAATATACTGCATTCCCTGCGCCTTGGACCTGGCTGCCAGCAGCAAGGATGCTTGTTCTTTAGACTAAGTTCAAGCCTGGCCTATCCCAATTAGCAACTATGTTTTAATTGAGCTGGCCCGTTTCTGTGGCTGGATTTGGCGCTCGTGAAGAGAAGCCTATTGATCAAACTCGACCTATTTTCTTGCTCTGCCCACCGATAATGCCCAGAGCGGCGGCAGCAGCACAAACCTCCCGCGCGCCGCGCCGTCGATACCTCTCATTTGCTCCAGCAACGACAAGACGCGTGCTCAGTGCGTGCCGCCTGCTCCACCATTGATCTTATTAATAAAATTGTCGATGGGACTAGGTGGGTAAATTATTAGCGATTGCAGAGGCAGCTTTCCTCGCACAGACACAGCAGCCGGGCTGTGCGGATCTCACCAGTACCTGAGCATTTCCAAAGAGCCAGAGAACAAAACCAAACAAGATCTCCCCAGCGTCGCGATGGAGGGAAGCGCCAACTTCCCTTAAGAGGTGGGGAGATGCCTGCACCGAGAGCGATTTCACTGCAAAGCCAGGGACAGAATGCAGATCTCCCAAAGCCTCAGCCAGCGTTTTTCACATTTTGCTCATTATTCCACCCTATGTCCTTTTTTCCCCTTCTTTTTTGAAGGGAAACATTGGGAAAACACAAGGCTCTTCAGTGGAAAAGCTGTACGGCTTCTTACCCCTGCTCCCGGCCTCAGAGCCATCCAAGCCCTCTTTAATATATTTCTTTATTGAAAACCAGTGCTCGTATTCTGAGGAATTGAAGTCAACATTCTATGTGACACTCTTTCTTCCGAAATAGTATTGCAGAAATTCAGTATTTATCAGAGGAGATTAATTGAATCCCAACAGTACTGTACATCAAATAAAGGAACAGGGCTCCTATTTATCTCTTAAAGTTCTGAAAATGAAAAACATCTAATCACCAGCTCCCTTTGATGAATGCCTCATTGTTCGCCTCTACGGAGAGGCATTTCATATGGCACTGGCAATACAGTGCTGCTGGGGAGGGGGTGGCGGCGGCGCAGGATTGCTTGGAGAATTTAAAGGATAATTACATTTATGCCCAACCAAAAAGTATAAGTTTCCATGATACAGTACTCCCCCCCCAGCCCCAACCCAGCCCCCAAGGGGGGGAAAAAAAAAAAAATTCCTAAGGCGGAGCAAGCGGAAACTAATACAATTAAATACTTTGCTTTGCCTGCCAAGGACATTTGACTGCTACTGTGCTACATCAGGTATGTAATGAAAGGCAAATGACAACGAATCCTAATGTGGCGGGGAGCTTGGGTAACTGTAGTTTTATGTCAGGGATAGCTTGCTGGAGAAAAGCTGCATTGTATCTAGGATTAGCAGAACTGCAGGATTTCATTAATGACCGAACAGCTTTTTAGCAAAACAAAGATAGTTAGGGAGTAAAAAGAGAACATGACTAGAATGTGTCCCACTAATTGGAAATGTATATTATCTTCACTTTGTCAGGGAGGAGGCACCGGGGTGTTCTATATTGTCATCTGGAGAATGTCAATTTGTACAAAAGTTTTTCCCAGATTGGGATGCTGGGCTGCGAGGCAGCAACAGTTGGGAGCAACTGGGTTTAAAGTAGCCACATTTCACAGGAAACATACTGGAGTCAGATGGGGAACGCGTTTCCCACCCCGCAAGTGCTGCAGATTGCAAATCTCCACCTCCTGCACCATCCTGAACCAAGAAGAAAGGGACAATCTCAGCAATTCTTGCACATAGATTAGATTTCTGCCTTTAAAAAAAATATACCCTTTTTTCCAAAGTATAAGTTACATTTGCAAAATGAAAAGGCATTTCAAACCAGAGAAGTAGACTTCCTTTCTGACGGTTACCTTTTTTCTCCCAGACTTATCAGAAACGTTTTCCCACAGACAGCTGCAGTTCTACTAAGTTATCATTTTCATTTGCAAAACAAACTTCCCTGGAAAACTACAGCTCTCGCTCTGCACACTCCCTCGTGAAGTCTATTAAAACCACCAGTGTCTGCACTGGTTTCAGTGGGCTTTGTATCGGCCTGAATTTCCCATTCTTTAGTTCATTCTGCTGCCACCAGCCTCAGAGCTGTTTTTCTTACCCCACAGAAAACCTGGAGTCTCCATGGGCATATCCAGCAACATGCAGCAACTGTTTAATTAAGAGAGTGAGAAAATAAACCAGGAAACGTTATTAAAAAAAAAAAAAA
>JAUBNY010000124.1:768993-783163 GCA_032275445.1 Crypturellus soui | reverse complement strand
AATGTCATCTGCAGCCCGTGGGCCCAGCAGAACTGCAGGTGTTAGCCCGCTGGCCCATAGCTAAAGGCAAGGACCTGATTTCACCGCTGCCATGAACACACGTGCGCTCAGTGTGCGCCCTTCTCCACACAGTGCCCTGATATCCAGAGGCGGCGGCACAGCAACTCGATGAAAACTCTGCAAGGGAGACCCCAGTCACCTCTACTCGAAGTGCCCAGAGCCACCAGCCCACGAAACACCCAGCTGAACCAGACAAGCCTGGAGAAAGCTAAAGAATTGCCATTTTAGCCAGCTGTAATCGGTACTGAGGACCCCCTAATAGCAGCTTTCTTGAAGACTCTGCAGATTTTGGGTCTCCTACAGGATTTGCCCAAAAGCATCACTCCTAGCCCGTGCTCTTCCTCGGAGGCAGCGAGCACACAAGGTCTCCTTCTGCTACAGCCTACAGCATGGTTTAACGCCTGGACCACAAAGACCAGAGGAAAGGGAAACCCACTTATGTATCTCAATAAAATTTACAATCCTGGGCGTTTTTCGTATTACCTTTGGAGACTTCTGACTGCCGCCTGCGAAGGCAGCACCACTGCTATGTTGCCATGGTGCTTTTTAGGAACGTTACACATCGCGCTGCTCAAATGCTAATAAAGGAAGACAAGCATTACTAGTCCACTGGATTTGCTGAGCACTCAATCACACAGCACCCGGAGGTAGAAAAAAATGCTGAGAGAATGAACATTTCTGAAGTTCTAGAGAAGCAGAAGACAAGGAAGGGTTTTCCAGCTGCATCTTACCTGCTCTTTTCTGTTCCACGTGTCCAGAGCAAACACTGCTGAGGAATTATGGTCGCTCCTCACGCCGTTCTGTGCAAGACCCAAGGAAAGCTAGGAGGTTGTACAGTTATCTCCCTTGGTGTAATTCTAAACTATACAACCTACTACCTCAACCTGGATGCATGCAGTCAAAAATGCTGAACGCTACCCACCATTTCACAGCAGACATAATGTCAGGGCTGCTAGTTAAAAAAAAAGGTCCTCCGAATTCTCATAGCACTAATTTAGAAGTGATAAACGCCTTGCTGGTGAAAAAGGCACCAAAGCCCCCCGCACTGCATATGTTCGCAGACGAAACACAGTCGTTACTGCTGGGTACAAACCAGATCATGGTCACTTCTCTTTCATGAAGAAATTGTGTCCTTGGCCCCCAAAGTGCCGTTTCCCATGCACTGCAGATGCAGCTGGACTACGGCGCACAACACATCCGTACTGTTATTTCAGAGTGCTTAAGGGAGATTTAGAGCGAAAGCTGTCCTGACATCTCTCCTCCCTTGTGAACGCTTAAAATATTGACCTCCAAACACACATCTTGGCTCCTGAACCAAGGACCATCAGAGAAGGGGAATTAAGAGAAGTGCAAAAAGGGGTAGAAAGTTTTAAGGAAATTTTACCCTTGTACCAATCCCTTGTTAAGATTCATGATTTTTAAATGAGATCCTGAGCCTCTATGAACAGTCAGAATAAAATGATGTCCCCTTAACAGGGAACACATGGCATTTTTTACTTGGATTCATTCACAGTCAAACAAACCAGGATGTTATCATTGTGACTCATTCCGATTACCCACCAAGGTATTATTTAAAGCAGCAGGCTGCCTATTTATTATGGCTTACAAACAGGGATTAACATCTTAAAATACGCCAGCGGAACCGACTCGGTCCCGAGATCCTGCCTCCAGGTAAACGCATCCTCCGGCACGGCGGCTCCGGGCTGCAAGGGGATTTCAGGGAAGCAAACGCAACCAACAGCGAGTGGGCCCAACCAACGGCATCCTGGTTGCCCGTGTTTTCTTAGGATCAAGTGACGTTGCTGTTGATGAAAAAGCCAATGCTCTACCCTTTCGCATATTATGATAGAAAACTCCTTGCGATTAAGACCCTAAACTTGGGCCTAGACAACCTCTTTTTCTCTCAGGTTGGCAAACGCCACCGTGAATGCTGTGTTTCCTGATCTCTACCTTTCCTTGCCACTTTTCCATCGGTCCCTCCTCACCACCCGGCTCACAGAACAACCCCTGAGCTGCCTGCTCGGCACTGGCACTTCCTCGAGGAGCATCTCGCTGCCTCCGCAGCGCTGCATCAGCAGGGAAATACTCAGTCCGAGTTACCACATAGACCAAGGGCCTTCTAGCAAACCTGATGGTACTAAATAGGCATTTATGAGAACTTGATGTTACCTGTGCCCACCTTACAGCTCCCTCACTGAGCTACGGAAAGAGATTTCACAGACTGCCCAGGTAAGCGTCCCCACCTATGAAATCTCAGCATCACAATTGCAGATATCTTGTTCCCACTCCTTTAAGCTCAGATGAAGCTTGCAGAGATTAAAACATATTTGCATCCCAGAGGAACCATAATTTCAAGCAGAAAAGGTGTCACGCATCTAGTCACTGCTGGTTAAAATATCTGCTGCTATCACTGACATTAGGAATTGAAATCAAATATTAAAACAAAAGTCATCTAATTACAACCACCTCAGCACCTTCACTGCATCTATCAATGCCGCGTATTTGGTAATTAACTGTGTGCTATAAAAGTTCTTCTTTCAGGAGGAAACCAAAATAGACGCACAGCACCAGGGTCTCATCAGACTTTCTTTTGGTGACATGTTTGTTTTTTAGTGATTTTGCTCAATTATGCCTTCGCCCAATTAGCATAATTATCCCTCATTATATAATTAGGGTAAATATGTAACGCGATGACAATGATCAATTATGATAGGCATCGATGTCATAAGAGTTGCCATTAAATATCGCGCCCGCCGCGGGGGGCCGGGCATTCCTGTGCAGGCACATGAGCCCCGGCGCCTATTGTCCGCGCGGCCCCTAAGCCTCCTGCTCTTTCAGATCCGCAGCCATGATTTCACACTTCCATGGACAAAGGGAAATCTCTGCCCTCGCCCAGCTAATTCTATTTTAAAGCAACAGTCTGGTCTAAAAACAGCGCCTTTTCACGCAGCGCAACTCTGATTTCTGAGGTAAACAGAAAAGCAGCACCTCAAGAATTAATCTCCTGCAGCTACAATACCCTTTCTGAGCATCTACAGACCACTTCTGTTGGCTGTATACATATAAACAGGCCAGCAATGATACCCGCAATGGAAATTCAGTAGAGATCTCAAGAAAGCGCAGATATTTTTTGTCATTATTTCATCATTATCAACAGCAAAGTCCTCAACTGAGATTTGGCTCTGAATCTCCCAGCTGCGAATGATGCAGGAGCAGGAAAACCCACCCTCCCTGCTAGATGCCAGGCAGCTCCTGCGAGGCTGGCCAAGGAGGGGCCGAAAACACTCATGAAAAATATATTCGCTTAAGTCATTCAGAAAAATACCGTAACCCACAAATGACATTGGTGCATTTTGAGGTCTGAAATCTTGTTTGCTAAATTTCAGCCCGGAGTGATCTTTTTTACAGCTGGCTTCTGCAAACCTCAGGCCCGAGATTTCACAATGGAAATGCTGACGTGATTCCTACTGCTCCGCTCACCCATACAGCTCCATTCGGTGGAGTTCTGCTAGGAGGACTTAGCTGTGATGAGGAACCTCGAGAGGTTCAGAGGTTTCCTGCAGCTCAAGGAGCTCTCCTAGAATCTGGCAGACCGGCTAAACGGGGTTGCAACTTCAAGAGTCTGAAAAATAAGGAAAGAAAGAATCTCATCTGGGCTCAGCTGAAATCCAGAGCAAGTGCCGTTTTGAAAGCAATCCAGAATTCTTCAATATATTGCAAAAAAAAAATGGTTTCTGCTTGAATTTTTAGCAAGAGCTGCAGCAACCAGAAGGTTTACTCAATATTACATTCCAGTATCTGGTATTTTCTAGGGGAAGGGCAGCCACACCATCACTCCTGAATCCTGGTGCAAGGAGGCACAAGCAAGCAATGGTGCAAGGCTCACGGACACTAGATGACTCCAAAACCTGCTTTTTTTTTGCCGAGCCAGGCCCGTTCTGTGCCGATCCCGCGTACAACACAGCTTCTGCGCAGGAAGAGGACTCAGGGGCAATGCTTGGAAGAAAAGGATGTCCCAAGAGATTGCCAAGAGGCTCTATCCAAGCCTGGCACCAGGTTCAGGGTGGCAACATCAAGCAAAGAGGTACCACGAGCAGCTCAATGCAAAGGGACCTATTAATGACCTATTAATTCCTTTATAGTACTCCTTTGTAGGGTGCAAAGTGCACAAACAGAAACACCCAGCCTCGCGAGGAGAGAGGAAGGCCACTGGCACAACCAGATGTCCCCATCCCATCCTGCCCACGGCGACACCCTGCTTACTGCCCCGCGGCCAAAACAACGTCGTGAGCGAAGGAGGAGAGAGGAGGCCAGGGGTGTCCAGCAGCACCACGGGGGTCTCCAGCATCGACTCCTATCTCGCCAACTCGTGCACTGCAAGCACAAGGCTCGCTGCAGTTCACAGGGAGGAAGAAAAGCACTTGGACTCATTTTATTAGCAGAGGCCTTCTCTGACACACTTTTATGCTCCTGGAGTAAACAGAAACACACTGCAAAACCCTGGAAATTCAGCAGAGAAGAAAGAAAGCCTCTTGGACTGCAGCAGAACGCACGGAGCCAGCCAAGCCAGAAAAAGAGAAATTTAAAAGGGGAAACGCAGACCAACTCTTCGGCAGAATTTACACTGAAAGCTGCTGGAAAGCGACCGTCAGACTTATTTTGAGTTTAAAGTCTAATTATTTTCATATAGCCTTTTTTTTTTTTAATTTCTGCTTCAAAAATAATTGTTCCACAACTTAAAGCTGTTGCAGCTTTACACAGCAGGTCTTGTACTGCCTCCTTACATGTATTTTTTTTCCCCCTGCTATTACTGATCCTTTGTAGTTTATAGCATGATTTTTTTCCCCCCTTAAAAACTATTTAAAAAGAAATAAATACCATAAAATTAGAAGGAAGGGGACTCCAAAATAAACTTATTTTGGCCTGAGAATAGGAGCTGGAGGGCCAATACCCCGCTGTAGCGCAGAGCTCGGAGGCTGCGGCACATCCAGTGCTTCGAAGCTACGCGATACAAAGGCGAACAGAAGCGTCTCCTGCTCTTGCAAGCAAATCCTCGGCGCCAAGCGAAGGAGGAGCGGAGCCCCGTTATTAATAAACGGGACCCGTTCGTTATCTGCCTCCCAAGACACAAAGCGGCACAGGGCCCCCTCGCCGTGCCCCACGCCGGCCCTACCACACGGATCCGCCGGTTAATTTCTCCAGGCTGATGTCCAATGACTCTCCCGTCCCGCTTCGCTCGGGCGCAAACGAGCTGCTGGTTTGTACGAGCGAATCTTAACAGTAACCCCAGCTGAAAACCGATATGATAATCGCAGAGGAAGATTTGCAGCTCTCACTTTGTATTTCTTTTAGAAAGGCAGGAGGGGAGGGAAGAGGACGCTGGAGAGAGGTACCGAGAGGCCAGTCGAACACTGTCCCTTTGGATGCCCGAACACAGCGCCTTGTGCACTTGCCAGACAGACACATACCTATAGATACAAGCTTGTGTGGAATATGACCACAAGTTCGGATCTACGGGTTTGTGGCAACAGGCATTGATCTCTTCGGTTATTTGGTTATCTTTTAAATTATTATTATTATCTTTTTTTGTTTTTGGAAGGAAAACCATTTCTGCAAATGAGAGAGCTGTTAGTAAGCAGCAGCCGTCCTTCTCCTCCGCGTGCTAAAACCCCCTTTTTTTCTGGAGGGCGAGGGGGAAGATGGGGAAAGTTGCTCTCGACTTTGCTAGAACATCAGCTGTTACTACAGTTCCTTTCACTCCCCCAAACCAGCAAAATAAAACAAACCCTAGAATAAAATAGAGCGGGATCTGTGCTCCTTTCTCGTGGCCCCTTAGCTGCACGGAATTCCTGCTGATCACCCAGTTCCATGGACGCACAACTAATGGACGTGGTATATCCCTAGCAGTGTAACAAATATATTTAAGGGGAGAGATTTGCTGTGCAGGCGCAGGCGCAGCGCTAGGCATGTCCCTGCCCCACAAAAGTCGTTCTGTTTCCACTCTGGCAGCCCAGTTAAAAGAGACAGAGGAAACAACTATGTAAGAGTTGTTTTAACTTTCAGAGGAGTCATTATTGGTCTAGGCTGTTATTTTAATTCTATTTTTAAGGAAAAGAAAAATTAACTGTGAGTAAAAATCCTTTCACTTTACTAGGCAGCCTAGAAATCCCCCCTGAACTCCAAATCTCTGAATGCATTTCTACCCAAAGCAAAATAAAATTGCCTTTGGGTTTCCTAACACGTCTTCACAGGGAGTCGTGCAGCAAACTTCTGCCATGGCAAGCAAGAAGCGTCCCCTCCTTTTCCCTGGTTTCCAAGTTCTCCTTCGTGTGGAACTAACATTTCCCATTAACAGAATTTTATTAGGTGGGCAACTGTGAGAAGTGAGGCCGACAAGGAGGCTGCCTGTAAGGCCCCAGTAGAACTTGTGAGCAAAACCAGTGTAACGATCTATTGTAGAGTGATAAAACAGCTACACTTTCTAGTTCTCTTTCTTCAGAAAGTAAACTAATGTAAACTAGTATTATTCTTTATACGATGAAAGGGTCAACACTGAGAAAATGGTTTTGCTATATGGATGCTGTTAAAAATGCCCTCACTTCTTGCGCGGGTCATCACTAAAGAAAAATATTTCAACCTTTCCAACACAGTAAATACATAATTAATGACAATTCTGTGTTATTGGAGTAACTGCTTGCGTCGCATGACCAGAAACTCCTGTTCCTTTCAGCAACAGAGATGTTAAACTGTGGTCATCCTTCTGAAGATTATCTCTAATGATTCCCTAGATGCAGATTCCCCTGCTTTTATTACACACCTACCTTCAAAGCACACAGCTCTCCCAAGCTTTCAGCACCCGAAATCCCCATGCAGATCATACCAAGAGGAGAAGTTGCAGGAATCCAGCATCTTTGCAAAACCAGGAGAACTTCTACGTGGGAGCCTACAGGCAAGCCGGGAGCATCCAGGAGCTCCGGCGCTGCCAGGAACCAGGGGAAGCCTTTGCAGGGCCCGCGGAGCCGCGTCCTGCGCACGGACACGCTCCGGGCGCCTCTCCAAACAGGACACGGCGAATCTTACCCTGCCAGGAGCAGCCCTGGCCTTCCTCCACAGGCTCTTTTACTGCAGGGCACCTAGGATGAAAACTCAAACCGCCTTTTGGCCCTTCCAAGCTGCCAGCCAAAAAGGCACGGTGAGCTAGTAACACTGCTGCTGCATGCACCAGTATTTCCTGCAACAGCAAGGAATATTTCCATTAGGTTTTTATACCTTACTTGCACATACTGCATCACTGAGAACATTTTCTTTATGCTTGTATGGATTTTGACTTTAATTTTCTTCACAGCAATGCACGCATGTGAAGGTATGCTAACTGCATGTTCTTTTCTGCTGGCAGAGAAATACTTGATTTTTCAGCATGAGATAGGAAAATAAGTTAAATTATACGGAAGTTAATTTTTTACTAGGTTTTCCTCCTTCTAAGCCTTTATTTTCCCTTTGCAGCTTGCAGTCTCTAATTGCTGTGACAGTTCACGTCCTTGGAGGAAATGGAGATGCAAGTTTGGGCGGCCCGTACGTACCTCCTGGCGCAGGACACGCGGCCTCAGCTCGCTCTGGTCTGGATGGGGCTTGCGGGCACCCCGCACACGTAAGCAACGGGGCTTCACGACTGAATTGGCTCTTTTCAGGCCCAGCACTAAGCCACATCTTCAAGAACCCATCACATACACAGGGGCAGATGATAGGCGCTCTCCCGTAAAGCAAATACGCCCTTTATTTATTCCCTAAACGAGTGGCAGCCTCTGCTGCAATCCTGGCCTATCGTCTTCTATTTTCCTGCTACCTGATTGGCTTTCACAAAAAATAAAAATTAAAAAAAAAAAATGTTGAGTGTAATGGCTCCACACTGCTGTAACTGTAATTGTTAAAAAATGAAAAAGAGAAAAGGAGAAAGCAGTAATAGCTGTCACTGGAAAAGCAACTGCGCATGTCAGAGCAGCACTGCTCATCACTCAGGCAAGCCCCACAATAAATCCGAGGGGTTTGGGCTCCTGCTCTGCTGCGAGCTCCAGGACGGGCAGCTGGGGGGCACAGGGATTACATTTAGTGACACCTATATGCTGCAAGGTGTCCAGGAACCCACCTAATTCCTATTCATCTGTTTTGCAAAACAAACTCATCCTGGACCATTTCTGAAAGGGTGAACTGATAGAGGCAGCAGCAAACGAACAGGATTTCGCTTTTCTGAGAGGTTTGTGACACTGCTCTTTTAAGAATGATTTTCACATACCAAATATATTCATATTCAGGGAGATAGAGCCATAGATTATCCAAGATTTAGGCTTTGAAACGTTTCCCCACACTGATTAATCATACAGCTATTGTATATTTTGAATTCCTAATAAACATGCAGACAGTGGCAGAAAATCTATGGTAAGCAAACAAATCAATCGCCTTCACTGCATATTTGCCTAGAATGTTAAGATTGCAAATAAAAAGCTTCAACCTGTACATTAAGGACTGTGTTATTTATATTAAAGATACTGCTATTCTTATATTCAGTATATTTCATTATTAATTTTATAACATACCAGTGATTGTAACATGAACAAGGTTTTGCTTCTAGAACCTGGGACCCCAAAAGGAGTAATAAAGCTTTCTTTAATATTAATCCAATATAAGCCTGGCATTTCTAGATTTATAGCCAAAGGAATACAGAAGGAAGCATGCAGAAATAAAGTCTCTAAAGACATAACATTGGTTTTGGTCTGCGGGTGGTATTCTTGCAAACCACAAAGCAGAAATGCCCTGTGCAGGAAAATCGATCATTATGGAATGCACTGTGTGCCCGGCAAAAAGCTGTTTGCAGCCATTTCATCCTTCAGTCATGGAAATGAGACAAGAAACACGGCCACTAAATAATTCCTACCCTCTCCCTCCATCCTTTCCCCCCCCAGTTTTAATTCCAATCTGTTTAGGCCTTTAAATATTTAAATATATACATATATATATATTTATAAATATACATATCACGCACACTAAGTTATGTTTAAAAACCTTTACAAATAGATTGCTGCACTCTGCATAATTAAATAAATCGTAAGGAAGAAGGGAAGGCTAAATGGAGAATCCAAGAGAAAGCAGATTACCTCGGGAGCAGCATTTACAACATCTCTATCGAACGGGTGCTGCCATATTGCTAGGCCCAACTCTTCACGAAACGTTCCCTGGAAGACAAAACATTATGGATATTTTCATGGCAGATTTTCAAACGATGGATTCTACCTACACACACCCAGAGGCTGCAGTTTCAGAAGCAGAAAGAACAGGCAACGTCCTGAGAGAAACTGCTCCCCCCCACCGAAACACCACGTTTTCCTTTTTATTTTTTGAAGATTATTTTCCATGTTACACCTTGGATCCACCCACACCTGCCCTCCCTCCCGACAAGAGTTAAATCTCAGGAAACAAAACATTTCTTTCCAGACCAACATCTCAGAATTTTGCCAATTCTATTTCCACCAAAGCGATTAAGGAAAATAAAGCCCCGCGGAGCTCGGAGCAGCACCCGCATTCCTGGTCAGACAGTTACACACCCCAACTTCTCACACTGATTAGTTACCACATCCAGCGCCTTCCCCGATCCAAGCCTGACAAAGCAGAAGCAAAGAGAAGGGTCGTTACCTGCTCTGCGAAGGCTCCCCAAACAAGCATTTTTAAGCTTTTTGACTCTTTTAACACTGATACAAGGAATAATTATTTCTCTCTGCCGACGCGATTGTTAAAAGAGGAGAAGCCCCGGATTGTGGTGGCTCCGTGGATGCTATTCTTTTTGCACCACAGCAGGATTCTTGGCTGCCAGTCCAAGCTGCTTTCACTTGCCAAGTTTTAAGATGCCGGTTTTGCCTTTCATTTTATTGTTCCTTTCGCAACGTTAAAGAGCGACTTAAAAAACCATGCACAGCTGCTATCGGGGAGGGGGGGAATTATTTGAATTTTGCACAAGAATGGAGACGAGGACGGCGCGCGCTGTGATGTAACCACAACGACACCCACAGAAATATGCCCAATATTGGGGGGGACGGCCTCGCGCTCCGAATCCCGGCGCTTTCCGACAGCGCGGTCGGGATGTAGCGAAAGAGCAGGGAATAACAAAGACCTCCGCGTCTCCGAGCAAGCCCAGCCACATCCGAGGTGCGGGTCCACACTCCTGTCCTCGCCCCAATCCTATTTTTTAAGTCCCCACTCAAATGCGGAGGCCGGGAGGTGGGTTTGGTGGCGGATTTCTTGGCGGGAGCAGAGCTCTGCATCCACCCATGGGACACGAGTTGTGCCAAGCGTCCCGGTCTCTCCTGGACGTGGCGCCTTGGCAAAAGGAGTCCTGAAAAATTCCACATCGGGCACCCACACCACGCGCCTGCGGTCACCAAGTGCGGCTGGTTTTATTCGCTTTGCTCTTTTATTCTTTTCCTTAAGGAGACAGCGCAAGGAGGAAGACAGGGAATAAAGGCACGAGTCTCCCACTTGCGTAGAGCTTGGGATTTATTTTCTTTCGCTCGACGTGGCCACAGGAACATGGGGAGCTCCAGGCCGCCCCATGGAGCTGCTGCGGACGCTCCTCGGCCGCAGGGGCAGGAGAGGGGCCACCAGGAACCCCACGGGACACGGGGCTCCGCGGTGCCGGGGGGAACGGAGGCGCTCGGAGGAAACGCGTCGTGCTGCAGACGCCTCCGAAGCTCCTATGAAAACCGACCGCCTTGGACAAAAGCGGCACGAATCAATAAGGGGGAGAGGGAAACAGGAGCTTTGTTCTGGAGTGGAAGCCTAAGATGTGAAATTTCCAAATCAGATGGCTCGGTCTGTGATTTCTTTCATTTAAATGAATTGATCTGTTGCTAAACTGCGGCTTCCGTGCCAAGAAACTTTTAACTCTTTCGGCTCAAGCCTCCCCGTGTTTTGCCATTTTCCTTCCCCTCCCAAGTATACTGCAATGAAATTAGAAAGCATAAAATCATAACAAAGGGGGGAATAAAACCCAAAAGCATAAAAAAAAAAAGAGAGAAAAAAAGGGGGGGATTAGATCCACAAGCACATGCAGAACACAAAAGAGCCACGATATGCAGCGTATCGGTGCTTCGTTACAACTTCCACTGTACAAACAGCGTGGTTCTTGCTCTTACAACGGAGCTGGGACTGGGAGAGGGGACGCACAGGCCTCCAGCCTCCTCGGTGCTGCGGACAGCGAGAGCGCGGGGCGAGCAGCAAGGACCGCCGAGCCCCTGCCCCGATTCACTGCAAACCTGCACTTACCGAGAGCGCCTCGAGCTCTTCCAACAGAACCCCCTTTCCTACCTGGGCGCCCGCACGAAAAGGAGGGGGAAAAGCAACAACAACAAAAAAAGCAGTCGCTTTGGTAAAATCTGGAGAGAGTTCCTAGTGCTTTTCCGCTTAGTTTGGGGTTTGTTTTGCCCACTAAAAAAAAAAAAAAAAAAGGCAGAAAAAAAAAGAAGAAAAAATAATAAAAAATAAATAGATGTGTCGCGATTAAAGATAATTCCTGGGGAAAAATATTTACAAGGAGAACACACACAAAAAAAAACACGTATCTAGGTGTCTATACCTCACTTTGCAGTTCTGCAGCAGTCCCCCCAAACCGCTGCTGCTTGCTCCAATCTGCTGCCTGCTTAACAACGGAATGACAGGCAACATCTGTTTGTACAGGAGCCAACATCGAGCCTTCACCATTCTTTTGGCTTAGTTTCTTTTCCCTTTTTTTTTTCCCCTCCTTTTCTTTTTGCCTGCCCCCCTCCCCAGGAAAAGCTTTAAAAATATTGGAGCAAAAGCGAGATTTTGGAGGCGACCCCAGCGCGGCAGGGACTGCTGTCCCCTGAGTTATCCCCAAGGTGCAGCCCGTGGGGACCGCGTCCTCGCGCTCTCTCCACCTGCCGTCCCCTCCTTCCCTCCTCTCCACCCTCCAGCCTCTCGCCTGCCCCGCGCTATTAATAAAGTAACACACAAACTCCAAAAAAAAAAAATACATATATCCAACATACCTTGATCGCTAAAAGGCCACTCCTCCTACGGGAGGGAGGGGGTCTTCAGCAGACAACTAAAAAAGCTTCAAAGGGGAGGGGAATAGCGGGACGGTTCAGGGGACAGTCTTGCTACGGTCCTCTCCCCCTCTCTTTTTTTTGTCCTCGTTTTTAGCGGCTAGAAAACGCACGGTGCCTATTTTCAAAATAAATCGGTTGGAAATAAAAATATGTGGAAGAAAAAAATAAAAATAAAATAAAATAAAAATCCGTCCGGATCCAAGTACAATTCAAGTGACTAACAATGTCAGCCCGCTGCCAATTCTGTGGCAAATCGGGAGAAAGCACAACAATTCCCCATGCTGAGATGTGAACAACTGGAAAGGAACCAACTCTGGGGAAGTCACAATGCGAAGTCTTGCGGCGCCCCCACCCCCAGCCCCACGGCCACCCCCCGGCACCCGCCTCCCCCACGGAAAGAAGGGAAAATTAACCCACTAATTTAACAAAGGGAGAAGGGGAAGGAGAAAGAAAAACAGAAAAAGAAAGCAAGAGCGGCAACCGCCGCTATTTAAAAACTCGGGGGACGTTTTATTCACTGGCGATTTGGGACAAGGCTCCTTGCACTCACACACACCCCCCGCATGAAAAAAAAGATAAATTAAAAGAGAAAAAAAAAAAATCAGACAAGTTGCTAGGGAGACTTGTGTAAACTCTGCGCACAGGCACATTTCTGGCCTTTCCCCCTATATTCCATCTCGTATTCCGATCACGCACCACTGCGGCACGATTGCACCAATGCACTGCATTAATCTTGGCCTTAACCGGGCTGCCTGGCAGCGCGAGCCGGCTGGATATATCATCTTTCCAACTTAACAAGTTGCAGGGAGCGGGGCCGGCGGCGGGTGGGAGCGCCGGGAGCGGGAGGGGGGGGCGGGAACCTCCGTCCGGAATATCAGACCCAGGAGGGGAGCTGGGGAAGGCAGCGCTGGAGAGCCCGGGCTCTGCGGGCACGCGGGGCGGCCACGCGGCTCCCCGCGGCTCCGTGCCCCCGGCAGATGGCTGAAACGCTGCCAGCCCCGGCAACGCGGGCCCCGCGCGCTGCCACCAGCCCCTCGGCGCCACAAAGTGCCCCATTCTGCCGGCGCGGTGGGGCCGTATATACACATGAAACAACCGCTTTCCGCGGCGCCGCGCTAAGCCGCGCGTTGAGGGCTGCGTGACCCACGCAGGGCCGGCACGGCACGGAGCAGGGCCCAGCGGGAGCGGGCAGCGCGCGGCGCGGCCCCGCGGCTGGCGCTGTGACTAATGCTCCTGACAGGGCCGAGACGGGGACAATGCGGGAGCGGGAAAGGCCAAGTCCAGCCGGGAGAGAGAGGCGAGGTGGGCGTCGAGGACAAGCGCACTGGCACCTGCACCCAACCTGCGCAGGGCCTTGCTCCTAGGGGTATTGCTTTGAGCCCGTGCAAGGGCTTTGCTGCGACAGGACAGAGCCAAACGCGTATTTAAAAACGCCTGTGTTGGTGGCGAGCGCAGGTGTCTATAACCCCCTCGTTTCTCATCTGCAGGAAGGGGCTTTTGGACTCACCTGGCTGCTCAGCTCTGCTTGGGGAGACCCACCTGAAACAAAAGCACGAAATGAGTGAATTCAAACTGCGCACTGGAGAGAAAGGTTTGCTTCTCTGCCCCAAGCTCTAAAGGAAAAGTAAGAATCTTTATAAAAATACAACCCAGCTTTTCTCCCTGATCCCCCACTGTTCTCCCAGCTCCCCACACAGGGCACACGGAGCAGCCCCCAGTCAGGGGTCTTTCACGGTGGAGGCAGCTGAGCTGAGGCCCGGGCAGCCCTGCCCAGGAGAAGATGCTCATGAAGACAGGGACTTGCAAGGAGAAGTGGGGACAGCAAGCGGAGCAACAGCGATGTGACCCAGTACGGCGACACCTGCTAAACCAGGGCACTCCACGCTTCCCGAGCTCCCTGCCCCATGGCTTAGAGGGATTTCTAGTGCAGGGGATGACTAACCGGGGCCACATTTTTGTTTTGGTTGCAGATTGGAAGACACTATTTTTATTCCCCA
>JAUBNY010000124.1:729619-751230 GCA_032275445.1 Crypturellus soui | reverse complement strand
TATATATAATCTGTGCCCCTTGTGAAGGGCTGCATTCTATGGATGCACAAACGCCTAACTCGCGCTGAAGTTAAATAAACCTCACCAAGTGCCTGCCCATGCCCTACGCTCATACAATGAGTTTGCAGCTCTGAGCCACAAATTCCCAGGAAATGCCCTGCTGAAACACGGGTTCGGACACGACCGCTGCAGCATTCGAGAGAGAGGATGTCGGTGCATAAATCTGTGCTGAGCCTAATTGTCAAAACCACCACCTCAGCCTGACCAATACATAATCCAGTCAATGTGCTGAGCCGTCACAATTTTCACCCACGAAACGTCTTTGCTTTGGTAATTATCAATCACCCTTATGCAGAAAAGGTTCCTCCAATTTTTTAAACTGCTCAATCCTTTGAGAGACAGATGAATTTTAATGATTTAGGTTATTAACCTAAAGGTTGATCCAGACTGGGAGGAACAGAATAATTTGTTTAATCATTATTATTATTTATAATTATTTAACATAGGGGAGAAAAATATCACCTTAAATGTCATCATGATGCTTTTTAATTGCCTCAGATGAAATTCAGAATAATCACTGCTCTCTAAACGTATACAGATCTAATTTTAAATACCCTTAGATGCTGGATAGTTATCTGGAAAATGCAAAGAATGTATATTCGTTACCGTGTAAAGACAGAGACAGAGGAGAATTGATCAACCATTTATTGAAAATGAATTCTTCTGCCTGTAAGTTGACATGAGGCAGGACAACAAGCTGAGCCAAGTTAATTTTTCCTATTTGTTCATTCCAGAACGTTCCTGTGTGTCCCTCATGAAGAGCTGTGCTTTATGGATGCATAAGAACACACTTTCGCGTGCCTATAGTTTGTCACGTGTAATTTGTGGGTAAGTACACGGGAAACTTCAGTATATGAGAAATATGTACACAGGCCCATATGGGGTGCATCAACGTACAGAAATACGTGCGACTCAACAGGTCCAGGGGGTTTTTGAGCGCGTGTCGCCCTGGGGGAGGCAGATGCGCACACGAAGCAGTTTGTGAGATGCAGGGCAGCTGCCTTCACCCGTGGGTATCTTCATACGGATGTGCACGTAGTATTAAATAGGGATGGTGCCTACGTTTCAGCACACAGGAGCATTAGATTATGGCAAATAGACAGGAGAAAAAGATCTCAAGAGAAACAACTTCATAGCCTCACCAAAACTCCCAGTTAAAAGCAAGTTTCAGCATCTTAGTGGACACAGTCAGCGCCTGATCTACCAGGGACTGCATCCCTCTGAGCCCACCCATGAAGGCGCACGGCGTCAGACTCCACAGGACCCAAAAAGGCTAAATTTGTCCGCTGCTGGTTCTCCAAATAGATCTTTTTCCATAGGGAAAAAGGCTCCAGGCCACGGCCGGCATTTCCCGGCGCATCCCGCTCCTTCCCTGCGCTGGAGCTGGGATCAGCCCTGGTTTCCCTGCCGCAGGACACGGCACCGGCACCAGAGCTGCCCACCAGCAGCGCCTCTGCCTCCGTGAAACCTCCTCTCCGAGGCGCAACCTGCCACAATACAGAACTAAACAAAAAGAGAGAAAAGGAAATGCCAAGCTCCCTGTTAAATTAGTAAAAAGGATCCAGCTGCCTCGTGCAAGGAACGGGGATGGTGGATCTCAGCACAAAAAGCCTCCTGCTTTTGAAGCAATCGCAGTACGTACCGCTCTATTTTGCCCTGCTCTGCCTTGTTCGTGCTGCATTTTCCAAGGCTCTTTGTTTTCAGAGCTGAATTAGATCAAGGCCTCCCCATTTCCCATCACATACGTGTCTCCGTGCCCCTGCTGCTGCTATCAGAGCTGGGGCACAGGCACTCCGAGTGCCTCCGTCTCGGGGAAACATTTGCATTTTCCTTGGCACAGGTACAGCATTCGGAATTCTTTCAGGCCAGGCCAATTAAAACAAGCTGAAAACTGCTGAGGGCAGCAGTTTCAGCAAGGATCTGCTTACATTCCCCCTCTGAAAAAAGCAGGGGGCCCACTTTCTGCAGCTCGCTCCCTCGCTGCACAGTGTGGGCTTTGCTTTTTTTCCTTTTTTCCTCGGTTCTTTTTAAGGTGGAATAACTTGTGCCCTTTGCACAGAGGCTCCAAGAGATGCACGGCAGAATTGGGGAACGTGGCTTCATTTTAAAACCAGAGCCTGGTCTCTAATACTAACTTGAGGCATGGGGAAAAGAAAACAAAACAGAACAAATCTCCACATTAACTCTCCACATTAAAACAATTTACCTCCCTCACAAACCTGGCATGGTATTTTCTTAAAAAAACAATAGACCCACATAATTAGCAATCAGTTGAAGCCTAAAGGTTTTTCTTTCTTCCCCTTTAAACCACCACAGAGACTATTCAATGCCCACTGGCTCTACTAACGCACTCCCATTACCCTGGTTTTCTTTTTGGACAGCCCCTTTCAAAGCTCAGATGTGCTGTAAACGCATGCTGACAGGTTAAAAGACACCATTTTTACACCCCTGAGGAAAAAAAAAATAAAAACAACATCCTAGAAAACAACACTAGTGCTGCTCTATTTGATATGGATAATTTTTAAGCGCTAGAATGAGGCACAAGGCTCCAGGAACCAGGAACCATCTCAGAATCCAGGGAAGGCCCCACGCAGCTAATCCAGTTTCTCCATGCTCAGCCTCATCCCTGGGGCTGCCGCAGACGGCTGAGGACACCAGCCTGGCCACGGGCAGGTTGCACACACCGTGGTGGCCTCTCTTCCAAAACCAAAACCTTCCAGGACCCCACGTTAGGGAAAGCTGCATCAGGGAAGGCACCCGCAAACGCCCTGGCATCAGTGCACAGTCTGGGGGGAAATGGCTAACCCAACACGTACGGATTTGGGTTTGTTTTCATCTTGTGGAATGAGGCCGTGTCAATCTTTGGCTGGATTTAAAAAGTGTGTTACAAATACAAATGGAACCTTGGGTCCACTTGGAGTGGATCTGGGATTCAGAACCCAGAGGCATTTCGGGCACACCTTCCTTCTGCCCGGTTCTACGGAAAACGATCTCACCTTGAGAGAGAAGCACGGAGTTGGCACAGCACCTGCCACAATGGAGTTGATACCAGTGCCTGAGCGCCCAGCAGCTACCACGGGATGACTAGCAACTAAATTAGAGTGTGGGATTGACATACACCCTGCTCACCTAGTCACCACAGCCCTATTAATACGTTAATAGGAGAAGTATATGAGAAATATAACAGGTGACAGCTGAAGCAAACAGCGAAAGATTTGAGACAACAGAAGCACCAGATTTCTTAGATCGTCCCTGATAGAATACAATTCTCCTCTGTTCTTTTCTATTTGCTTTCGGAGCGCTGTTCTAGGAAAGAGCTGGCCCAAGGGACCAGGAAACTAGGACACCGTGACTATTCTGGATCCAGACCTTTCCCCGTTTCAAAGGCAGACAGGATGCCCTCTTCGGTGACCTCCAAGAGCTCAGCCTGTCACCTGCAGAACAGGTGACTTCGGGAGCCACACATCCATTTAATTAGGGCTGACAAAGAAAAGACCTAATCACCCCTGAACTACATGAAACAGACAGGCTGCACACCCGCATCCAAGCTCTGCCTGCTCGGAGGATGTGGGATTATTGATCTTAAAAAGCTGGAGCTGCTCCCCAACTGTAATAATAATAGATAACAGTATCATGCACTCATCTGGCAGCTTTTACGTTGAAGTGTGCTAAAGCAATTGGTAAAACACACAGCTTTACAGCTCTCCTCCTGCTGCAGCTCCTCCTCCGAAGTGTCCTGCAGGCCTGGGGCCTCCTATGCACTGGCAATAACGTCTGGAGTGTTTCACAAATCTTTCCTATTTCCTTTCCCTTACCAACGAGTCTCCCTCATTTGCTCTCTGCTTAGACCTAGCTCCCCACAGAAAAGCAAAGAAGGGCAGGCCAATGTATATGAAACCATCTTCCATACAGTGAGCTCCTCTCTATGCCTAATCAACGCTGCATCCAGGCTAAATTTGTGATCTTCGAGGGGAATCCAGGCACCCCAGAATATCACTGTGACGACCTGGGACACTTCACTTGCCAGGGGCACTTGCTGAGGACATCACCCACGATGAGACTCTCCCAGTCGTGCCCTGCCAAGTGTCTTCTCTTCCTGAGCCCCAGGGGAACACAAGAAAAGGAAAGAGAGAAAAAAAAAAAAGAGAGATAGGATCAGGAAACACTCACATGGTTGTGTCCTGAGCAATTCCCAAGACGCGAATGAGCCAGGGCTTCCTGCTGTCCCCTCAAACATGTTATTTTCCACTCCCACCTTCTCTCTCCCGCTTATCTCCCTCCCCCTCGCCTTGCGAGGCCGCCCGAGTCGCCTCGCGCAGATCAGACGCCGGGCGAGCGGGCTCCGCGCTCCCACGGGAGGCTCCGCAGACAGAAGCGGTCTGGTCCAACACGGTGCAGGGACGGCGCGGGACGGCCCGGCACCGAGAGCCCAGCGCCAACCGCACGTGCAAGGGCACGAGCATCAACGACACGAGCGCCTCTTCTGTGCCTGTGCTTCAAAACCGTTTCACCTGCCATCGTAAGACTTCTTGAAGTGCAAAACACGGACTGTTCAACAGCGCATGTCATCACCAAACAAAACCATCTGGGACAGGACGTAAACATCATTTAGCTACTCGAGCCCCACGTCCCACCCAAAAGGTGGGAAGAGGCTCCCTCTGTAAGACCTACTGTAACGCCACGCAGACCTGCGTCTGCAGTCAGGCCACCGGCTCCCCTTGTAACGCTCCCCGGTCGTTTGTGCAGGACCCTTTTCCCCCATAAATGATATCTGGAACATCGTGCACCCATCAGGGGGTAAACAACGCAGTGACAAAGTGCCCGTCCCATCTGCGGACCTCCAAATGACCCCAAGTGCAGCCGTACAAAAAGGCTTTCCACGTTCATTTGGCCCATCTCTGGTTACGCGATAAGCAATGAAGTTGACACAGCAATATAAACATTATTACTGACAACTTCAAGATAGACAGTGGGCACGGGTCAGGGCAGAGCATCCAGGGGATACTCCATAACAGGAGCTGTCATATTTATCTCTGACTTCTTCAGAGACAGTTTTAGGAGCTGGAGACAGGGCACACAAAAGGACTATTCATGGCCCGAAATAAAACAGATGCACGAGGAAGTTTGCAGACTCCCAAGCGCAGAAGGCAGCAAAAGCCTCCGACTTCCTATTAGTTTTACTCTAGGGTAAAAAGCCTGAGAAGGTGAAGGTGCAAAGAATGGATACAGAGACTGGATTTCAGAGACAGCCGCGTGGCCAAAGCAGTCCTGATGATCTAGTGACAGAATGCAGCAAGCAGCGATGGAGAATGCAAGGAATAAGGCCAGGAACTGATGTGAGCAAAGCACGTTTCATATCTGGAAAGCATAAGGCAACACTCAAATCGTCAGGCAGGACAAAAAGCCACCCGGATTTACAGCAAAACTCATATCCACTACAGAGCAATCCAGAACGCTCTTGTTCGTAGCTGGTATTTCAGGAATGAGCACGACCAAAGGCACCTGGATCTGGTTTCCCAGGCTGGAACGCTTTTGGGAAGGAATCAGATGTGATTGGGACCGCAGCAGTGGAGGCCCGGGCACAGAGGCTGCTCTGGGAGAGAGCTTCCAGCCCCGGATCGTGCTCTCGGATGGAGCAAGGGGACCTGTCGGGGGCTGCCGGGCTCCGCGCCGGGGCCGGGCCCAGACGGTGGAGCCCGCGAGCAGGAGTCTCCTCCCGCAGCAGCCGCTCCATCGCCTCTCGCTTCGATTCCTGGCGCCGGGACAGCTGCGAACGGGAGCTGGGATTGAGGCGGGAGGAGGGAAAACTGCCACACGGGCGGAGATGAAGCACTGGGACCTCAAAGGGCGGCAGGGAGCCGGGCAGGGGCCGCATGGGCAAAGCCGAGGGCTCCCAGCACCTCGAGGGACAGGACACCGTCCCCAGCCAGCACTGATCAGCACAGCTTCCCGCTCGTTCCTAGTCAGGCTGGGTCAGATTTTGTGGTCTCACACCCATATTTAGTCAGTTAACCCGGCTAGCTCCAAGCACACGCGCTGAGATCAGTTTTTCCACTTCGAAGATATCCTCGACAGTTTCCTCCCCTTCAGATAAGCTTAAGAAGAAAGTGAAATAATGCCCTGGCCACCAAACACACACATGGTTCTGTCTCCCACCTCCACAACAGCTCCCAAACCAGAACACTTCATACAGGGATCTCGTGAGGCCCCCAGGGACACAGGTTTCTACCAGTTGCAGATCCAACCCAAGCTGAAACTCTTTCAAAGAAAGTAAACTGCATCCAATTGCTCTGAAACAGCCCCAAATCCTAAACTGCACGTTACTGGCCTCCAAAGACAGCAATCAAAGCACGGGATACTTCATGGGGTGAATTAGAAAGCAAAAATTATTTCAGGATTTCTAAGCCATCACAAAAGGTTTTCATAAGCCACTACTCATGACAGTTTTCATCACTTTTACATGTATATGCAGGGTCTGACTCAGCTCGCACAGATGCTACTCACAGAACGGTGACGCCAGGGACGAGGCGCTGATGCCCAGGGGTGCCCATAGGTGCTGCTTTGAGCACAACCTCAGCCTCGTTGCGACGGTACCTCCTCTGCAGTGGCACACGCTTCGCATCCAGCTGCCAAAGCAGAGCTAAAAAATATATAATAAACATCTCTCAGCTATGGCTATTTTTTTCCCCCCTCCTGCTAAGCAACCAGAACCATATCTTTGATAAACAAACAGAGCAAAACACTTGGCCTGAACTGAATCCTGGCTACAGACAGATATGGATAAGAAATCTGTGTTTGGGATCTGTCATACTACATCGAGTAAAGTGCATCTACCTCAGATGTGTCTGCTATCGTGATAGCTGGACAGACTGTACAGTGGTTTGGGGATCTTCTTGGATGTGACTCTGGATGAGGCCTGAGGGAATGTCCAACCACTCTTCAAACTTCCAGGGAACACATGGGATTTATTGTGCCACGTGGGGAAGAGGGCAAGAGGCTGCCCGGCTCCAAATGGGCTCATCTCTGTGGTTTCCAGGGGGCTCAAAATTTGCCTCAAAGGGATTAATTAGCACTGGACAAGCCCACAGCGGCTCCTCACCAGCTCCGGAGCCCATCGCTGCGGTGATGCAGCATTGAAGGACGGAGCTCAAAATGTTCTTCTGGCAGAGCTGCCCGCACCAGGCCAGAAGCGAGACCCCGGCTGATGCCGTGGGGATGCTCCGGGCTCACCCCGCGTCCCGAGCCCAGCCCCTGGCCCACAGCCCTCGAGGAGAGCCCCGTCCTGCCGCGCAGATGGTTTGCGTCCCAATTTGGAGGGGCTGAATGACTTTGCAAACCTTTGATTTCTGACTGATGTATTCTCTTCGGGAGACAAAAGTACAAAATCTCAGCATGCAGTGATTCTCCCTCTTTCTTTTTCTTGCCTTCCCCCCCTCCGCTTGTCTTTTCTTTTATTCTCTCCCTGGACAATTTTATAATTTTGGCATGTGGCCAGCATGTCTGTCCTTATTAGCTTGTGCTGGCTGTGAAACACCTGCAGCCCATTATAGGCAGAAGGATGAAAAAAACAGATTCTCATAGGTAAAGTAATGACCATTTATTTCTTTGTTTTAACATATTAAAAGGACAATCTGTAAGGAAAAAAATAAAATGGAGGGGGGTGAAAGGGAGATGCCAGTTGCAGCATCATGTCTGCCCTTGATTGGAATGAACTGGAGACACTGGTCAGATCTTTATCTGATAAGAGACTCCAATAAATACTTGTCTATTCACAGTAGCAAAGGTTCTGGTTCATTCAGTGGGTCTTCAGGATGAACTAAACAGGGATTAGGAAGGAACTTCCCTCTCGGTAGGTTATAACTAGGCAAATCTCTAATAGCCCAGCTGCAAACTTATATCCCAGTTATATCCATGGGTTGCTGGCATCAACCAGGAGGTCTGCACATCCACAGCAGTAGAGGAGTAAGGATGCAGAATGTGCAGTATCATTGGAGCTCTGGGCTCTGGAGCCGTGCATAATCTTCTACAGTAAACACACATGTACCCACGATTAGATACATAATGATGCTCATAAAGCCCTTCTGACCATCCACCAGGGAGAGGCAGTATTTGCTCCCACATCTCACCATTTCCAGCGATCCACCTTAGGGACAGGCCACCTGACTGCACTTTTGCAGGACCCCCATCCACAGAAACAAGGAGCCTGCAGCACTGTGCTGGTACAGAAGGGTGGCTATTACTCCGTTAAGGTAGTTGTTGCCTGCAGAGGTGTTGACAGTGAAGAGACCAACATGCCCTTCAAATACCCTATTATTTAGCGGTGTCATGCCATAAATATACCTGAAGAGAAGGAAAGGCCACGACCAGACCTCCTGGTGCGGATGCCTAAATCAAAGCGCAGGGCTCTTCCTACGAGGTGCCAAGAGGCAGGGGCTGGCAGAGCAGCGAGGTGACCACGGGCTTTAACCTTGACGACGTGGGCAGCCTAAACGCAGCCCCGGGAGCTCTGCTACTGCAAGCAGATCCCCTCTCCAAGGACGGGGTAGTATTTCAATCCCGACAGCCCATTCAGTGAAAATGCCACAGTCGGCGTGTCTAGGGACCCGGGGCTCCTTCCAAAACTTGGTTGTGTTTTAATCAAGCTTCCTCGTCTAGCTGCGAGGCAGCCGAGACATTTACCCCAGCGGTCGTTTTCATTTCTGCACCAAATGGAATGCAGCCATTTAAAAAAGGGAGGAGGAGGAGAAAAAAAAAAAGGAAGAAAAAGAAACCTCGTCACCGCAAGGGACGTTGCCAAATATTCCCATTGCTGTCCTGGAGCATGGAAACACAAGTCTGCTGCTGCACACGGGTCTGACTATTTGCATTTTTAATAATTCAAGACTTTAATTAGTATCACGGCCTTAATCAGAGGCTGAAAATACAGCTGAAGTCATCGGAACTTAATTAGTTTTTTTAAAAAAAATTCTGCAGGCTGAGAATGTCTCTACTAACATGAAGGTAAAGGGCCTCTGGGGCTTCTGGAAGGAGAACGATGGGGACTTGGATGCATTCAAGGGTGGCAGGAACACTGCTGTCGAGCTTCAGAAAGACCAACAATGGACCAGCACAGTTCCAGATTGACTCTTTTTTTTTCTTAAAACGGATCAGTGACCAAAGAGTATGTGCAACCGCAATGCAGGAGACCGAATTCTTCTCGCTTCTGCCACTCATTTGCTATGGGGTCTTTGGCAAGTGAAAAAGGATCATCCAAAGGGCTAAAAATGCCTAGACGCAGTGTTACTCAATGGGAAGTTGGGGTCAAAGATGCCCAAAAAGAAAAGCATACCAGGAAACATAAAGACGCATTGGCCTAAAATGCTCTATACGCGATTTAACAGGGGGATTCATCACCACCAAGTGCTGCAGAGACCAAATATATAAGCAGGTTCAAAAATGAATCAGCAAAATTCATGGAAGACAGGTCGGCCACAGACAATTAGATATGGGGGTCTGGATGCAACTTGCAGCTCAGGAAGTCAGTCAGTCTGCTGCCCTTCCAGCGCTCATTTCCTTGCAAAAGAAACCCAGAAAAGAACCTCCCAAAGCCAGAACTGTCTCTCGGCTTCCACATTAATGGGAATCACAATATCTTCTTCTTCAGCAAGGGGAGGGAGTTACGTATTCTTTCAGTAATGATATTACAGCATGCTATTTATCTCCCTCCGCAGCTTCCGAACCTCCGTGCAACCTCCCATCTCCCTGTCCCCTTAGGAATATCACAGATAAATTAGTGAAACCTCCTGGAAGGTGATAGCAATCGCAGACGCCGCTAAATTCCATTTAGCGAGGAATTAGCAATCCAATCACTTATGTACATAGGAAAGGTCTGACCGGATCACACTGAAAACACATCCTGTCCTTGAGGGCACCGGACCAGAGGCAGGTCCTGCAAGCTCAGGGCAAAAAATTACGAGTTCGTTTGCTCACAAGGAAAGTTTCTTTGTAACCCCAGGACGGTTGGCGTTTGATTTATTCCCCGACACATGCAGGGGGTAGTTTTATATATACAAATTAATGACACTATGTTTCATACTATCATATTAAGTATCCCAAACTCCTGCATCCTGCTAAACTCTTTGTCCCAACAGCAGTTCATGGCACAGCTCATCTACCTGTACCTGCCGCGTTTCCAGCCACGGTCCCGTTTTAAGGGTGTCTAGGGGGTGGCCGGAGAGTAGAGGACAAGATGACAAATGAGCTAACACATAGCAATGGAATTTAAGTGAGTCTCAGCTATTTTTAATTAAGAAGCGATGACAGCTGACTAAATTCCCTGACACTGCAGTTAAAGGCTCCCTGACCCAGACATTATTGGACACACTCCTAAGACCAATATATATTGGTCCCGACGGTGCTTCTATTATTGTCCCCGCTGTCTCGACAGATGCAGGACTAACAAAATCTATGTCTGTTATCAGCATGCAAATAGCGAGATAAACGGGCGAGCGCTGCTGAGCTGCAGGAGGCAGCAGGTGAGAGGAGGACAGCCAAGGTCATGTCCAAGGGACTACTGCGAGTGCTGATGTCTGCCTTCCCGGGATGTGCAAAGGGCTCGGACAAATTTAACTGCCGCTTTCAGCTGGTTAAACCAGTGATAAATCGGCTATGAGAGAGATGGAAAGAATGGTTCCGCCACTCAGGCAGATAGAAGTTAAGAGGAAAGTGGCAGGCCAGGAGGGACGGAGACGGTGTGGAACATCTACCCCACGCCAGGCATAGCGACCTGCAGAAGCCACCGTCAGGCTCGGGGTTTGCAGGGGATCACGCTACCCGGCGGTCACGAGCTGGTTTGAGACACTCGGATGAAGGCACGAGGCCCTTCCGCCCCTTCTCAAGGGCTACGCAGAGCAGAGCTAGCGGCACGCGTTGCAAAGTCAAAGCAAATCACGTACGCACTTGGCACGAGCGAGACAAACGCATTAAGGAACATCATCAGGAACCTTCCACGGAGGGAGGGGGAAGAGATGCTCTCTGCTGTTGCTAGGACAGTTCCCCCAGCCTTGCTTCCTCCCAGCCCAATCCTCAGGCTTCCTCGTCTCATTGGCTCGCGGGCTGCATCGAACCATCACGACAGGTTTTCCTCCTCCTTGCCCCATTGGCTTTTGTCTATGGGCTATTACCAGGGGAGAGCAAATCAGACACGTAATCAATAGTTTGCAAGAAGGAACCGGGCTGCAAGACTCTCCGTTTGCATTAAATCTCTCGCTGCCCGTGCCCCTGCGTTGAGATAAGCGCGGAGCGGCCCGCAGCGGCGAGGAGCTGGCACACGGGGAGAAAGGCAGCAGCAAAGCACCAGTAAAGGGCAGCCCCTGCACACGCCAGCCCCGCGCATCACGGCAGGTTCTGTTCAGTAAAGCGCCCAGATGACCACAGAGCCCAGGGACCACAAGCCTCCTGCACAGAGCCGCCTTCCTCGCCGCTGGCCCAACATTCCTAGTGTCCCAGCTCGGTGCTCCTCAGGGAAGCTGGCTCCGGGAGGAAGGGGAAGCTCTGTGGCAGGGCACTTCCCACCCACAGGAATGTTTGCTTCCTCACCTGGAAAACCGTTCCGGCTGCTAGCGTTGAATGACTCTGTTGTCCTCAGCAAGAAATGGGAAAAGCAGAGGCGGGCGCTTCTTCACCTCCAGCGCTCAGAACCACCACCTAGGGGAAACAGAATGAGAAACATAAAAACCCAAGGAATAACGTGCTGGACGATCTGACAGGAAACACAGGGCAGGAAACAACATCTCCCTGCCCTTCCCAGGGAATCGCTCTGCTCAGGCAGGTTCTGCTGCCTGCTAGGTTGGTTCTGCTGCCCTGGGGCCGCACTCACCCACTGGACTGACCCACCAGACACTCCTGATAGAAAACACCGAGCCAAGAAACCCAAAGCATCACCCCGAGCCAAGAGCCTGCATTCCCAGATTAAGTTCTGCTTCCAAATTTTCAATTCGAAACATTTTCACAACTCCCAGTGTATTTCTCCTCAGATTGCTCTTGCCTCACGGGCTATTGAAATGTCAGTCTCCCTGTTGCTTTTGTTATGGCGAGGGAACTGTTTTCCCTGTGCATTTTCAGAATTTTCGTGAGAAACAAAATACAAGAATACAACCGCCGTGTCTTAGCACATTGTATAATACTCCATGAAGGGATTTGAGCTCTATCTGCTTCTGGTTTGCTTCTCCGCTCTATTTCATTAGCACAATCTCCCAAGGACTTAATATCACTAACCAAGCCAAGCTGCAGGAATACTCCTGGACCCGGTGCACTTCTCTGATGACAACTACTACTACTACTAAAAGGCCATCAAACTTCAGTTCTATCTTTAAATGCTTCTATGCAAGGTAACCAAAAGTTGCTAGTTCCATTTTACTGTTAAACAGAAGCACAGAAGAGTGATAATAATCCCAAACTATAAAATAAGTCAAAAAAAGGAGAACCAAATCCTGAGTGCAGTGTGTCAGCCTCTTGCTCTGTCTTAGTGGACATTCTCCTGCTTCTTGCTGCCTTCTTTTCCCCATGTGAACCACCTACTTTGTGCACGGTGCCCTTCGCTCACGTTACTTCATCGTGACCATCGCACCCATCCCCTGTCCTCCAAGCAGAGCTCCCAAACCTCGCCTGGCCCAAGCCCAAGCCCAAGCCCCTTCCTGAGCGTGCGCCACGCCGCAGTGTCAGCTCGGAACCACCACGCACCCACCTAACAATTACACTCACATAATTGCAGCGCAGACACAGTCAGTAAGCCAGGAGGTGCTGGCTGGATGCCCCTGGTACCAACACCAGCTCCTTCATGAACGCTGGCTCTCAAGGCCAAACAAGCAGAACAGAGCAAGTAAACTAACAAGTCGTTGGACTCATTTGTTTAGAACAACAGACAGACAAACACTTCCTTTTTAATTTTTTTTTTTTAATATAAACAGCTTTTTATAACTCGTAACCCAAAATAAGACCTGACCCAACTGCAGTGCCATGTTAAACAATAATTACTCTATATAAGGCTTACCAAATGGGAATATTTGTGGGCCAGCGGAATGACATTATTTTAGGACTTGCACAAACTTTCTCTGGGAGTGGTGAGACGAGCTGTGGGCAGTGTGGTATACCTAAGGAACGAGCGGACACAGGAGGGTTTTTTCTTCTTCTTCTTCTTCCAGGCCTCTGTTAGAACTCACTAGCTGAAATTAAATAGCTTTCCAAAATTTCTGCCTAAGGGAAGAGAAAACCAGAGTAGACGTAGTGAGATTTGATTACCCCTCTCTAAAAGCCTTCGCTATGTCACTGTACACACACTCGGAGAATCTCCCTCAACCTGGCCAAGCACCATGCCCACCAAACCACACTCGAACCTATGGCAGAGCACGAGAAAGCAGAGCAGCATGGCTAGACCCTTGGAATATTTCATCGTATTGTGGAAAAAAAAAATACAAAGCCTCATCTCGAGCGCCTGAACAGCACTGGGTTTGCTTCAGCACGAGCTGCCGTGCTCGAGGGATGCACTGCTGCTCCTCCAGCAACACGTGGGCCCACCGCAGGCGAGGCGAACCGCTCGGGCTGCTGAGGTTAGGGGAAGGAAAGCCCATCGACCTGAAGCACACTCATCCTCTCCACTGCCGGGCACGAGCCATCTCCAAGCGCTGGGATCCGAGGCACGAGACCCAGCTCGGCCCGCACAGAAAGCTGCTGCGCTGCTGAACGTGCAGCTCGTCCCGCCTGGTAGGAGGATGGGGATCTCTGTGTTGAGTCCTGGAAGAGGCTGACGAAGCTTTCAGAGCCTTCTCAAAGCTCTCAGATCAAAATACTGCAAAATTAGTGACGTGCCATTCTAGTGCAAATGGCAGCGTTCCAGTTTCCAAAATATCCCTCCTCCTTATGTCACAGTAAAACAGGGCAAAAACGGCAAGTGGTTTAGTGAGTAGGAAAATTTTAATTTAAAATAGAATCAGAGAGGATTAAAGCAAATACCCAGACTGTTCTAACCTGTGTTTACAGTCCAAATACCTTACCAATTCCTGTTATTTTCAGGAGGTTCTTCCTGTGTTGTAACATTCTCTTTGGGATTAAACTTGGCCTGTGCGACACATGACTCATCCGACTACCAGGCCCTGGGCAAGCGCTGCAGATGCTCAGCCCTGCCAACCCATCCTACGACCCCGGCGTCCAACGCCCCGTGTTACACACAGGTTTTACTGCAGGGCTACAGAGAAAGTGGCAGCATCTGCCTAACACTGATTTTCCACCCTTAAGCAAGAAGCAAGGTGTGTGTAAAATAAAACAAAGCCGGATTTTAATGTCTTCAGTGAAGGACAAGTCCATTTTAGAGTTAATATACATCCTTGAACTCAGGAATTTCACGTTACAAAAATGTAGCTATGGCTCTGTTATCTGCAGCACCAAGCACTGACGACGGCCAAGCAAATCCCGGGAGGGATCCTCTGCCTGCGCTGATGTAAAACAGACTTCTTGCTCTCAGGGTTGCCTTTCATTCCACCTGCCTCCCTGCATTCCGGAAGATAACTTCTTGTCGTGCTTCTCCGACTAGCCCGTTGGGTTCCCTCCACACTGCGATTATTCAGCACTAAGTCCACCTTGCTGCTCACTCAGGGACACAGCGGGGCCTTTCAAGTTACGCTGTGAAATTCACAGGTGAGACCAATTTAGCTGCAAGAAATCACAATACGTAGCGGGAGGTAAATCTAAGAATAAAATATGGAAGGACTAAAAAGAGAGAAACGGAAAAAAAAAAAAAAGACAACTTTATGGAAGTAATGGACTTGTGAGCCTAGGAATGGCTAGAGAGCTTCTGGGCTCTCAGTTACCAATTGCAAAAGACCTCTGCATTAGAAATAAAAAGCGAAACGTTTCAGCCGACAGCAAGCTGAACAACCCACCTTGCAAATACCCTCTCCTAGGCTGCGTGCCAGTGGGAAAGAGCAACCATGAGTCAGGACAACAGCTTCTGCTGTCTGCAGCTCGGAGCAGAAGGGACTTCACCAGCACTGGCAAACCCTGCAAGAGAGCAGAATTCCATGGAAAACAAATAAACTTACCTTATTCCACTGGATTGCAGTGGAGTGCAGCACTCCATTTTACTTCTCTGTTATGGGCATTTCTGTACATAGAAGAAAGTTCATTGCATTAAGAGTATTATGTCTAGCTCCTCCTAGAGCTGAAATTTCTATCCAGATACTTTAGGTTGTGACTCCAACTTGGGTAAAGTGCCAATAATGGCAACTCCTGCACTGTGAGTGTACGCTACAATAGCGTCTTCATAGAAATACTGGACAAAACTGCACAAAGATTCATCACAATTCCTATAATAACTGTGTCAGGCAGGTGGCTCTTTAACACCGCTCCTAATTTTAGGGATCACCAGGCTGAGGCGGAAGGGTGGAGAGAACTGGCCAAGGAGAATGAGTAACAGTGTAAGGCAAAACAAAAAATGTAAAATAAACAAAAAATGTTTGACCCAAAGCCAACTGAGTTGGAAGGTGACAGTGGGGCTGGGGGAATAATCCAAGGTCTTCAGCTCCCACCTCGGGATCACAGCTAATCAAATAATGTTATCCTTAATATATGGCTTAGCTTAAGCATCTGTTTTTAGCTATCACCTGAAGTGAAAACATTAATTTGTGCAAACCAATATTCCTTAAACAATATTTTGCCCGTAGAATATTTCTTCTTCTTCTGAACATGAACTCTTAGCTAGCTCAATCTATTTAAATTATTACAGCTGCAGAGTTCAGCAATTAGCTGTGTAAATTGTTTTCCTTGCGCGTATGGAAGGTTACAATACACAGTGAAATGCAAAGTGCATCCTATAGCGGATGAAAACCTTCGAGTGATGACTGTCTTTCAAAAAAGCTGTGATAGGGACCAGATTATTAAAACGAAATTACGGCAACTATTAGAGTTCTACCTGTATATCCAAAGACCCCAGTTGTTCCTTGCAAGTATTACCCATTTCAGTGCAATGTTGGGGTTGCAAATGTAATCGTTTACATATGGTGCCCACAGACTGTATCTTCTTGAAATATGACTTGAAAAACCCACCCGAGGAAGGCATGAGCGAGGAAAGAGTCCTGCACACTAAAAGTACTATTCCTACTCTTGCATACACCAGATAACGCAGGGAGAGACTTGGACTACACTGCCTGGCAGCGAGCACGAGTGACAGAGCTATGAAAACAACGCAGGAGCCCCAACCCCTGGCTTTCTGTGCTAACTCTTAGACTAAACAGTCTCTGAAGACGCCCCAGAGGGCAAGGGGGACGGATGGCCCTATTTAGGCTGCTCCTCTCCGCGGACACGCGGAGCTCTGCCGGGAACGGATTCCAACGCGGAGCCAGATGCCCCGCAGATCAGCATCCCTGGAAACCCAGCGCCTCCAACAAAGTTGATGACGTGACCTATACAATGAAAACAAGCCCAAAGCGGTGCAGGAATACAACCCTGATTTATTCCAAATACAATGAACTTAACACTGTCACTTTTCTACCGGGCTCAGGAAACAGACACGTTTGGATGCTCTCAGCTGGGAATCATCTTCTTGCAACACTCCTCGATGATGCACATACTGTCGCTATTTGGGTTCACCCTTTCCGATGGCACGGTGCCCACAAAACAAGCTGATTAGCACTTGCCCTGGGCTATCAAGGCAAGGCAATGGTATGTTTAGATCAGCAAACTGCATAACAATATAAATGTCATCTATTCTACAAGGAGCTTTGGCAGTATTTGCATCTTGCGCTTCATGGCATGCACGCGCCAAAAAGAAATCCAAAGACTTGGGAACGGAAGACAGGCATGGGATCTGCCAGCCTTCCCGGCTGCCAAAACACGCTGTAGGGCAGTGGGTGCCTCATTAATCCCCGAAGACCATCTACCGGGCGTCACACTGTATGTAACACGACCACTACTAATACATATATACGTAGCCTTTTTTGTTCAGAAGCAGAAGACGAACCACAAACCGTGCATCTGGCACCGCCTGAGACGTGATCTGTACCCCTGCCCAGAGGAGATGGCAACCAGCCTCGGCAGAAGGCCTGGGTGGTCACCAGCTGCTTGTGCAACGGCTCTGCCGACGGGGCCGAATGGAAACGGGCTACGGACACGCGGTTTGGGACGCTAGCTGGAACGCACGGCGGGTCTCCAACGGCCCGGGAGTCCCTACGATTTGGTCGTTGCTGGAGACCTCCGAGACACGAAGCGACGGTCGCGCTCCAGCTCCGGGTGAGCGAGCGTTATGGAATGACATAGTGAATGGACACAGAATGACACCCCCCAGATCATCAGGAACGACAGCAGCACTGCAAATATATAACTAAATAGGGTGCTACCAAATTAAACAGGCATTTACTAGATTTCCCAGGTCTTTCTCCAGAGTTTGGGTTTTGTTTGCACCCTAGGAACCAACAGCAGTGTCACGGGTAAGGTACCAACCCTTCCACATCAACTAACACCAGCCAGGGGCTAAGCCCTGGCTTTACCCTATTCTTATCATGACAAACACAGGACCCACCTCATCTAACTACTTTTTCCAGTCCCTGTTTTGCGAGCAGGTGTCCTCCTCCTGGATACTCCTTCATTACCCTACATAACTTCACTCCTTTCCTATTTCTTTATACAAATCTTAGGCCAATGACAGAACCACAGCACAGAAAGACTGAAGAGTGACTCTCATAAGGAGATTATGCAAAATGTCATTTAGCATTAAATTCCTATTTGAGAATAGAATTTTTTTTTTTCTTAGTTATGCTAATAAAAATCAGGAAATATACTCTGGATTGCTGAGATTAAAGTACAGCCCTTTTCAAGATTCCTTAGTCACGTCCTCATGCTACTGCATATTCCACAAATTCACATTGACCCTGTACTTTAGCAACCTCTTTCATTTCTGAAAACAGAAATCTGTCCGAAATGCTTTTGTTTCACGAGCAGTATCCAGACGCATTTAACTCCTATTGCTTAAGCGGATTTGTACTCTGTTCTCAGGTTTATAGGATAGAGATATTTAAAAGATTATGAAATGTGCTTGTGGAAAAAAAATAAAAGAAGAATGTTGGAACATATCCATCAATATTTCAGTATAAGTTGTTGAAGCATCAGAATTACACGTTGCAATTATCTCCCAGAATGTATAGCTCCTAGCACTGATCTTTATGTTTAACAGAAAAAAAAATTGTCTAATACTTGGTAAATGAATGCTAATTAACGCAGCAGGAAAATAATCTGGCATAACTGAATAAAGAAACTAATACACCTTGTGCATTTATTTAAAAGTGTTTGCTGCTCCGATTGTACCAGGTGGAAATGGCTTTTTGTGGCACATTGGCCAACACAGATCTTTATCCCAGGTCCGATGGCTCCTGCCTGTTGACCCGGGATGGGGTGCAGGTCCTCGCACCGAGCGGGGCCCCACGGTACATGAACGTGCAGCAAAGTCAGCGCTGCTTAATGCGAGCGAGGCTGCCTCCAAGAAAGCATTACGTAAAAGGACTTGGATTCCTCTCAAGTTTTTTTTTGTTAAAACAATTACAGACAACTCCATAAATATGTCATAACATTTTTTTTTTCCTCTCCTCCTCTCTTACATTAGACCTTTTCATGGAAATGCTTTCCAGTCGCCTGCCCGTTGATCTGGTTATTTCCCAACACAGTAGAGGGATCGGTCTGGGGTTTGATCGCACACCACGTCAGTGCGAGGGGAATCGATCTGTGGTGTATTTAATATGATAAACAGGATGAGTTTTGCAATGGTAATGCGGAGCATAGGAGCTCAAACAAAGAATGCCATTGATACAAGTGTGTTCTGGATCAGGCCCACCGTGAATCTGAAAATAGAGCAAAGCAATAGCACGGCAATTCCCTTGCAGTAAATATGCAAAGTTCTCCTCTCCCGTACAATGGAAACAGTTTTATGCTGATGTAGATCATGGCCCATGGATAATCAGCCCAGTATTCACTTCCCCAGTTTTGTGGAAACGTAATCAGGAAAGCATTATGAAGAAAAACCTGCCCTGCAGGGACAGACTTGCTTTAATAATGTTTATGACTTGTCCATATTGTATTTATGTCTGGAAGTTGATTTCTCGGGTTTTCCCACCCTTCCCCCACCGCGGCCCCCAAGACAATTTGCGAGCTGAATCCTTAACCAGGAGGCAATAGGGAAGCTCCACCGGGATGTGCAGGAATCCGCTCTCCAACCTCAGGATGAAACAGGGTTGGGATACTCGACTCGGGTCAGAAGGGACTGGTCCAACGCAAGCCCCAGCCTCATAGGCCAACAGGCCTGGAGCTGAGGACTTAGCCCTCTGCTCCGTGTTATTCTGCTAAGGCTCCTCTCTAAGGAATAAACCACTCACATCGGTCATGCTTTCCCTAGCCCCGCTCTGCTCACATATTTGCCCACAAAACAAGCCCCCAAAAGCCAATTTTCCCCCCCTGCCTTTTATCTCCCCTTATTTTCTACAACGGGGCCCAACCTCCGTTTGGTATAAACCGAGGCAGAAACAAAAACCCCTCTCAAATCCCTCTTCATTATAAATGGATTGTCAATGTGTTAAATAAATCAGCGAAAATGGAAATCCAAAAATAAATAGCCATCCTGCTGTTGCTATGACAACTCAAATTTTTTACCTGGACAGAGATTTTATGTTTCACAGTCAGTAACCGCCAAAAAGGAGGGTCACATTTTTTTTTAATTCTGACACTTCTCACCACCTACCCCCAACACAATAATAGCGATTATTTTGGGTTACTTTTTAGCAAATGCGGAAAGATCGAAAAGAGAAGCTATTTTTCACTGCAGACAGGGGAGACTACATACAAATACCATTCCCAACATAGCTGGTAATGTCTACTCAGTCTGGAAAGGACAGAATCTAAAATTTCCCTGTAGCAATCAAGGGCTCTAATGGAGCCCTGTTATGCTAAACGCAGGGCACGTATAGAGTAAGATTAACATAATTTAAAGCCATATTTTGGCTCCTCTAAGAGGGTAATTTTACTGAGGTAAAAAGCAACATTTCGGTCTATAAACAGCAAGTAAATATTTTACAACACGTGCTGTCGTTCACACCAGAGAAATGGGTGCATAAATGGCCCAGCAATCAGGAGCGCACTGGGATCAAACCGCTGGGTTTGGAACCCCATGGTAGATGCCAGACAGCACGATCAGCCCTTTGCTCGAACCCAGGGCCACAAAAGGCCCAAGGCAGCAAACAGCGAAGGCCTGGCCATGCCAGGGCAGAATTATCTTTATATCGACCAGGCGCTACGGGCAGAAACGCTCCTGTCCTGCGGGAGGACACGGAGCAGCTCAGAGGAGAGAGGCCAGGGCCACCCATGGGAGACCATCGGGGAGCTCAGGTGCTTCATAAAGCCCAGGTCACAAACCCGCATCACCCGGGAACTCCTCAGCCGGATCAGAAAATGCACTCAAAGGGCTTGTACTTCACCTTACCTTTGGGAACCGGCCTCACAGCACCTCCCTGTCCGGAGGCTGGTGAGCGGATCCACCACAACAGTCGGCTCGGGAAGCACCGTCCTCTTCTCAGCTGACAAACAAAGCAAAACCCATAAATCAGCGTTTCTTGAACAGAAAGTTCAGGTGAGCAAAATGCAGTTTAGAACATTTAGAAGCAGCTCCACTTCAGTATTTTTTCCCCTGGCCAATTTCCTTGTAAAATGTTTTCAGTAGTAAGCTCAATTTTCAAAATTGCACGGTCTATATTACATCTTTCAATGCGAAACACCCAAACACTGTTGCCGCCACTTTGTTCTAGAAGGAGTTCAGGAGGGAGGGAAGCAAGAGCACAGAACCTTCTTAGGAACAGTCTACAGAAAACAGCACTTTGCACAAAAACCCTTGGGTCAGGAAAAATCCCGACCGACTTTACAGTGAGTTAATCTCAGTTCAAATCTGGCCTAGCTGTAGCAAAATGCTACATATGCACTGAGCAGCACACAAGGAAGCTGGCCACAAGGAATATTTTTAGGAATGAGATGTTCAAGCAGCTCAGCAGCCCAGGTTGCTGGACTGGTATCAGGTCCCTCGCATTCACACAGCCCTGCACACACACAGGGTGACGGCGAAAGGGCTCCAGCAAACAGGAGCGCCCGCGACGCAGCCTGCCGCACAGCAGAGCCGCTGAAAGCCGGTATTCAACCCCGCTCCGAGGCTCGTTTTCCTCTAAAGGGGCCTCTCGGACCCGGTGACAACTCTGAGCTGCCTGAGAAAAAACATGAGAATAAAAAAAAAAAAGGAGAGAGAGAGGAAAAAAGGAACCTATTTTCCAGTGCAAAGTAATCCCTGCTCCATTGCCATGGCACCAGACATCCGTCTCTTTCTTTCATTGACCAGACGAGGTCCTCCTCAGCCCCTGGCTTCTTTAAAAAAAGACATATATATGTGTGCGTATGTGTGTGTGCTTACACGTATGTGCCTGAATTTGTTTCCTCCGTAGGAAAAGGAGCCATCAAAGTATTTCTGTGGGTAGATGGACTCTTTGGGAAAGGAAGGG
>JAUBNY010000124.1:712264-726481 GCA_032275445.1 Crypturellus soui | reverse complement strand
GCAAGGACAAAGCCAGACGGGATCGCATGACGCGCCAGGCTGCTCCAGCAAGACGCCAGGGTCAACGGCAACTAATGCACCCAATAAGTCAAGAGGAATCAATAATGCTAAATAACTCTGTCTTCCCTGCGAAGCAAATCAGTGCAAATGCAGTTAAAACGGGCTCTGCGCGCTGCACGCTGCGGGCTGACATCTGATTGAAGTCCCTTGTGTGACAGGTTGGCAGGGGCAGGCTGAGGTTCCCACAACTGCCCTTTCAGACCCCCTGGACCCACACGGCAGGTTCGCCCAGGGATGTTTGCTTTCTGCCCTGTTTTAGAGACCTCAAACAGCAGCAGGGCAGGGAGGCACTCGAGTTTTCGGAGCACAAATGAATTCCCCATGCAAAGAGGCTGTTTAACAACAAACCCGCTTGCAAACACCCCCTCGCTGGGGAAGCAGCCCGGCCTCCAAAGCTGCCTGGGCTTTCAAGGCACCTTCCCATCCACGCACAAGAACTCCAGCCTATTTCTACCTCTCATTCCGAACTGTCACGAGATAGCTGAACCACCGTCCTCAAAGCTCAGATTATGAACTTATTTCACTTTTACCCTGGGCTCAAGCTCACATTACATCACCTCAAGAAGCCCAGCTCCTCACTTAGAAACTTCCTTGACCACCTGTAATTCGGCACAGGGATTCCATCTCTGCACACTGAGAGAAAAATCAACATTGATTTTCCCCTAACAAACCTGACAAAGCTGTGGAAGGATTCTCCTCCACCCTGGAAACATTCTCCAAGTTCCAAAATCTGTTATGTCTCATACTTGAAGAATTTTATTAGCTTCTTCTTGTTAAAGGCACTTGCTCCAGTTAAAGAAGGCTTGCAGACTACTCAAAAGCTGCAGTCTCCACTCTTTTTAAGCCCTTTCTGTTACTAAGGGTCAGGTAGTGCCATTTTGGGGCACACATTTCCAGTGGTGCAGACACGATCTGTGCAACAAAACTGACACCCTTCCCGTGCACGTGCTTCACATCCTTTGCAGTTTGCTTAGCATCATCATTCACCTTTTCTCCCCCACCAGCTCCACTCAAATACTCAGAGTGTTGCAAGTCTTGGTCACTCATACCCATTCTCCCGTCCTAGGGGCAACGGGAATTCAGGCCTTGGACACAGAATTAGGCAAACTAATACTAAAGAGGCTCCACTGCTGCTCTGCGCCCTGCAAAACCGCCCGGGCAAGGTATTTCAAGATGAGCAGGACTAAGCACAGATATTATTGTTATTATTTATTATATAACATCCCATACTGCTGCATTTTCAATCCACTCACAGCCACCTCCCGGAGCACTTACACTGTCACTCTGTTCTTATGTTGCCCTAGTTTTCTAGCTTTCTTCTATCTAGGTAAATATACGAGCCCCATCTCAGAGGCAGCTGAGTATCTATTATACCCTGCTGTTCCTCTCTCGCACTTATCCTATTATGCTATTATAGCTGGTGGAGGGTCGTGTGTTTTCTATTTTGTGACATAATATTGTGGGCCCAATTCCACCATCACTAATACACCATATAATAAGAGCGAGACGCACAGGAGTGCCGGTAAGAGCACTTCATGAGGCAGGAGTCAGGGTTACAAACGGTTGGGCTGCTCGCGCTCCGCAGGCACCGGGACCCGCTCCGTCCCACAGCCACACGCCTCCCATTTATATAGAAATTACCATTCTATACATAAAGACGGCGCCAACCTACAGAAACCACCACAGCAAATGCAGACGGTTAATACGTGCAAATAGAGGCATCGCGGATGCAGATCACAACGAATAAACTCTCTCCACCCACAGAGGAAAACACTATTTCAGTGCTCGTGCGAGCTCCTTCCACACTGCAGCTAGGGCATCCGAGCAGTGCCCAGCACTGTGCTCTCCATTTATAGCAAGTTCTTGTGTGACCTTTTCTCCTTTATAACCTCCACAGATATTTTATTGTTGGAAGGAAGCCAAAGAAGTGAACCCAGGGGACACTCTGCAATGGCCACGAGTCTGGCTGGAGTTTGTTCTGCCTCTTCAAGCCAGTTTCCATAAGGTTTGGAGGCTGAAATATCACACAGATCAGGCCTGGAGAAGTGAGCAAAGGCACAAGATGAGTTTTAAAACAGTCTATTCTGATCTTTCTCTAGTGCCACTGAGATGGGGGAAATTAAGCAGTGAGGCTGAAGAAATGCTGAAGAATATGGAAGGTACCAAGTCAAAGACAGTAAGGACATCAAAAGAAACTCTGGAAGAACATTAAAGTAAGAAAAAACTGCAAAGGGTAAAGAAGACTAGTCAATCACAATTATCTTAAGGACTTGTGCTCAAATCAGCACCCTCTCTAAGCATAGGGCATTATCTGAACTAATTCTCTAAACTAAACAAAATAATAAGGAATTCCTTTATCATTTCAGTTCTGTGCTAAGGGAATTGAGCCACCATCTGTTTGGATCAGACTCACTTGGGGACTACCCTAAGGTGATCCCACATTTCTTCCTTTGAGTGGTACCGAGGACTAAACCAAAACATGACTCAACATTCAACACACTAAGAAAATTCAGTAGGAAACGAATACTGTTGGCCTAGCAATGAATTTCCCGACACAGCTGGGGGAGGCTCACTGAGGAACAGCGATGCAAAAACACAGCATCAGTTTCCAAAGAGTCCAATGGGTCTTAAAATAATGAGATTGTGAAAGTGGGTTCACTTTTATGCATCTGCTGCAGTCTTTGGCGGCTGATCCAATTTTGTCCAGCAAGATCTGGTTCAGAGGGGCAAAACCCCACAATAAATAAGATAATACGGGATAATCCACACATAACAAAGTGCTTGATGCAAAATCCGTTGGAATGCTTCGTGGGCTCCTACTGTCTTGCTGGCTGTTCAATCGGCTTCCATGAAGTTAAACCCATCTCAGTTAAGACGAGGTGTGGGATGGGTCTAACTTCCACTATTTCAGTGGAGCCACCCCGGGTGAGGATGCAGCCCACTATACTCACAGTGCAGCTCCATTTTTGCTCTGATCCATCTAACTCTATTGAAATACTGTGGCTTAACAAACTGCACCCTACAGAGAGCATGACAAAACCTCCCCAATTCCTACATTTGGCACCTCTTGCCAAGTGTCTGTCATCTTTTAATAAGGCTGAAATTCATTCCCAAGAGCACACAAAACTCGGGACTTCCCTGAAATCTATCCAGGAGTCACCAAAAACACACTGATAACTTACAGGTATTCCCCAGCTAGAGCACCTTACATTCTGCTCATGGGGCAAGCATAGGCCTGTAAGCTCAAGTGATTTTGGTTAGCAAAATTGAATTTCAGCTGAGTTGTCCAGTAAAGACACTACAAAGAACATATTTATAAAACTTCTGCTTGTTGAAAGAGCAGAAAGGCCAGGAGATCAGCTCATGTCCTCAAAACGTAAGGCCCCGTTAGGCTGGTACGACGCGTCCCTGCGTGACCCGGGCTCGTCCCGGTCCCGTGTCCGAGCCAACCTGCCCGCAGTGTTTGCCCTGTACGTCACCAGCACCTCGCGAGTGGAAGAGCCAGCTGGGAGGTTCAGGGGCCAGATCCAGTTCACCAAGCAGGAAATCAGGTCCCCGGGGATGCAACAGGCCAGCCGAGCCCTGTTTCCGTGCGCCTGGTTAAGTGCACCGAAGGGCACGGACACAGGTCAGTGGCACTTACGGAGTTGCCAGCCAAGCGGGCCACATCCCGGTATCACACATGGGCTTGCAGAACCGACCCACGTCGCTTCCATGACTTAGACTGCTCATACAAGCAGGCCCACATGTGCACAAGTTCACAGAGGATTATGAACTGCTCCCATGTGATCTATGCATTAAGGGGAGGATTAACATCTCAGTCCATTTCAAGTTGTACGCAGCCCTGCTGCAATTAATCGCAGCTGGGTGGATAGAGGAGACCAAGGCCATCATGTCCCATCAGGACACCTCGATCCACAAGGATCAAACAGGACAGAAGGGACCTCAGAACCAGCAAACTGGCAGCACAGAGCCAGACTTTCACTGAAGCCAAAGCATGCCAGGCCTCTTAGAAACTCCTTCCGAAAACACCTTGTGGCAAAGTGACGTTCTGCAGAGCTGAAATGCTATTATGAAGTCTGAATTAAGACTGATATTTGAACATGAGGCATTTCTGACACGGTATCAAAACACAGTGATTGTGCCGAGTTAAGAAGCAATTAGCGACGATTAAAAAACCCTTCTCTTTCCTGTCGTGTGAAAGTATTTGGTTGTACAGACTAATGGCTTTCCAAGTTCTGTTTTTGTTAATTCCTGTCACATGTTTTCAACAAGTAAGAATCAAATCCGCAGCCCAGCACTCTCCCCAAATCAGGTAAGAATAGACTAGGCAACCCAAGGTCCCTGACAGCATCACAGCTGCAAGCAAGTCTCTCTCAAATCCACACATGAAGGTATCTCCAACTGTTGTTCAGAGCTCCAGCAGGTTTTTTCCGATAAACATTTGTCCCCTTACTTTCTCTGCATTCAAAATCTTTCCAACTGACCTAATCACCCACAGATTTTCACCCATTCACTGAAAACCGACACAATCTTACCCCTTAGTAGAATAATTGGACAGCTGGTCTTTCTCTTCACAGACTTGGAATTAGTAAAAAATGGTCATTTTCCACGACATGGCCATCTAAAGCCACCAACCTTATAGCAATGACACCTCATGTCAGCCTGTAGCAGTGTTTGAACATACTCATTGGAATAAAAGAACTGCTCCACAAATTCACTGCCAAACTTCCCCGGCAGTTTATGAGGCCAAGAGCAGCAAGGAGAAGAGCAAGGACGTCTCAGGCCCCACCAGTGCAGTCCAACCAAGAGAACACGACACACACCTCAAGTTCAATGCAGGAGGAAGTCTCCAAAGAGAAGGCAGGAGGTGAGATTCTTCCCAGGCCTTGGGTAGGTCTTTTGGTGACACTTCTGGCCCTGACTCGTCTCCAGAAGAATGCAACGCAGGTGATCCTTTCTTCTGGTTTTTGAGCATTTACATAGCCAAAGTCATCAAGTTACTCCTATGGAAAGAAAAAAAGGGAAAAAAAAGAGAGAAATTTATTGCCACATGGAGCAGCACTGTAAGGGTTATGCTTAACTTTTCCCTCTTGGATTTTGGTGAGAGATGTCTGAGTCCAGAGCTATTTTCTCTATATATCTAGAGTGCATCAACCACAGATTAGAGGGGTCTGGAAAAAAAAAATATATTTTTTTTAATTGAAATCAACATCAAGTCATCTTGATAAATAAGGAGATAAAATTCATTGAGAAAGCGAAGCACAGAGTGAAGTTTTACCTCTTCTCTCCACAGCAGCTCTCAGCCTTAATCCCAAGACTGTAAAAGTCCTCCTGTCACCCCAAATCACCTTTTTCTGATACATTTGTGAGTTTAACATCATTATGTCATTAACATTACGTTCCCCCTGACACTGCGCACAAGTTCACACACTCTGAATGCTACCCCAGTGCTTTGGAGAGGAGATTTTCCTACCTAGACCCATCTGAAGGAAATACAGCAAGTAATTCCTAGATTTCAGACTCTGACCTCACTTTAACAAGGCTGAGTCTGGAGTAACGCCTGAAGTTCACAATTTACACCCTTGTGCCTGGAACCAGAATCAGGTCACTCCATGGGCACTATTATTAGTGCAAAAGGAGAGCTCCGCCTGCACAAACCCTGCGAAATGAAGCCCCCAGTTTCCAGCAGCAGAGAGGGGAATCGGGCCTGATTCTGCCCCTGCATCAATATTCAGCAGCGGTTTCCACGGGACAGCTCCTTATTTACCCTAGAGGAGGGAAAATCAGGATTAAGCACCATCTGTCTCAGAGTCAAGCGACCAGAATTGCTCTACACATCTGAATCCTCCTCCCCATTTCTGCAACATCTTACACATTCCAGGTTTTCTATTCAGCTCCAGTGACAAAAGATTTTACAAAATGACGGTCCAGATTGAGAGAACAGAAATGACAACCTCTGACAATAGAGATACCAAACTTTTATCAGTGATAAGGAGCCCCTCACACACCCTGGTCTGCAGTGGTAAATGTAAGGCAGATGTCGAATGGAAATTAAACATTGTGCTCCCAGGGTGGCCTCAGCTGCATTCAGAGCTTGATTTAAAACAAGGCCAGGGTTCTTTCATCATCTCTTCAGAAAGTTTCAATTGTAAAGATATTCCACACAGACACATACTTGACCTAAAACTTGGCAATGCGAGACAACGTACTTGTGAAAAGATGAATACGGGGAATAAAGGCAAGACAAGTTATCCATGTACTAGGAGAATTTGTCTAGATCATTTATATTCCAGCGTTGTGAGCAGTGAATTCAGGTAAAATATCTCTCTGCCCATTTCTCTCAAAGCGAATTCACAACAAACATTAATCACTTGGGAGACTCAAGCAACTAAGTATTTTTAAGCACAAAAAAAAGGAGCCTAGCTATTCTGTTTATGGACTATTCCTCTTCAAACTTAACTTTAAGGCTTAAACCACATTTACATTAGGGAATGTGCTTTCTCTGTTATTAGACATGCTAAAATACTGTTAGACATTTGAACAACTTAAATATTCAGACTCGAGCAATACGTATTTGAATGCTCTGAAGTGTTTTCTTTGTGCAATTTCTGATAATAGCTCTTTCAAAACAATGTAATAACAGACTTTTACAAATGAAATTTCAGGAACGATGAATGTACTCTATAGTTAGCTTGGTACACATAAATATACATAATGAAAAGAGGTTCATATTTACGAAAATAGTTAAAAGCATAAACCAAATTCCAATTGCTTCTCCTATACTTTTTTTTAAAGCAAAAATGCTGAAAGTGGAATTACTAAATTATTTATAACTTGATTATTTTAATATATTTGTACTCTTCCTGGAAGCCATATTTTATAATTACTTCTTTAAAGCAGCTTAATATCGCACACAGTAAAACAAAAAACTTCCGAGGCCGCGACTTTGTCACCTCCCTAAAGTTCTGAACACCGGAAAAGGTGGCCTGTTCACACACGACAATCAAACACGCACATAAATGTCAAGGAAAGTCTCGTATGCATTTCCCCCCACCAGGAAAGGAAGAAATTGTGACAAGATTTTACTTCCACACCCCCTAACAAACCAGCACTTTCTGGCACAGGAAGGACAGTTAATTCTAATTCCCTTCATTTTCCAGCATAAGGTTCAATCACCTGAAAAACAAACCTCATTCCACACCGAGACATTTTCAAATAAAAGCAAGCTGCAAATGGAGCCTCTCTGCCTTTTTTTTTTAAAAAAAAATCATATTAATTTTCCTTAAAACAGAAAATATAGATGGATGGATGAATGGATGGACAGCTAGAGAAATGCCTTCAGTCATGCTTCCCCTCTATCCCCCCGCCTTAAAACTGAAAAGCATCAGTATCCAAATAGCAACAGGAAATTTTTACCTTGTGGCTAAATAGCTCACTGTTCACTTTGCAGCTGCCTGTATTTTTTTTTTTTTTGCTGGGCAAAACACCAACACAAAAAGTCTCTCCTAAGAAACCAAGCTTTGGACACGAGGGCAGCGGCAAACGCAAACGTACAAAGAAATTTTTTTTCCCCCCGTCCCGGCGTTATAATTCCTAATTTTGGGGGATGTATTGCTGGGCTGTTTATCATAACAGTGTGCAATAAAAAGGACGACTAACTCTTGCAATTTTCTCCCTACTCCTCCCCTCGACAGGGGCCACTGGTAGGGAAAGAGGCTCGGAAAAGCAGAGCCCTGAAAGGCTAAGAAACAATAGGCAACCATGGCTTTGACAATGCAGCCCTGGACCCTCCGTGCTCCCGCTGTGACACTCGCATTCAAGAGCAAGGGCGGCTGCCATCGTAAGAATGGACAATGGCACGAGGAATACAAGGGAGAGGGGAGGAAAAGAGGGGGAAAAAAAAAAAAAAAAGGAAATCAGATGAATTCAGAGCTAAGATGGCAGAGCTCTCACCTTTTCCGCCTTTTTCGAGTAATCTGGATGGAGACGTCCCGCGGCGAAGAGATAAAAAGGGTGTGCTGAACTGTTGGATGGCTCTGAAGACTCCTGCATTTGCAAACGCATTTTAGAACTATTTGCAGGGGTATATATGCTGCATGCCATCTCTCTGTCTCTGTCTGTGCGTGTGTGTGTGCCTCTCTCTCTTCTGTTTTATGTCCTGCTATCTCCATCACACACCTCTAATAGTACGAAGACTTTCTGCCCGTGCAAGTAAGTGCGAGTGTGTGTTCCTTAGTGTTTGAATCAAGACACACGTCTGCATGCATTTCTAATCTACGGAGCCTATAGCAGTTACTACAACTATCAATTAGTCAGCAATAGCTCGAGATCCCCATGTGTCTGGGCGAACAAAGGTGAGAAACACATGCAAATAGCACGACAGCACCTGGGTCACGTACAGTAACTTGGCTGGCAGCAAATAATTGCATCTGTTTCTGCCTTTTTGGTGCTTCTTGCTCTTTGTTATGTAAAGTTACAGGTTAGTAACGTGAACGGTGGCACGTTTAGACACGGCACTGTATATTTTCATCTGAACAACAACAATAAAAGGAAATTTTAAGTTCGGCTAGATGGAAATAAACGGTGACTTAAAGGCTTTGAGCAAAAAGATTTTCTGATCTGTAATAGCGCTTCCATTTTTGATCAATTGTTCTTCAGTTAAAGAGGCAAATGAAGTAGATGTATTTGCTCGTATCATAAATATTAGCTAAGAAACCGATTATTGCAGAAGAGACTAAGAGAGGATGCCTATCTCCTGAAACCCGTAAAAAGAGAAAAAAATATTACCTTCTTAATTAAGCCACTGTTATTTTTAAGCACATTTTAAGGGTTTATTTTTCACATTTCTTAGACTTAAGCCAAACAATTAAGAAGAAAGATACGGTACCTTTTACTCTCTCCTTCTTCTTAATCTCAATAAATGAGCCTTATCTTTAAAAAAAAAATAAAAAAATCTGTCAGTCAAACTGGATTGGAAAAAGCCCGGAATGAAAGAGGAAAAGGATAAAATAAAAAAAGCTCCAAAAATCCAACGCAACCCTGACTGCACCTGCAGAAGAGACAGAGCTGGGTTACTATCCACGAGCAGAGAGATTTCCAAGGTGACAACGTATTCTGTGAACGCTATTTACACCCGTTTGATAAACGCGGCCACAGGTCCAAATTGCAATTTCATTTGCAGAAATAATACTCCGTGTTTTCGAGTGTACAAAACTCTTTAAAATTAAGCACTTTGACAGAAATGGTTCGTTGCTGAGAATTAGGCTCCTCTCCCCATGCACAATCTGCTCACAAAGTCCTGCAAGGACATATGCTGCCTAACTCTATATAATTAGCTCGCTCTCTACTTATACCAGATTCCTTGGGAGGCTAATTAATGACACCAATGGGGGGAAAAAAAAAAAAGATTTTTTCCCAATTTTGGTCTCAGAGAAACCATCAATTTATTGAGATTTGCAGGCTTAAAGGAAAAAAAAAATGAAAATAAAACAGCAAAAATATACATCCTTAAAGAAATAACTCCCAAACTCCCTCACCTCTTAAAAACAGGCTAGTGGCAGAAGATTACAGCTCGCCCCTGCTAGCCACGGAGCAGGTGGCCACAATGACGCGAGATTAAAGAAAAGCTGCAGTAAAACAATGTCTTTTATCCGGAGGAGCCCTGGGCGCGAGCGCGCCGGAGCCCGCTGCAGAGCGCAAAATAAAGCAATAACGGGCTCTAAAAGCACCGGTGCTAAACGGGTGTTGTGCTGACCCGCCACGCGGCTCGTCCTGGACCCGGCTGCTGGGAATTGCAGGCGCTTTGGAGCCGGGAGGGCTCCTCGCTCGCCGCAAAGCAGGGACCGCGCGCGGGACCGTCGCCCGGGCCGGCCGCGCGCGCTGCCCTCGCCCGGGTCCCACCGGGGCACAAAAGCCCCGCAAAAAGCACCAAATAATCGCGCCCTTCGCCGAACAATGAGACCTGGAAACATACGCGCGCGAGGGCACTACACGCAGAACAGCGGGGAGGAGGGGCCGGGGGGACGAGAAACAACATTTCCCATCAAAGCGTTTTATTTCTGCGCGCCTGAAAAGGCTGTTTCCCACTTTAATGCGAATTACTCATCTCTTTTTATCGGGCCCGTCTGGTGCCCGCGAACGTACGGCTCGGGTGAAAGGGGGCATTTGTTTGGGAGCTCGAGCGCAAACTAATCGCTCGATATTATCTGGGGTTGATAAAATAGGTAAGGAGAACAGTAGAGGCTGTAATCGTTATGGTACCCCTCTGCTAACACCGCTTAGGCAGGTAGATCAGCAAACCAGAAAACTAAGTGTTTTCATTACCGTAATTTATGTCAAATTCTTCTACTCCTGGCCCGATTCCTAATCCCTTTGCTCCTTCAAAACACGCCACACGCTAATGAAATAAGTTTTCTTTAAAAAAAAAGCAGATGAATAGGCACCACTAATCATATGCAACATAATCAAATGCTCTTCTTCATCTAATCTGTCTACTCTGCCTTCCTGAGCTGTTCTACCAGCTCCAACATTTGTAACAGCCAAGACATGGATTCAAACCCTGCATAATATTATTTCCATATTTTATTCTCGGAGGAGGCTGCAAGTTTGGTGGCTATTTTGCATTCCAAACTCTTCATCAACTTCACAAATGATATCATGTGTAAAGCAAAGCTGAACTGCACCTTTGTGGTACATTTTAATTGCTACATTTCATAATATTGTAGGCAATTCCCAACCGCGTGGCACAAATTCTTAAACAGACAAAAGAGCAACAGGAATACTGCAACAGAACTGGCCAAGATCAACAACAGAAACGAAATCCACACAGCTATTTGCTAAGATTTGTCTTCGGAAACAAACTAGAAAGAGAGGAAATATCTCGGCATATGACGAGACTGATATATTTGTCTGTTTTCTAAAATGCAGAATCATTTCCTTAAAAGCAAACACTTCGATAATGCCAGCTCCGTTTTCTCCAAGCAAAAAGCCCCTCTCACCTCATTTTACAGGACGAGAGGGGAGCACAGAATCACAAATCGGACTGCAAGGTACATGCAGCAGTTAAGAAAAGCCCAACAAACCTTCCCATACAAATACACTCGAATATAATAAAAATGTTGACAACAGTTATGTGATTAAAGCAATTGTTTTTTTTCAATTTAAGGCCTTACCATTGGAATAATTTTAAATTATGTGAGAAACACCAGCCCCTTGGGTTTTGCAAATGAGATTTAATTTGCAGAAATATTTTTTTTTTTAACGCGGCTATTTTCAACATTGCAAGATAAAGCTCCTTTTTTTTTCTAATTTTATTTTAAGAATAGACCCCATTTAGGATTTCACATTGTAAATCTCTCTATGTCTGAATGCTGTTACAAGGTTTGACAATGAAAGAATAATTCATGTCAGACAAAAAGAGCCCTTCAATCAGCTTCATGCAGCTTTTCTCCTGCAGGGCTATGCCAAAACGAATGTGGAATCCTGAACTGAACCATCCATCACATTTCCCGAGTCTTTCAATTAATGACACTGCAATCAGATCGATGGCGTGTAATAAGAAAAGAGCTTTGCATTTCTATACCTATTAATTCGCTGAGTAACTCCAGTGGCAAAACGTGACCAGAAAGGGAAAAAGAAAAAGAAAATTTCATCCTCCGAGCAGGATTTTGGGGGCTGTTTAAGCCACTCTGTGCCCATCTCCGCTCCACATCCCTGCCTCCCCCTGAGTTCCCAGCGGGAAAACCGCTGGCGCCACATGGCCTCCCTTCCAGAGGGGTATTTTCCCCCGGCAGGTGAGCACGGAGCGCTCCGTGTTCGCCAGGAGGACACGCCAGGATACGGAGTCCCTTTTCCTCCCCGGCTCGGGGCGGTCAAGCCCCGTTGGCGGCGATGTCCCGGCCGGGCGGCCTGGCGCTCCGGCACGAACGCGGTGATTAGCAACCAGGTTTCCAGATCACAGAGCCCGCGAGGACGGAGCTGCCCCACGCGGTGATTAACCACCGCCAAACGAGCCGGGGAGGGCGCCGGGCAGGGGGCGAGGGCAGGCGGGACAAGAAGAGCCCACCAGCAGCCAGGGAATGGAATCGGAGTGACCTCACGTCGCCAAAGTGGCGTAAGATGTTGGATCGATGACAAAAATTATCGAGGTTTGCAGCACGGGACTGCCAAGCACATTTCAATGCCCTTATAGCAAACGTCGTGGGTATTGTTTGGCGAGGCTGAACGCTACCGGAGAGAGAAAACGGCGATGAACCAGAACACTGTGTTTATTAACGGGATTAAATTCGGATCCGTCTTTCCCTTTAAAGGTAGCTTTTCTGCCTTAAAACGCCCGACTTGGAAATACCCTCGTCACGAGCATCAGGCAGCGGTTTCCTAAAAATCTACGTGGTCTGGGCTGCCCGGGAAGTCCGCGCTCGGAGCAGGAGGCTTTACCATCCCGCGGTGGGGATGGAAAAGGAGAGAAGCTGCAGTCGGGAGCGGGGATGGACCCAGCTCAAAGCCTCCTCAAAGACCTTCTTTGGGGAGCAATGCACTTGGAATAAGGGTCTGTATTTCAGAAACCTTAAGAAAATCTTGTGGCACAACAACAAATGGAACAACGTAAAACAAGTGAGGATTTTACGGCTCATCTCACCCATCTTTTCAAATATCAAAGCGTGCTTTTTCTTCCTGTCTTTGCCTCTTAGCATGGTTTATGGTCAAGTTTCAGAAATTTTCCAAGCGCACCGCTAAAACGAGCCTTTTTAGTGCTGCATCCGACCGCATCCATCCCCGTTGCGCAGAGCTAGGCAGGCTGCAAGCTAGCGGGCCCAGGAGGAAACCTAGGAACACTACAGCAGTGAGGGAAACAGCACAGCCCACGAGCTGACTTGCAGAATAACTGCAGCAGAAGCACAGCTTCAGAGAGATGCCTGCTTGCTGGCAGACAAAGGGAACAATAAATAAATAAATCACGCAGAAGCAAAGACAATTCACTTACAAATAAAGCATGGGAGCAGAAGGCAGGTTTAGGAAGTAGCAGAAAAGGAGCCTAGGAAGAGAAACCTGGGAAATTACAAGGAAACTCGGAATAGGAAGCAAATAGGAATATTTATACTGCATGATATGATACTTCTCCCCTCTCTATAGGCGTATCAATGCAGACACCCAGGGCTGTCCCCAGATTGCACCCATCGAGGCAGCACAAGGACCCACACCAGCACCCACGCCAGAGCAGGTACTGCTGCCGTTACACGAGATACTCACAGCAAATCCTGCAGATTTACAGCTCCGCGCGGTGCCCTGGACCCCCCCGTTTGAGAGCACCCCGTGTTTTCTCCAGCTCCATCGTGTCCAAACGTCTTGCACGCTGGGAGGCCAGGGAGAGGGGAGAAAGGGCCACCCCGAGCCGTGATTTCAGTCCTGGCTGCCTTCCAGGGGCTCCGAGGGCTTCCAAAGGGACAGAGTCGCTGTCCTGGAAAGGGGGGTTTGTCCCAAATCAACAGCCTGACTGTACACTATAGCGCAAGAATAGCAAACAGTGTAATCATCGGTATCTCTGCCAGTGCTGTTACTGCTGCACCTAACCACCAGCCTGCTAGGAAAAACGTGGTAAAAGTGTCAGTAACAAAAACACTATCTTTAGGTAATGTAGCAATGTGGTAAAATCAGGTTCTGGTGTACATCAAAGTGTACAGAGCAAGCAAATATTATCCAAACTATGCTGGTGTCGACCAGTTCTGTTTAGCAATATAAGTCACCTTTCTCCTAAAGTCCACGTAATTTTTTTCCCCATTCACACTGTTGGACGCCTGAGCCCACCTTTCCCGTGTGCTTGGAAGGTGCTGAACTATTGCACGTGGGGCTGGAGGAGCTCGGACTTGGCCCAAAATCTCAAGAAACGATGGAGATTTCCATCACTCTTCTTTTCCTGAGTGTCTAAATGACACAGAAAGGCACAGGGTCCTTGTGCAAGGGCAGCGTGCTGTCGCTGGCACAGAAAAGGTGCCTTCAAAGTCATGAAGAGAACCAACAAGGGAGGTGGTGTGAGATGGAGCAGGATGGGGCAACCCCGGCCTTACCTTCCTTATGATGCCTTGGATTCAAGGTGTATTGAGGTTTGCTTTGGGCTCTCTCTCCCCTAACCAACCTCATTCCCGGCTAAAATGGAAT
>JAUBNY010000124.1:687880-699257 GCA_032275445.1 Crypturellus soui | reverse complement strand
GACATTCACTGTCCCTAATTACATTTTGCATGTGGGTTCGCACAAGACTGCAAGAACCTGGATAGCTGCAAATGAACAATAGCAAAGTGAAGGCCAGGTTGTTTCTGGTCTGAATGAGGCTGATATTTTGCCTGCTCTCCATCACCAAAGCGATCTCTGCTAAGTTGGTAGGCCTGAGATGTCCAAGATAGCATTCTAAAACCCATCTCTAGATGTGTTTTTTTTGTAATCAGGGTTCTTCTTCCAAAAGTATCCAGAGAACCTTCCTGACAATCATCCCAGTTATCCTTCTCGCTGGCAATGGATGCAAAGAGCAACAATAACCCAACAATAACCCAACAATAACCCAACAGAAACTTGCTCAGCTTCCTCTCACAAACTCTCCCTGGCCTCGAAGGGGATGAGAGTAGGGAAAGATGATCCCTCTGCTTGGCCCAGCAGCTCCCCGCGCCTCCACACACGCAGATGGAGCCTGGGGAGGGTTAACCCAGCACAACCTGGTGCCCACTTTTGCTGTCCCAGCCTTGCCCCGTGCCAAGAAGGGATCCCGAGGTCCCTCTGCAGAGTTTTCATCCCCAAGCAGTGTGCCATGGCACAACCTATTGCGCTTGGCCCATGGATTATGCACCCCTCACAATCCAGTTCAACAACTAGCAGTAACCTGGTAACTTCTTTCACAGAGATCTTTGCACGGGGAATCAATTCCAACCTTAAAGCAGCCAAATAGCAAGTACAAAGGCTTTTTAACCGCAGGAATTTTCCATTTGCATGTATATTTATTTCTTCAATTATCTCAAGCATTCGTTTAACCTGAGTAGTGAATGCTGCATAGACTTTTCATGCTTATGAAAATAAATGCTGAACTTTGATAAGCAAAATGATTTTGAAGGATATTTGAGAACAAATTTTAACAGAAGCTACCAAATATTTCTGACCTACTCCAAACAACCCTTAACTACAACCAGTTTCTAATTATTTGAGTCCATTTCACTTCTTAGGCAGTGGTCATTTTCTTTCCTGACCATTTGGCCTACGCTCAGAAAAATTTCCATTAGACAGCACAAAGTATCAAAAGAAAAATTACTCTTTCCCCTTTCTAAGATTTGGAATGGTTCAAAACCCCTAGAGATAGTAGCTCTAAATACGCCTTTAAAACCAAAAAGCAGAAAGCACTTAAAATTTTTAAAGCGCACGGGTCTATTACATTAAAACATGTTATCGAGTAAAATTGCTTTCTCTCACCCCTCTGCTAACAGTTTTGCAATTCATTTTCCAGAAGGAGCTGCAGACGAATTAAAAGACAAAACATCCATGCTGCAACTGGAAATGATCACATGCGCAAGCCACGAGATTTGCTTGATAAGAGGGTTTATTATTCCCGAACGAGTCTCATTTTCAGCTCTAACGGAGAGGCGGGGAGAGGGGGGGGGAACAGTCTTTTAAAACACACCCGCACGCTGGAAGCAAGGGAATGCATTTATGGGCACCACTAAAAAGAAGAAAGGAAGAAGTAAAGAAAACAAAACGCAGTACTAGCAGCAGCTCAAGCTTACAGAAGCTGGAGTCAGGTTTACCTTATCAGAGAAGCAGAACAGCCAGAAAGCTCTGAAACTTTCTGAAAGTTTAATTCTGTAAAAGATAAAGGGATAGAACAGGGCAGGAAGAAAAGTTTGCAGAAAGAAGCTGGAAAAGCTCGTTTCCCTGCACCCCGGCCCCTTTACTGACCTAAGGAGTCTTCGTTCCGCAGGTAGAGAAGTTTCTGCCTCGTCCAGGGCACGAGTGACGCTGGGTGCAGGCGCGCTCAGCATCAAAGCGATATCGTCCCCAGCTCCTGGGCACTGAGGAAGGGAGGAAAAACGCAGTCCGGGCAGGTAGCGTTTCTTGGTGCAAAATAAATCCAGTATCGCGGGACGAGTTCAAACCCAGGGCTTGACAGGCGAAGCGGAGCAGCGTTTTCGCCGAGCGTGCTTCGTCCTGCACTGCCTGCACACTTAATGAACATTACTTCCTTCCCAGTGGTTACTCCGAGCAGAAATCCACACCCCCTCCTCTTTCAGGAGTCAGGAATGCGGCTGAAACCAAAGTCCAGAAAACATGCCCGGCGCCCGGACGAGGCCCCACAGATCAATAAACTCAGGTTGTGACCCGCAGGTCAGTTCGTCAAACTGGACATCAGCCCGAGTTTTTTTCTACACTTGGTAGAGTTTGCTTTATGCTTCGGCTAACGCTGTTCACTCCCCGGAGGAAATAAAACTGCACCGGCTTTTAAAGAATGATTAAATGCTCGAATCGCAGATGGGAATTGTTCAAATCTCGTCTTTCCAAACCTGCTTTAAAATGACGGAAGAACACGGCGTAAAGAAGCTTTTCGGACAAAATTAGGTCATTAGATTCCCGAACAAAAGTTATTTGAGTTTGTCATAGGTAAGGAGTATCTGGTGACCAAAAAAAAAAAAAATCGCAAACTTCTATTAAGGGCCTAATTCTGTTTTGTCTGCAATCACGTGGAGTTTTGTCATTACCTTCAGTGGGAATAGTGCAGGGTTTTAGGTTACAAATGCTTTCAGGCGAGAGCTGGGTCTACTTCAGTGACCTGTACAGGACAGACTGGTTTTGGCACTTCAGTCTGCAGCTTACAATATTGCTGTGTCTGAGTGCTTGAACACTGGGCAGCAAAAACTCCCCTCTTGAAAATTCATAGGAGTTGCTAGGGCAAAATTGTTCTAAAAAGCTTTAAATACCGTGCATGAAGTTTTGCATTATATTTTAAGCTTTTCAGTTGCTTTCCAAGTGGCCACACTCAGCTAATCAAACCCAAAAGCCTCAACCCAAATGCTTTTCCCATCGATGTGCTTCCATTTCATATGACATATCATATCCAGCCAGGAACGTCCTTAGCAGGACAATAAAAGCTGCTACTAAACTGTTGGAGTGTTGCTTTTTCCCCTGCTTTTAAACATGCATCAGGACCATCTCTCAGCCACTTCTCATGATTACTCAGGTCAGATGCCCACGAGAACTCTACCTCGCAGGGGTTCGGTAAGCTCTAGGGACAGAAAGGGCCAAATTCGTATTTGTGAGCAGCTGGAATTACCCTGAAGCACTGCCACTCCATGAACCTCAGGCTTAGGCTCACGCAGCAAGCAGCCCTGCTGCTCTTAGGCCTGGTCTGGCTCTCCCACCCTTGTGCAGCAGCCCCAGCTGAACAGGACACTGTTCTGGGTGCTGTGCAGGCCCCAGGGCTTGCGCCAGCTCCCACCAGACAAGGCGGGAGCCAAATCAAGAGACTCGGTGCTGGGGAACCTTAGGACCTTGGCAATGGACCTTAGGAGCAGCATCGCCGTGGCTGCACACTGCGACGGTGACTCGGTCGCCGTCTGGCAAGGGATCTGCTGCGTGAAGCACCTCGGATCTTCCAGCTCTGGCCACGCGCTTTGTCACAACAGAGCTCTGCTGGCCCGTGGTGCCCGTGGTGGGGCTACAAGAGCTCCTCGAGGCCGCGGGACGCTCTGGATCGTTCTGAGTGCCACCGCGCTGCATTGCAAAAACTGCACAAACTCCTACATCCCAGTGGTACGAGGGCTGCATCTAGAGACAAGCGCAGCTCGTATGTTCTGTCCCATCACAGCTGACTCATTTCTTGGAGGGCAACTCAGAGCAGCCCCATCTCTAAGGACTCGGCTGCCCCTCGGCAGGGACTGCAGGGTGACACGGCAGGTAGTGGCACAGCCAAAACCCAAGGGGGACCTCGCCAGGGCACCAGCCCGTGCGGGAAGAAGGGGCTGCCGCTCGCGCACATTCAGCGAGGTCCAACAGGGACTATTGTCTCCACTCTAATGAGAGCCCAACGGCTGCTCCTTCTTTGCTTTGCTTCTCTTTTCCCCCCTCGCGCGCACTAAATGTGGTTTCGCTCTCGTTCCTGACACCAGCAAAGCCTGGATCGCTTCCCGCCGTACTGCGAGCGCTTGAAACGCGGCCATCCTATTTACAGCACCGTCTCTGCCCGGAGGAACTGGAGCGGCGTCGCGGTTTTCCCACCATATGCAGCAGCCGGCGGTGCCGGCGCCGCGCGGCCCTACCTGCCAACGCTTCCCCGCGGCCGCTCCGAGCGCCACGGCAGGACAGGGCTTCCCAAGGGGACCGTGTGCTGGCAGCCACCTTCCTCCTGCTGCCGGCGCGCGTGCGTCCGTCCTGGAATCCTGAGGGAGAGAGGGCAAATCATGAAAGGCTTTAGAGGGTGGAGCTGCATTTCTGCTCCTCTTAGCACTAATGCCAGCTTTTGGCTATAGCACATGTCTACAAAAGGACTTAAATGACCCAGGAGCCTCAAATGTATTGTCTTGGAGCAGGCATTGGGATTCCCGGTTCCTTCTGGAGCTTCAGGAGAGCCTGCTCTGCCTGGCGTTTGGAAAAACAGCCTTTCCATAGCTCATTTCACTGCCCTGCAGGAGGCAGCGGGACTGGGGACGTGCTGGCTGGTACATCTAGGGTGCATCTAACTTGGGGCCACTTCTAGAGCCTTTCTGAAACCCGCAAGGGAGTCTGGCCTCCAGGCCAAGCAAGACTTACCAAGTTTATACCAAGATTTGACCAAGTTCTCTACAGTTCTCCTCAGGATACATGAAAATTAGAGATAGAATTATTACCTGGATTCTCGTGATACAATACTGACTAGTTTTCCAGGAAGCAATCAACAATTTAGACATTAGAAGTTATTCTACAAGGAAGTTTGACTTTGAAGATGCTCTGATGGCTACTAGGGATCATACGGGCTCCCCAAGTCACTCTTCCTGCGCGGCTCTGTCGCTGGCTTCTGCATAAACCTGGACAAGACACTTCACATCTCTTATTTAAGGCACTCGCAAGTTGTTAGATGGAATTATTACCGAGACTGCAGTGATAAATCTGCCAGGGCTTTTCCAACGGCAAGGGGATGACCGCACGCCTCCTTGCAGCACAAACACTTCCAAGCGAGTGTTTCAGGTTAGGGGTTAGAGCAGAGAAGCGTCCCCAGCAGATCCGAGCTCCGGCTCCTGCAAATGTTTTGCATTTCTCAAAAATCTGGACCATTCTCTCCTGACCTGTAGCATTCTTCAGTTGCACACATTAGCTTAACTAGGATTTTGCAGAATCTGTTTGGGAGATAATAAACGCCAGCAAGTATTTCCTGTGACAACCTGGAATAGTTTTCTCCTCCAGGCAAAATAAAGTTGATTGTGGTGGGGAAAAAACAAGCTGCAAGAGCAAGAGCTTTGTCTGAGCTCGAGGAACTCCCTTGTTCACAGCAGAGAAGCGTCTCAAGGCTGAATATTTATGTGCACCGGTATATACACCAATTCCTTGGAAGCTGCTGCAAGGCAAGGCTTCCGAAGGAGCTCTACTGCATCTCCTCTGCCAAGCCTCTTATCTAAAAACATCTAAACTGCAGTCAGACATGATACTTCACATCTGTCTCCCTTAATCAGGATTTGTTATTCATTTCTGATACAAATGCAATTTAGAGTTCTAATTCTGATCAATATGAGGAAGAGCCATTATATGTGGTTGAGTAGGTTGAGTGTCTTTTTGCACATGTGAAAGGACTCCCCATCTTTAACGTCTCCGTAGAATTCATGGGTTTGCTGGTAGTTAATCCCCTGAAACCAGCAGCCTGATGAAGATCACTCGGCTGAGCAAGGCGTAATACAGGGAATATCCACATCCAAGCACAAGGTAGGAGCAAACAACCACCATTAGCTCTGCAAGGACAAAGCACAGAGGTTCTCCAGACAGCAGAGCAGCACAGGAATGAGACCCTATCTTAGAATCTAACAGTATTTCCTAAGAAATCCTGAAAATGGCCCCTCCAGCCTAAGTCAAACACCCATGGGGCTAGCCACAACTTGAACCTTGGTCTAACAGTTCCCAATAAAATGCTCTAGACCGAGACTCCCCAGGAGCTGGAGGCACATGCAAGCTTTGTATCTTGTCCATAAACATTTTGGAGCAAAATGACACCTCTCAGTGTGCACAAAAACACAGCCAAGACAGTAAAGAACGAAGCAATATATCCATCTCCCCAGCCATCTCTTCCACCTAAAACCCAGTACAGTCTGCCTTAAATTTCAGCTCCAAGCGCTTCTCACAGGATACACATCATCCCCATGAAACAAATTGATGTATTTCAGTTTTTCCACTTCAAGTCGCTGGTGAGTTCAGCTTTGGCACTCCAACAAAAAGAGTCCTCCCTGCCAGCGTGCACAGTGCTCTGGAGCGGGAGCGGGGTGAAGGGAGCGCAAAGTCATTTACAAAGTAAAATTGTGCAGCAGCAGGGGAATTACTGGCTTTTAATTCTGGATTATATATAGCAGCTCTTTATGTAACACTGTGTTTAACTCACCACAGTTTGCGATGGAGGGAATCTTCCTCACATTTTCATCAATATCGCCAACAGCACCATATCAACATGTGATTCGTCAAGATTTTGCTATATTTACCCCAGATCTATGGTGATAACAGGTGGCCTCTGTCCATGTCCCTGTTTTGCTGAAGGTTCCCTAGTACTTTACAAAGGCACCGACAAGTATGAACAGCAAAGACTTCCCCTGAGGAGCATCTGTGAGGAGCATCTAGTATTATCCAGGAGCGAAACCTGAAACACTTTATCTGCCTAAAATAGCAAGAGTTTGGCAGCCAAGGCACTCCCCGTTGAAGGCATCATTCTTTATCCTCCCATCTGAAAGACCTTCTCATAAAAAACCTGATTAAAACTGACACTGAAAAGCTGGATTTGGAACGTACTGGCATTCCCCTACTGAAATTTATGCAATCAGCAATTGCCAGACAGCTTTACTTTGCACTGCTTTTATTGCTAACTTTCACCTGAAATCATCTGCCCTTTTCTCTTCCAATACAAGGTCCCTTCCCTTTCAGATCCCTGCCTGACACCCGAGCTCTTCCAAGATTTCTCCTTGCTTCCCAACACTTCCCTCATCCTTCCTTTGCCTGTTGGATAGCTTCTCTGAGCTTATCCTGCTTAAACAGACCGCAGGCTCCCAGCATCACGGTATGTTTGTCTTATTTTTCATGCTGTTAAAAGTATTCTGCCTGCAAACCCCCTTGTCTATTTATGTGGCTGTCACCACTGTTTTCACTTGGCACTACACCACTGCACATAACACTTTTTATTTGCCATGATTTTGTAGGTTTTTGCCTGTATAGGTAAAATGACATATCCCCACATCCTCCAGACTTTAAAGTGAAGAGGGAAATAAAAGCCTTTCATTTGCTACAGAGGTAAAAAGCAATTAATACACATGGAGATGCATATAATACATATCCAAATTCAGTAAGCTTGCATGCAAGCAGGATTCGGCCTTGTGTTTACTGGGAAACCACTTTAAAACGTGCCTCTCCCATAACTGTAAAAAAGTCAGCACGAGGAAACGCTTGCTATTGAGTGCTACACCTAGTGGCAAGTTTCTGCAGAATTCTCTGCTTTCTCGACGTTTAAACAAATAATTACATAAAACGTAGGGCTTCAAGAAACAGGTCATAAAACTAAGAGCAGGAGAGGGAAAGAAGACTCCAGAATGCTCAGCGTACTTAAGCAGGAAGGCTATTCTATCAGCAATGCAAGAAATATATGCAATAAAGCTCTAATCATGAGTGCAGTATGCTTATTGGCGTTTAAATGCAGTGTTTTTACATACAAATATTCATCATACGTGTTTGAAAGCACAGTAGGTTTAATGCACCAATTCCTGGATTTATCTTGCATTAAACAATCGTGTGACAAACCCTGGAGTCCTCAGAATGGGACTGCCCGCTGCAACCCTCCTCACCAGGGGAGCATCACAGCACTCATCTTAGGGGTCACGTTCCCTCTCTGTAGCTTAGCGAACTTTAAAATCGCTTTTGGGAATATAACAGCTTCGGCAGCCTGGGCACCGAGTCAGTTTAAACCAAAATAAACAAAAGTCGGCAAGGGGGAGGACAAATTTCAGGAAAAAACCTTCCTCTTTTTGGTCCCTAAAGCAGGTGGAGAGCCCAGGCCGGGACTCCCGGGGCGCTCAGCCCAGCTGCCCGCCCTCGCTGGAGCCCAGATGTGGGAATGTCACCGCCTGGAGCACGGCATTTCCGAGCTGGCCTCCATGTCCCAAAGCCACCGCGCTGCCCCGGAGAGCGTGCCGTGGGGCGCCCGAGGTTATGGGATGACACTGATGGGAAGGAGACACGTTTCGGGGGTCAGAACTCCTCAGTAACGCTCCTGCTTCCAGATCGCGTCTCCCGAGATGCACAAACACCGTCCAGCTCACTGCGGGCATCATTTCCCTTTCATGTTCCTATTTCCAAATTGCTAAGCAATACAAATGCTTTTAACGGCCATTTCAACATGCTCGATGCGCTTCAGCTTCTGAAGCGATCTTCTAATAACCCAGGCTTATCCGAATCATTTATTGTTGGGGTCGTTAGCAATTAGAGGTTACGAGGTTAAGTATTTGATCACAGAGGAAACAACCGTCTGCTTGGTGCCCGATACGAAACGAGCTTGCGGGCCTCAGCGTGCCCACAGGGCGCAGAGGAAGAGCTGGTGCCAACATCACCCTGACGTAGCTCGGCCCAACGTGCAGACGTCCTGCGTACGAAAGAGACCAGAAGTCATTCCTGATGGCACCGCCAGCGACATTTAGCCAGCTGGCACTCTACCATCCTTAGGAATACGCAATCATCACTTCAGGCAGCCGTGCTTTCCAGGCAATAAACCACGACGTGCCTTGTCCTTCACCTGCAACACTCATTTCATCCACTTCACTCAGTGCAGCCAGCATCCTCTACAAAGAAGAGCTGGAAACCCAGGTTATTAATTAAGAATAGAGCTTGAACTTGCATTCGAGAGGGAAAGTAATCCTAAGTAGTTATATGGCACCACTTTAAATTAAAAGTTTCTGAGCTGCGTGCACAACGGTGCTGGGAAAGGGCCGTCCTCCTGCGCAGCGTGGTGGGACAGCCACTCCGCACGCAGCCGGTCACGTACTCCTGCTCTTCCCCCATCAGCAGCCCTATTACCTTTTCCTACTGTCTTTTTTTCTTTTCCTACTGTCTGGGAGTCATTTGTCCCATTAGTTTGGGTAGCAGGAAACAGGCTGCACTGCGGTACCTTCCCCGACACCATGAACACCCACCCCTTCTCCCTTCCCTTGAGAGCAACAGCAGAACAAAGTCCCAAATATAAAAATAAATAAATAACAAATCTTGGTTCTGCTCTGCCTGGGCAGCCCGAGAGCCAGACGGGCTAAATGATCTGCAGAAAAAAGAACTAAATGTAGTGTTTGTGTGCGCAGCCTTCATTTAACAGGTAGCTCATTAATATTTATACAAACCTATCCACCCCTCTGCTGAAGTTGGGCAAGTCAGCACATTTTTCCGCCGCAGCCTGCAGCCCTTTTCTCCCCGCAGCCTCTCTCCTCATAAAGCCCCGCCGTTCCCATCGGCGCTCGCTATTGTTCCCTTCCCAGGAATCCTCCTTGCTCCCGCGCCTCCATCCCGCCGCGCCGCGTGGCACAATAAGAGCCCTTTCATGTGCAGCGCTCGGAGCCGTTGCTGTGGCAACTCGCCCGGCCTCGACGCGTATCCAAATAAATAGTTCAAATTAAAAAATAAAATGAGAAACCCGGTGGGGCCGGCTGCAATCTTATCTCGAGGGCGATGGCTTCGAGGGATATTAAGAAGCAAAATAATAACCCAGATCAGTCACCCCAAAGTGCTGATTTTTCAAGACAGAAGGACGTTTGTGCTGTTCCAACAAGTATTTGGCTGGAGCGGGAGCACAAAGAGAGCAAAGACGCAATGCAGAGCACCAGCAGCCAGTGGCATAAAAATTACGGTGTGGAATTTTGGAGCGCTCCGAGACGGATCCCGGTGCCCCTGCCCGGCCCCCTCGCTGCCGAGCGGAGCCCCTGGATGGCCAAAATCCGCCGGGATTCATCCGGCAGGCAGCAAGCAGCACAAAGTGCCATTAATTGCTACCTCGCAGGAACCCTTGCTGCAAAGAGAAGCCCGTGCTTGCCGGAGTGAAAAAAAAAAAAAATGCCTTTTTTTCCCCCCCTCCCTGCTCTGCCTCTACGTGCTCAGACAAGCCACCGCTTGAGGCCCCCGCGTCTCCGCTATTATCAGTTAAGTCACGTCTAGTGCCAGGCAAAAGGTCATTTCAGGGCAGGCGGGAGATGAAAGGAAGGGGTAATGTATGTGAGAATGCACGGGGGGGAGGAAGGGAGGAAGGAGAAAGAAGGGAAGGAGAGAAGAGGAAGAGAAGCAGGGCGAGCGCGGGAGGATGATATCACACTCCAAACAGCAACGCGCCAAGTGCCAGGAAGCAAATAAAAGACCAAACCGCAGCACCTCGGGTGACACGCTGTATGAACTTGTTTCCTCATCAAATAAAAAGGCTGCCACATTTTCCAAGGTCATCTTTTTAATTCATTCCTTCAATGAGGCTTTTCCCCCCTCCTTTTATTTTTGCCTCTTTTTTTTTTTTTCTCTCTTAACCTTAACTGCTGAGAAAGGCAAATGTTCAAGGGAGAAGGAGCCTCCATTGTGCGGGCTGCCTGCCTCAGCCTCCTTTGTCTGAGAATTACCAGGGAGAAGTAGGGGCTCCATTTTTTTTTTCCTCTTCTTTTTATGCATCCCAAAAAAAAAAAAAAAAAAATCAATTTTGCATTTAGTGGCAAAAAATGAAATGCCGCGATGCTGCAGCAGACGGCCCAGCCCTCTGCATGCGCCTCTCTCCACGTCTCCCCCGCCGCGGCGCGGCATTAGGCGGGCAGGACTCGCGGCTAAGCCCATCAGTCATTCCTGAATCCCGTCCAAGGCTCCCCCTCCGCCTCCCCCTGCGCTCGGCTCCAGCTCTCCTTGTCCAACAAATCATTTCTGCAGGGCCAGCGGCCGAGGCTGCGCGCACAGCGCCGGCACGCTGGCAGGGGACGGGGAGCTGGGCTGGATTTGTTCCCTTTTGGGCTCCTTCCTTTGTGCAAACGTCCCGTTCGGGGATGCCCCTCCGGGCTGAGCTGCCCGCGCTGCTCCTGCGGCTCCAGATGGCCCTTTGAGCTCCCAACCAGAGCTCCAAAGAGCAGACACAAGCAGAGAGAGTTGGTACTAGTAGTTACAAATACCTAGAAAGCTACTGCAGAAAGGACTAGGCTGATGATCATCTCAAATAAGCGTGTTTAGTAGCGGCAGGGGCAGCTCTGGAGCTGATTGCCAAAGGGTTCGGTAGGATCTCCAGCAGAGCTCCAAGGATAACGCAGAGAAGCACCAGCCAAGGGGACCACCTGTGATCCTAAACAGGGGTATGGGCTGCAAAGCATCTCCCTAACCTCAAATATGAGGCAGTTTTTAA
>JAUBNY010000124.1:597928-609071 GCA_032275445.1 Crypturellus soui | reverse complement strand
CCGGGCCCTGCGGCCCTGGGCACCGCGTGCCCTGCCCTGTCCTTCATTGTTGTCACTGCCCGATTGTGATACTGTCACAAAAACTGTTGCTAGGCAACAAATGTGGTTACCAGGTCTCAGCGAATAGCTGAAGGGGGAAAGCGAAGTGTTGCACCATTGTGGAGTAACCATAGCAATGACCTACTATTACCGACTAAAGAATTATCATTAACAATGTTAAAGTATCAAACCGAGGCCCCGCGATCCGGAGACTTCCAGGCAGCATCCCCGCATAATTGGGTTATCCAGGAAGAGATCCCAACTCTTCCCGAGCGCCAGGCTTATTATGGCTGCGGGAGGGAAGACGGACACGAATATTGTTTAAATTTCTTTTATTTTTATTTTCATAATAGTAATGCAAGTGCTTGAGGAAAGCACTGATCAAACAGTAGGTGAGCAGTGACTGTGAGAGTCAGGAACAGGTGAACGTGTTGGCAGAGGGAAAAGGTGACGGAACCGGTTCCCTTTCCTGCCTCCGTGTTGTGCACTGGTTCGCTGGGAGAAGCATCACCAAAGTGAGGCAGTAGGTGTTTCTAAAAGGCAGATGTTCTGTTTTTCTGTTTTGGTTAAAAAGCCAGTACTGCGCGGAAAAAAAAAGGAAGAAAGCAAAAGAGAGAGGGCATCCAAGCCTTGCAAAGCAGATGCATTTCTCTGAGCAGGGCCAGGTGAAGTGCTTTAACGGAGCCGGTCTCACGGCTTGGACTTTCCCAGGCTCCAGAGCCTTCAGGCTCGGGGTTTCCCGAGCAAGTGGCAGGGAGAGGAGGCTGGCCAGCCGCGTGCGTGTGTGCACGTGTGTGTGCACGCGTGCATGCGTGCGTGTGTGTGCACGCGTGCGTGTGTGCACGTGTGTGTGTGTGTGCATGCGTGCGTGCGTGTGTGCACGCGTGCGTGTGTGTGCACGCGTGCATGCGTGCACATGTGTGTGCATGCATGCGTGCGTGTGTGCACGTGTGCATGCAGGCTGCACGGACGCCACTGCCGGCACCCCTGCAGCAGCGTGGCCCCAGAGCGGCCCCCAACACAAGGACGGGGACGGGGACAGGGACGGCTGCGCTGCGGTGGCTCCCCAGCGCTTCGAGCGCACCTGGGGCTCCAGCAACTCAAGCTCTGCCGTTTCCTCTCTTGCAGGTACCGAGCGTCACGAACTGACTTCCTGGAAGAGCTTCCCGTCTATTTTCAAATTCTTCAGCGAAGCAGTAGAGGCGAAGAACAGCTCGGTGAAGCTGGCCCCGACGCGGCGCTCCAACAGGATCAAATACGACGAATTTTAAAAGCAGAAAAAACAAACCTCTTGGCTGCTTGTTTTCCGCCAGCAGTCTCCCAGCCCCTCATTAGATTGTTTTCTTCCTAGAGCACAGGGTCGTGATGTATACATCTAAATAGCGTTTTGCATTATTTCTAGATGAGTGCAACTGTCAAAGCAATATGGGTTCACTGGTTGTGCTTCCTGTGGGCTGTAACTTGGATTTCGTGCTGCCCATCAGCGTGCAGATTAAGGCTGACAGTGGTACTGCACAGTGCAGCATGGTGCTGCTCTAATTGCCCTGACATAGCCCTGCACCAAGCTGATGCCAGGATTTAACAGCTTCTTCGTGGTCCTATTGCCTGCAGGATTTTTTTGTTGCTTCCTTCCAGGGTTCACTTTTTTTTTTCTCTCTGTTTTTGCAGGAGCGAAGTTTGGGTTTTATGCATTTTTTAAGACTTGGTTCTAAATAATTGATACAGGTAGATTTGTCTCCCCAGTCCTTCCCTCTATCTGCATCTGCTTTTAAACTGCTTACATGCATTTTTTAATAATACAGTACATTTGTGGTTTTGTAGGGATCCCATTTTCAAGCCATAATGACTAAATTAAAATTTAAAAAGGAAACCCGTAAACAGCACAAACGTGATTAAATAGTACTTGGACTTATAAATACTAGTTATTCTCTGTAATTCTAACAAAATCTTTTTGGTTTGGCTTTATTTTCTTATGAGACCAGGGGACAGACTGTGCATAAAGTATCTCCTATGAAATAATAAATCAAAACTAGATATTTCTGTGGAGAAGTATCTCTGAATTTAAACTAAGCTTTCCAGTAAATCTGTACATTGCAAAAAGAAATAACTATTTTTAAAACAAAACCTAGTGATGCTAGAATCTCACTGCTTTGTGATCCTAGAACTGCTGTTTTCACTGAGAGTTTGCAACTCTAATTTTACAACTGCAAACTGTTCTCGTGCACGTACCGATGGAAAGTGTAACATAGATTAAGTGTCTGTATTTAAAATTTACTTTTAACACTTGGTTGAATACCTTTATTTTTTATTCCGAAAGAAAGTCTATTTTGAGACAGAACAAAATATAAATTACTCTTTTTAAAGCCAGCTCTGTCTTGGAGTGCTAACAAGCGCAGGATTTTAAACTCAATAGCCTTCTCTTTCTCGGGGACCAAGTGAGATCAGCTCTTCACTCTTTCATTTTCCGCTGATAGGAGGGTCCAAGAAGTTTGGTCCAGATTTATGGGAAAGTCCCTTTGTTGTAGAGATTTTCTCCTCCTGCTGGATCAATGGCATTATTTGTAGATCTCCTCTTCCTTTTGAAAGTCCTACTTAAAAAAAAAAAATGCCTATTCATTAACCGCCTGGACCACACTGTGAAATATGACCGAAAAAAAAAAAAAAAAAAAGTGGAGGGGGGGACAATTGGGGGCGGGAGGGCACGTTTTGATATTTTTTGTTCTTCTTCTTCTTCAGGGGCCGGGTTTGCATCGCCTGTGATGCTGCTAGAGCCTAGGCGAAGAGGGCGAAACTGGGGAGGGAGTTTGGGCGGCCGCTGCAGCCACCGCAGGGGTGCGGGACACGAAGCCCCCCGCTCCCTATTTCAGAGCTGGGGCGGTGTGAAGGTCCGCGGGGGCAGTGCCTGCTGCGGCTCTCGCGTGTCCTGCCCGCCAGGGAATGCTACCGGGCGGCTCTGCCCGGCGTGGAGTCCAAATCCCGGGATTTGCGCAGTTCTCCCTTCGTGCCGCGAGCGCCCAAGCTGCTGCCCTGCGCTCGCCGCGGCGGCGGTTCCGTCGCCCGCCTCTGCCTGGAGCCGCCTTGCTGCCCTTCACCCCTCCCTGTGGGAAGCGCTGCCTCCCCGGGGGGGTCGCCGTGCTCTCCGGCTCCCGGGCACGGCCGGGAAAGGCGGAGGGGAGCGAGGGGGATCACTTGTTTTTTCCTGGGCCGGAGCAGTGCCAAATCCCAAGGGGGGGCCTGTTGTCCCGGAGGATGGGGGAAGAGGGGCTGCTGTGTAGCTGGGCCACCCCGGGAGCTTGCGGCCACCCCGACCGCTTTCCTCCCGGCGCCGTTCCCCCGATTTACACTGCACATTTTGGGGTGTCCGTGCTGCTCCCGCAGAGCCGGGCAGGCGGCAGGTCTGCCCCGCTAGGCGCGCTGCCCGGCGCCGCGGGTGCGTCAAGGCGCCGAAATGTTGCCGGGAAGGATCTATTTTTTTAAGCCTCGATGCCAAACGAAGTGTACAAAAAATTTATACTGTGACTACTGCCCTTTTTAACGTTTCTTTATCTTGCCGTCGCCTGGCTTGTGTTATTATTGCTTCTGTAAAGAGCTGTAAAGCACAGGGAGTTCTTACGACTTGTACATTTCTGTTTACACTGAGCAAAAATAATAATAATAATAATAATAATAATTAAAATAAAGATGCTCTTCTCTGTTCTGCTGCGCGCTCGCTCCCCCTCGGCGGGCGGGAGCGGCGGCTCCGCGGGGCTCTGCGCGGCCGGCCCAGCCTGCCCGAGCGGGGCGGCCTGCGCGGGGCAGCGGGTGCTGGCGAGCCCGAGGGCTTGCGGGCCCCGGGGAGCCCAGCCGGGAGGGAAACTCGGGCATCGCCTCGTCCGGGCCGCGGCGTCGGGAGCGGAGGGGGCGCCCAGGGGCCCCGGGTGGCTCCGGCGTCCACCTCCCCTTCCCTGTCCTTCCTTCCCCTTTCCCTTCCCTCTGCAGGCAGCAGCGGGGGCGGCAGGTCGAGTTGCTGCTCTGCCTCCCCTCCAAACCTTTTTTTTTTTTTTTTTTTTTTTCCTAATCCGTAACAGTCATTTCCCCGGAGTCAATTTGCTAAAATGAGGGTGATACACCACATCATAGCCGAGATAATTTTCGGTTCGCATCTCGGAAAATTGCTCTAATTATTGATGTTAAACTCGGGGAAATTAAAAGAAGGCTCTTCTCCTTCATCTCCCGATTTTAAGCTCTAATTTGTTGAAATCGAGTTGTCATCACAATTCCAATCACTACCGTTAATAGTAAAAGTGTTCTAATAGAGCCAGAAATCTCGCAACCCATGCTATTAGATAATTAGGAAAGATGTTAGGAAGGCAAGTGCTAATCCTTGGGCGCACGGACAGCGTTTCCATCTGATCCAGCAGGTAGAACAAATTAATTACCAGAATCAATTAGTCCTAAAAGTACAGTTCTCCAGGAAGTGTAAGCCATGCCTTCCATATGGATGAGCTGGTAAATGGTAAATAGATGGGGAAAAAAAAGAAAAAAAAAAAAAACTCGCAAAGAATAGAAATGGCAATCGTCCCGTTTTAATGAATGTGGAAGTGGAGGCGCCCGAGTTTGCTGCTGTTACCTGCTCCCCTCGTTAGCGCGTAATTAAGCGCGTGTGCGAAGCGCGCACGTATGCGCGGCCGGCGGCGCTTCCTGCCGGCGGAGGAGGGGGAGGAAAAATAATATTAATAATAATAAATCAAATAATATTAATAACAATAAGTCATCTTCTCCGGCGGCCCCTCCTGACATGGCCCTTCCTGCCCCAAAACTTCCTCCTGGAGCAAAGGAGCCCGTGCTGCAGCGGGGGGTCCCTTTCCCGGCCGTGTCCTCAGCCGGGATCGCTTCCCGGCGGGATGCGGCTTCACCCACCCCTGGGCTATATAGCACACTATATATAAAATATATATCTGGGTGTATATATAGGAGCGAGCACCCCATGGTGCCCTCCACCTTCCCAGGGATCGGGGAATTAGCCCTTGGAGGTATTGCAGGGAACTTTTTTTTCACAGGAAAGCAAGAATTTACTTACGACTTAAAACCTAGGAGGCCATTTGAAACGTTGGTGCAGCTACACTGATGTCAGGAGCTTTATTTCAGCGTGTTGCATTAGGGATAAATTTGGTGCAGCTTAAAAACACAGGCACTTACCTTCCCCTGGCTCTTGAGGAGGCAGGGTAGCCTGGGAGCCCGGCCTTTTCATGCTTTTCAAGACAGATCCACTCCAAAAAGAAGGGTTAAATTAAAACCAGGCAGCCTTAATACGATCAAAACGGGAGCCCGGGAGCAGGGAAGAGGCCTGAAGAGCTCCACAAAGCCGGGCTTAATGGAGATGGCTCCACGCGGGACGCTGCGGGGAAAAGGGCGCAACATTGAGAGGCAACATTGAGGGCAGAGCAGAGAGGGTGGCACTTTGGAGGCTCCTTCCACTGCCACCGGCTTGGGGGAAGAGGAGGCAGGTGGCACCCGTAGAGGGGAGAAACCTTCTAAAGGGTAAAACCTTAGTCTATAACTTAGTTCCTACCCCCACACCACCTCAGGGATCTAAATCCAAAGATTTATCTGAAATCTTGCCACATTTTCTGATACTCCCGGCTTGTTTCTGAAGGCAGATGCATTTATAAAGAGAAAACATTTCCCCAACCCAAAGTAATTGCCATCAACAAAGACCTAGGATCTTGTTAATTACCCAAACTTTGTATTCAGCATTTGATTTTTCGGCGGGGTCATTTTTGCCGCTCCAAAGCACAGCAAGATTATTCACTTTTCCTTTTTCTTTTTTTAACAACCTGGGCTCTGGGCAGCTGAGCTGTTTCCTTGGGACCTGCTGTTCAATTACTCTTCACTTGGTTGTATCTGGCTTCTCCTTCTACTCTGTGGCCAACTACGGGCCCTGCGTCCTCCCTCGAGGCCTAGGTGATTATTTCATCCACGACCATCTGCACTTTGGGATCTCGGCTAATCCTTTGCTCTCAAAAAATCCATTCGTGCTGCCCCAGCCACTGCTTTGCCGTTGCCTTTAACACATTAATGCCCATTCATTTTCGTTCATTCCAGCTGTGCAAAAATCATCTGGGCAAACCAATGTTTTGACTCAGTGTTTTGCAATAAATGACTCAGAATCTCCCTTATTCCTCAAGGTTTGTGATGTGCGGACCTCGCATGCCCTCGCTTTTAACCTCTGGGCAGGATAAACCTCGTTTTCTCTTTCTCCTCCATTCAACCTTTGTTTTGCCCTCATTGTATTCCTAATATTCGCTGTGTCTTGCTTCCAATTATATTCAATGTGCTTTCTGTAGCCCCGTGTAACTTCTGAAATCCTCACATGCCTTTTCTGCCTGAAGAAATACTTTGAACACATAATCCCTGATCCTGCTCCCGTATCGGCGTAAGGCAGCAGTAACTTATATAAAACTAATAGAGCATATAAGGCTAAACGACGCAAATACTTCAATTCTCTCCGGTTCCACTCTTGACTTTCCAGCTCTAAAGTGTCTCATTTCGAAGCCTTGGAAATAAAAAGCGTCATAAAGACGATGTCCTGCAAGGTCAGAGGCAGCTACCACGGGCACCCAGCCTGACCTCCTGGATCACAGAGCCCAACTCATCCAGCATCTCCCATAGCAAACCAGAAATGGCAAATAAAGCTGGGCAGCCTGGGCAATAAATACACTGGTTTTCTAATCTCATGTTTCATCCATTGTAGGATGTGTATTACATAAGAGGGTGAATTAGCAGCTTTCTTTGATGCCTGCGTTTTGACTAGCTCCATTGGAAGCATCTGCTCGTTTGCAAACTTTGCACCAAACTCTTGCCAATTCACCTCCGCTTTCATTTAAAAGGTCGAGCTCCACTGAGCGACTGAATTTGTACATCACAGAGGTCAAGCTTTAATGTATCCACCTCGTTTTGCCTCCCAGATTACACGTACAAATAATAATATCTCCTTAGGAGGATATACGGGACGTACACAAACGCCACACATTACATATATCTCCTGCTATATGTTTTGCAGGCAACATGATGGCCACAAATGGAGGCTGTATCAACCGAGCATTTTGCTAAAAGAAAAGAAATCACTCTTTATTGCAAGATAATTAAACCCTTTTCTTTCATGTTTGCTCTGACCACAGTGCAAAACTAGTTGGACCTAGTTTACAAAAACGATAACCTTTTTGATGATCAAAGGGAGAGATTGGTTCCATTACTTGCATTAGCCCGAGTTGCCTGTGCTGTGGCCTTCAGAATAAAGGCAGAAATGTACTTTAGAAAGATCTGAGTAACACACTTTACTCAAAACATTTCTGTATTATATTGCTTCTTGACTGTTTCAGCTTACTCTGTATCTGTGCACTTTATTTTAAGCACTCCAGAAGTGGATGACAGGTCTGGGGGAAGAAAAGACAGGCTCTAGTCGGCATCTAGCAAATGCATCTTCAAATAAAGCCTGCAAACTGCGGATTACATTCGAAATGGCATTTTGTGCATTTCCTAGGACAAGCTATTCAAATGGCAGTGTGTGATGCAACTTAGTATTGTCTAATGGTAAAAAAACAGTTTTTCACTTTCGTCAATACGACTTTTAACAAGAAATAATAAAATGCTCTAGATCACCTGAAACAAGCAGTGGTGCAGGTGAGGACCTCTTAATAAACCAGCAGATTTGCATCGTTTTCCCCTACTTAAAAAATGTAATGCATGCTCCTAATTTAGCATTAGCTGACCCAATCTGGGGCTTTCTATCAGCTCTCCTCACTGCTGTCATGAGCTGCTCCGTGCCAGTGCTCAGCACGGCCCAGCAAAAACTGTGCTGCTTTAGAAACACGTCATGATTTCATACTTACAAGATAGGAATTTGATGCTTGTGTTCCTCATTTACTGAGTATTTTCTGTATTTTAGCTATGTTGGGTCTCATTCCACGCTCCTGCGGCAGGTTCTGCAAGGCTGAGGTTGGCCTGATGGATGCCCTGTAATCACGAGATGCTCCAATCTGAGGAAAATAGGCTTTCTCGCCCAAACACACTCCTGTTTTTCCAGGGATTTTAGGGGGCATCCAGCAGCCTGCAGCCACCTTGGCAAATTAGTTTCCCATTTGTTATTTTACATAGAGAATTAATTCTGGATGTCCAACAGGTCAAGAGCCGTCATCTTCAAGGGAGGAAAACATCGGTGCAATTATGGGAAACAACATATCATTAAAAAACTGTCCTGAAAGAAAAGGGGATATTTTAGATTATTTTAAGCTTTTGCATCTTTTCTATAGGGTCCCATATAAGAGCAAGATGTGCGTGCCTGTGTGCACAGCTCTGTCCAACTGAGACCAGTACTTGGGTTTCAAAATAAATAAAAAAAAAGGAGAACTTTCCAGTTTGCATCCTCTGGCAAATGCAATTTCCCTCCCAACACACATTAAATTCATTTAGCCTAGTGCATTTTTAATAGACATTATTCATCTATTACCTTAATGAGCTTGTGGTGAAAGCATATTGCCTCCCAATTTCAACAAAAGCAGCCTAATATTGCTGCAGCTTTTTCCCCTTTCGCCTTGGAAGGCAGCAGCATGGAGGGGGAGAGGAAAAAAAAAAAGCTATAGAGACAGATAAGGTTTTTATTCTGTGTCACAACACTACATTAAGAATAAAACCTTCCACTTAAACACTTAAATGAAAACATCGAGAAACTAATTTACCATTTGTAACCACATGATTTAAGTAGGAGCAGCTTTAATTTTCTTCCCATTTTCCTCATATTCAATGTGAGCCCACATTAGATTTCACTGGCTCAAATCACAACACTTAAAGCCACTTTCATTTTCTTTTTGATTAAATAATTGAAATTCCTGTCACTGCCTGCACTTTACTAGCACACAAATTTTATGTGTAAAGATAAATACTCTTTCTTCCTCCCTTCCCTGCCTGCGGGCTTTTTTTTTTTTTTCCTCTTTTCCTTTTTTTTTTTTTCCCAGTTAAATCTTAAAAGCAGGCAAGGTTTCGTTTATTGATGGTTCCATAAAATGGATCAGTACTCCATTCACCTATTTTCGTGGAATTATACCGCTCCCATTAAGTGATTGTTTGCAGAAATTACGGCAAGCCATCTCCTCTAATTTAGCTGTCGTCGCGGCGAGGTTATGGCTCGGCCTTACCCGCAGGATGGGAAGCCGAGTTACTTGGGTGCTCTGATGCCCGAAGCCTCGATTTTTGCTCGAGGATTTGCTCCAATTAGGGCAAGTTTTACTAATGCTCCCCAACAAGGTGCCCTGACCGAATCCTGGGCGCTGCAGGTGACAGGCCGGCGGGCGGCGCGGGGAATAGCGGTGCACGGAGAGACGTGTCCCGAATCGGGATGGAGCGGAGGCGTCTGAGACCAACCGGGAGCTCTCCGCAGTGTGAACCCAGGGCGGCTCTGAGAAAGGAAGCGAGAAATGAGGGGTGAGCTGCGTCCAACAGCATGAAAAAGCACCGTTTTCTTTCACATCACACACAGACTCAGCCCGCACCGCCTAGAAGCCTTCCCAACATTGCCAAATGTCCCATTTCCCAGCATGAAAACCTCCTCCAGAGGCCACTTTTCCACCAGGCCCTGCTCCGAAGCGCGGCACAGGAGTTAGGGAGCTCCCTGCACAGAAGCTGGTGCGATGGGTCAGCCCCGGCTCCTCGTCCTGCAGCGGAGCCGGAGCAGGAACGTCCCCGTCGCAGCCCCTGGGTCCCCCTCGCCCCGGCAGGCCTCGTCGCGCACAACAACAAGTAATTAGGCGGCTCCTCATCAAGCAGATGCTGCTATTGTGAGGAGGGGAAGGGGAAGGCGAGCAGGGGAAGGCGCGCGGAGCCGGCCGGGCTAAGCAGATATGATGCTAATTGAATTCTTGCCGGCGATTTTTCACCCCTAAGTGAACAAGAAAGGGAGGAATCTCCGAGCCTCGTCTGCCCGGCCCGCGCGTGGGAAAAGGGCCTTTCTCCAACGCAGCAAATGAGCAGCCTAATCCACCGCGGTCAGCGAGGAGGCTCTGGTGGCATCGGGGTTCCAAATGCAACCAAAAAAAGGGAGTTAATTGGACTTGGGACGCCTTAATTAACAAGCGCTGCTCTCCGTGTCCCTCCGCGGCCCATTGGGAGCACCGGGACTCGCAAAGTTTCTCCCATTCCCTAGGACGTCTCCCAGGAAGGGGGAATTGCGGCCTCTGGACACCCAGGCCCTTCTGCAGGCCGGACCCCGAACTCCAGGGTTAAACCCGCCGGGTGCTGTTTTTTTGGCCAACATCCCCGCTTTTTATTACTTCTGACACAATAGATGTGATTTCTCCACCTCGTATTTATCAACGAGCAATTAAGTCTCTTCTAGTAACCCTATACCAAGAAGGCCTTTTAAATTAAAATATTTTCCATTTGATTGTTCGCCGCTAAATGAAGATAGGGAAAAATAGGCTAATTACCTCCCTCCTAATTAAGCTCCCACAATAACCCATAATTACACCCATATTTATCACCTTTGTGTTGGACACTTTAACCTGTCCGGGTCTGTAATTAGCACGTCTCCCCTCGCCGCGGGATTGCAAGTGTGGAAACAAACTCCCTGCTCGCGGATCTCTAATTGGGGTAATTTCCGAGGCGTTCTTATTAGCGGCGAGCGCGGGCTGCACAGCGGCCGCGTGTCAGCGGACTTTATTGAGGGGAAACCGCGTCCTCGCTGCCAAGCAAAGCCAACAAACACGGGTTTTTGTTCCCGGAGAGGCAGCAGGAGCATCAGCCCGCTTTGATCCTGGGTTTTTGGGCTGACCTGGCTTGGCAAGGCCCTGCTATACCGCCCCGCGCCTCGCTTTCCCCATGGGAAGCAGGAGACTTTGGGTTTTTACGATAAAATGGGAGCACTTCGCAGCAGCCAGTGCTGCAAAAGCCCCCAGGTCACAACCGCCGAGGATGAGGCCGGTAACTATCCCCCCTTCCTGAAGACCCACTAAAAATAACGGAGAGAAACTGCAAAAAATCAAGTGCAAAAATATTCCCCCCTCTGCACCCTTAGCGAGACACCGAGCACGCCGCAGGGGCGACTTCTTAGCTCTGAAGAAGTTCATTGTAA
>JAUBNY010000124.1:558256-593165 GCA_032275445.1 Crypturellus soui | reverse complement strand
GATGCATTGTGATGCCCATTAAATAGTTTTTATTCCTTAGGACATGAATTGCATTTCCACTTGTTTACAGTACTGTAAAGTGCAATGGTATTCATCTCCCCTCCTGTGCACATGTTCAAGTATTTAAAATGCCCAGAAATTTTTTACAGCAGCTCAGTTATGGAGTTTTAATCTGGCTATACACCCAGATGTGCCTACAGGTTTGGGTCCTTCAATCTAAGCCCCAGGCGGGGTCCTCCAAGACTAACTGCTAGTGGAATGCATTTCCCAGCGCCTCTAGTCCACCTCCTCGATGGTTGGTCCGGAAGAAGCTCCCCCGGACGGAGGTGCTCCACCACCGGGGAATCCGCCGGGCATGCCCCCGGGCATCCCTCCTGCGCTCTGGTACAGCTTCGTGATGATGGGGTTGCACACCTTCTCCAGCTCCTTCTGCTGGTGCTCGAACTCTTCCTTCTCGGCCGTCTGCAAAAGGATCAAGAGCTCAGCACGGGCTACACTGACACACACATTGCCAAGGAGTTAACCGCTGCTGCACCGCTTCACCAAGGAAGCAGAGGGGGGGGTTTCAGGCAGGACAGGTTAGAGAAACTTTGACTCAGTTTAAGCTGCTCCTGAAGCAGCAGGATCATGGAAGGGCAGAACTGCAAGCCAGCCAGTCTCAGCTGGGGAGCTCAGGAGAGCTGCACGCTTGCACAGCCTGTGGTCGCTCAGACATCCAAGGAAGGTACTTGAGCCAACACGAGTCTTTCGACTTCTGGTGGAAACTACGAATGGCTTTGGAATCACTTTCATCACTGCAACCAGTTCTCCATACACGGATTTTCCCGTGCAACGCAGACATGTTACAGCTAAACACTGCCCAAAGAGAACACAAACGTACCTGGTTCTTGTCCAGCCAGTTGATGATTTCATTGCATTTGTCCAGGATTTTCTGTTTGTCCTCATCAGAGATCTTGCCCTGAAGCTTCTCATCTTCAACAGTAGCTTTCATGTTGAAAGCGTAGGACTCCAGGGAGTTCTTAGAAGACACCTTATCGCGCTGCTTCTCATCTTCTGCTTTGTATTTCTCTGCTTCCTGAACCATGCGCTCTATGTCTTCCTTGCTCAGACGACCTGCGGAGGACAATCACGTTTTAGCTGCTGCTTTTCAGGACAGACATTTCTAGCATAGGACTCCTGTGCACGTGTTACCCAGGAAGGCGGTGCTCACCTTTGTCATTCGTGATTGTGATCTTGTTCTCCTTGCCAGTGCTCTTATCGACGGCAGACACGTTCAGGATGCCATTGGCATCAATATCAAAGGTTACTTCAATCTGAGGTACACCTCTGGGAGCAGGGGGAATACCGGTCAGCTCAAACTTGCCCAGCAAGTTGTTGTCCTTGGTCATGGCTCGTTCCCCTTCATATACCTAGTGGGAAAGAGAAACCGAGAATGTATATTCAAGTTTGACCACTGGAAAATTAACATTTAATGGCATCTACTCTGAAAGGACACGGTCGCTCAGACATCCAAGGAAGGTACTTGGACCAACACAAGTCTTTAGACTTCTGGTGGAAACTACGAATGGCTTTGGAATCACTTTCATCACTGCAACCAGGTGCTAACCTGCCAACACAGAGCAAGTGCAACATGGTTGCCTGCTCAAAGCTACTTAACAAGCAGTAACTGTTCAGTGTCTCAAGAGCACTGGGACAAGCCCATCATCCTGTCATTGTGTTGCTTGCCTACCTGGATGAGCACACCGGGCTGGTTGTCCGAGTAGGTGGTGAACGTCTGGGTCTGCTTGGTGGGGATGGTGGTGTTTCGTTTGATCAGGACTGTCATGACACCACCGGCAGTCTCAATACCAAGAGACAGAGGCGTCACATCCAACAACAACAGATCCTGTACGTTCTCAGACTTGTCGCCAGACAGAATAGCAGCCTGAACAGCTAGAAAAATAAAGAACACGGTTAAGAGCCCTGCAACAGATCACCCCTCACACTGCAGCTACCCCAAACGCTCGCTCAGACATCCAAGGAAGATTTTGGCCATCATTAGTAGACTTCTGGTGGAAACTACGAATGGCTTTGGAATCTGATTCATCATTGCAAGTGAAAACAAGCTTGCTACCCAATTCTGGTGCAAACTTAGGGTCTGCACTAATGCTGCTGAGATGTATCTCAGTTGTCAGCCTGCCAACAACCCCACCCAACAACTTTATCTATTCATGTGCACAAAGTGCAAGAGAGGCTCAGCTCTGACAGCTGTTATTACCTGCACCATAAGCTACTGCTTCGTCAGGATTGATGCTCTTGTTCAACTCTTTGCCGTTGAAGAAATCCTGCAGCAGTTTCTGGATCTTTGGGATACGAGTAGAGCCACCGACCAACACGATATCATGGATCTGTGATTTGTCTAACTTGGCATCCCGCAGGGCCTTTTCCACGGGATCCAGGGTGCCACGGAACAGGTCAGCATTCAGCTCTTCAAAACGAGCTCTGGTAATGGACGTGTAGAAGTCAATCCCCTCATAGAGAGAATCGATTTCAATACTGGCCTGCGTGCTGGAGGAGAGGGTACGCTTTGCACGCTCGCACGCCGTGCGGAGACGACGGACTGCTCTCTTGTTCTCGCTGATATCTTTCTTGTGCTTGCGCTTGAACTCAGCGATGAAGTGGTTAACCATGCGGTTATCGAAATCTTCTCCACCCAAGTGAGTATCACCTGCAGTGGATTTCACCTCAAAGATGCCATCTTCAATAGTCAGAATGGACACATCGAAGGTGCCACCTCCAAGGTCAAAGATAAGAACGTTTCTCTCAGCACCAACCTGCAAGAGACATTTCACATATATAGTACAACTGCATCTTTTCCATTAGCAGCTTTGAAGGTTACTGACCAGTTACAGTGACTGCAAAACTTACTTTCTTATCCAGACCATATGCAATAGCAGCAGCAGTTGGCTCGTTGATAATTCGGAGCACATTGAGCCCTGCAATGGTCCCAGCATCCTTTGTAGCCTGGCGCTGGGAGTCGTTGAAATAAGCTGGTACAGTGACCACCGCGTTTGTAACAGTCTGGAAGAGAGCAAGCAGAACAGTGAGCTATACGTGTTCACAATAACGCACGTCAATCTTAGCTACATTTCCCGAGGAGTCCTGCGCCTCACCTTCCCAAGATATGCTTCTGCAATTTCCTTCATCTTGGTTAAAACCATTGAAGAAATTTCTTCTGGGTAGAAGCTCTTGGTCTCTCCTTTGTACTCGACCTGGACTTTAGGTCTGCCGGCATCATTCACCACGGTGAAAGGCCAGTGCTTCATGTCAGACTGGACAACAGAATCATCGAATCTACGCCCAATCAGCCGTTTAGCATCTGGAAAAAATGATTGGAAACAATAAGCATTTTCTGTCACAGCACAAAAGCATGCGAAGTTCCCTCTAAAAAGTAACATAATAAAACTAGCTTAGCACTGTCATTAACCCCAAATTCTATTGCCTTATTGAATCTTTAATTTAGGTATTAGTAAGAGCTGCAACTTTGAAATACACAAATGCATGGCACTATAAACTCACAGGCCTAGCTGCAACAACGTCTAATTGCTGAAGTTGTAGTAGAATTAAGTAGCCTTCACTGAACATGAGTCACAATACCAGACTGCCCCAAACAGGCTAATACAGTCTAACTGTAAGGCATGTTCTTTCCTAATGCATACTGCAAACAAGAGTTTACTGCTTAGTTGTCACACTACTTAAGTTAATTAGCTACTTAAGTTCCCTGCAGGAAATTTGACCCTGTCACCTACTGCCCATACATTCAGATAATTAGCACAAGACGTCTTACCAAAGACTGTGTTGGTTGGATTCATTGCAACTTGGTTCTTTGCAGCATCACCAATCAACCTCTCTGTGTCTGTGAAGGCAACGTAGCTTGGCGTGGTCCGGTTACCCTGGTCATTGGCAATGATTTCCACCTTCCCATGTTGGAACACACCAACACAGGAATAGGTGGTGCCAAGATCAATTCCGACTGCTGGTCCCTTCGACATTTTGTCTGTAAAGAGATAAGTGAGGGGTGAGCTCATTTACCACAAGCTAGTTATTACACTGAGTAAAGACTCTATACCTCATGTAAGAGATAAGTGTAGAGTGAAGAGTGGCAAAGCGTTTAGTAAGGAAGGCTCATGAATGGCAGAGCTAAGGGCCAGGAACACTTGGTGCTGGGGAGGGAATCTGAAGGCCCCAGCACGTGGCCGTGGACTCCAAGTCCCATGATGCAGCGCCCCGCCGGGTCACGTGGCGCGAGGCGGCCATCTTGCGCGCCGGGAAGCGCAGTCCCCCCCTCGCGTGGGCCGAGCCTCCCGGGCCATGTGGTCTGGCACGGCCCCAGCGCGGCTGCGGCACCAGCCCACGCGGCGCCGAGCGGGGACACGCCGACCCCCCCTCCCCGGCCCCGAGCCGTGGGCCTCCCCCGCCACGTGGTGCCCGGGCCCTCTCTCCTTTCTTCTCCCTCCCAAGGACTACAACTCCCAGCATGCCTCAGGCGCCCCAACGGCCATCCTCCCCCCACGCCTTCCCCAGGGGGAAGCGAAATGGGCGCCATCCAGCACCCTCATTACGTTTTCCTTTCCTGGATTGCCCAAGGGCGCCCGGAACACAAGAGAAAGCGTGCGAGACAAAGCTACAGATGTTATGTGGCTCGCGAAACAGAAACAAAGCTCTGCAACGCCCGCGCATTGAGACGAGAAAAGCGACCAGCGCTGTGACAAAATGGCGCCCCCACTCCCTGTCTCGCCCCCGTCCCCTCCGCGGGCCAGGACCCCCCAGGCACCAGACGGAGGAACCCCCGGCTTGACCCCCTCCTCCGCCGCCCGCCTCTCGAGCCGGCCGGCTGCCCCCACAGGCCGGGCCCCGTTACCTGAGCGGCGCGGACAGCCCAGGCGCGCACGGGAGAACACGCTCCGCGGAGATCGCTGCTGAATGAGAGCGCTCGCCTCCCGCCCCGCCGCCTTTATATACCCCCGCAGAACCTTCCAGAAGCGCCCGCCCCTGCCCGCCGCTCCAGCCAATCGCCGCGCGCCTTCTCCCCTCTGCCCGCCAATGGCGGCGCGCCGGAACCCGCGCCCCGCGTGACGCACACAGGAAGGGGGCGGGCGCGCCCGCCGGCCGGCATTCTCGAACCTTCATGCGCTTTCCTGCGCGCGCCCCCCGCCCGCGGGGCTCGGGGGCGGTGCTTGGGCCGCGCGGGAGCCAATCAGAAGCCTCTCACGGGCTCCGTATTTGCATGAAGGTGACGTAAGCCCTTACCGAACGCAGAGGCAGTAGGCGGAGGGCAGGGAAAAAAAGCGCGGGAGCGCGGGAGTCTTGACCAATGGCGGCGCGGCGCTCCCGGGTTGTTTTGCATACTGGGAGCGCGCTGGCCAATCGGAAGGCGCGGCTGCCGGCGTCGTTTGCATAGAGGGTGGTGGGCGGGAGGAAGGGGGAACATGGGGAAGACAAAATGGAGGCCGGCGCGGGGGGAAGGCGGCTGGGGCTGCGCACTGCCCTGGCCCGGCCTCTCCGTCACGTTAATGGCCGGCAAGTCCCGGCCGCGTGTGCGGGGCTGCAGCCCTGGAGGGAGCACAAGCCAGTCCCCAAATTACCAGGTTTTCTGCGAGAAAACGCGCCCCCCCCCCTCGCCCCCACTGCCCTCCCTCAGAAAATGGCGGCACGGCGAGTTCCACATTACCGAGGCGTGGGCTGGTATCACAGCCCCTTGTCTAAGGCTTTCAGGGACCTTCTACAGCCCCAGCCTCACAAAACTCGGCTGCGTTGCTAATACCACGCAGGAAGGCAGCGCAAGGCTCACCTCCCGCTGCTGCTTTGCAACATAAGGTGCACAGAAAGGAGAGGCCTGGAGCAGCAGCAGGTGAAGACAGCCTGGCACAAGATGGCACAGGGAGGAGGGCAGGCACGCAACAACTCATTGCACTGGTAATCACAGGCTGTTCATCTGCTTGACAAAGGTCACCCGCCGCCTGCACGTCAGACAAATTAATGCCCAGTAGGGCTGGGCACTGACAAGCATCTCCCTCCCCACCTCCTTGGTTTTAATTTCACCATTATTTCCTGAGACCCATTTGGTACCTTAGATCACAGATTGCTCCTCCTTTTAACTCTTATAACAGAGCTGGGGAGACAGCACAGAGCATTAAAGGCATGCTTCCTCTTCATGATAACATCTTTTCTTTTAATTTGTACCACAGCAGTGTCTGCACACCCCAGTTTAAGCCTGAAAACGTCATATTTCCAAGGCAGTGCTCCCCTTGCCAAGATGATCATCTTTCCCATCACATTATCCCCCTTCGGCATGTCAGTATGAGCTGATCCAGGTTATAAATAACCCCAGATTCCTCAGGCCATGCACAAGGCTGCAGTTGCACAACTCCCCTTGCCTCGCTTATCACCTCATCAGCGGTCTGGGTGCCATCGCCTGGGCGGGAGGCAGCAAGAGCCCTTCCTCCTGAGTCACAGAGATAGCAGAGGACACACCTGGCAGACCAGAGCATTGCCATTGCACTTTAAGGACCAGGTTACACACTTTACTCACTGCTTTCTGCAGATTGCAGGTGCCAGGAGACCTCTGCGTGGAGCGCCCTGCAGAAAGACGGCTGAGCCATCGCCACAGAAATCAAACACGGGCCTATTTAATGAGCCTAAATTCCACCTACACCTCTGCGACAAGGTATCCTGGTAGCTGCTTCAAAATATTCATCTGTAGGCAAAAGTCTAAGCCACAATTCCACATCATGTTTCATACTGTCATGTAATTCAGACTAAAAAAAAAACAGGATTAAGTGTAGCTTGCCTGTCATTTCTAGTAAATAAACATACAGTCCTTGTTAGCTTAAGAAAAAAATCCCATTTTTTCCTCCACAGCTTTTACCTCAAATTCAGCTCGAGAGCACAGCGCATACCATAGCGCAAAAGATACAGCATTAGTGCAAATTTAGTTGAGCTGCAGCTCTTCTGCTGCAGCACCTTTATTTATAAAACAACCAAACAAAAATTATGAAATCATCGATTCAAAGGAATCTGTAATAAATATTTGCTTTCCTCCGAGGTGTTCAGACACAGTACAAACACACCAGTTAGAGCAGGTAAGATGTAAGCTCAGTTTAGCTGCTGAGAAACCAAAGAAAGCTACATAAGATCATATGCGTGTAATCACACTCTAGTAATAACTGGTATATGACAGTAAATGCTTTAAATACACTATTTTACAAAATGGTTTGGCTTATGGTTCATTTGCTTCCCTTTGAGGCTCCTGATGCTCTCATCCAGAACTCAGAGAATGTCTCATTGAAAGCAAGATATGCCTTGGAAAGAAGGCCTTTCTGGTATTTCCTCGGAGCAGGGAGCTTGTCCCTTTTCGGCTTGCTGTTAGCAAATGAAGTGCAGAACACGTCTGCCCGCGAGACCACCCGTGTGTGCGCCCCGGTGTCTCGGACACAGCAGTGCCCACGCTGGGTGTCCCTGTCGGGAGCAGCACCCGGTGGCTCCACTGCTGCCTCCGGACTCGCTGCTCGGCCCCAGGACCCGCCACATGTCACACAGGCGCCTCAAACCACGAGCAGCAGCTCCGGGGAAGCCGGCAGCGAGCAGAGCAGTGCCCTGGCTCACCTGCCCCGCAGCCTGTGCCCCAAGGCCACCAGCAAAGAGCCCGTCCAAGTGTCACAGCCGGCAGCAAGCGGCCTCCAGGCTGCGGCTAGAGAACCCTTCATTTAACTAGTGACAAGTCTCATGACTCAGGAACAAGCCAAGTGCTTCATACCTAGACCTGCGCCAGCACAACCGCTTGAATCGTTGCCCTTGTCGTGTTGGAATGAGCTGCTGGGTGCTGCAGCACAGGCGCCTCACTCAAACTGGCTCCAGTGAGTACATGCACAGAACACACATGCTCAGATAATCCGTTGGGGGAACACTGGGCTACCGTAAGAGCCACAAACTGTTTAAGAAGTCCTGCTCATGCTCCTGTTGAGGACTTGGCCAGCTCTGGAGCGTCCTGCAAGTCCCTTCAAGGCCCAGCAGCAGATCAAACTGCAGAGGAAGCCCCAACACCTGCAGCTGCTTCTTCCATAGGGCAGCAGCGACAACCAAGACAGGGCCGAGTCTGGAACGCGCTTTTGGATTATCCTGGCCAAGTCCTTGGGTAAAAGCACACAGCATTCAATACCAGGAGCTGTCATGAAAACATAAGCTTATCAATGTCTAATGCCAGAGGGTTCCTTGGTTTGAATGGGTGATCTGCTTCCCTCACAACCAATTGGTCCTCTATATCCTCATACAGGTGGTTAGGTTGGCTCGTGGATACAGCCGCCGAGTTGCACGTTAACACATGCAAGAAGTGAATCTCATAATACAGGGCAAGCTGCTTCAGACTATTTCCCATACACAAGTAGCAGTCCAAGGCTCAGTTTTGAGCAGATGTTGGTACTCCTGGAGAAGTCGGAGCGAGTGTTAAGAGCTCAAGCAAAGAAGCCAAAATGCTGGGTCTCAGTCAGAGCAGCATATTAATCATCGCTGAAATGACACAAATATAGATTCATGGTTCTCTTGTGCTGATCCATCTCCCATCAAATCCTTCCACAAGTGAAGGAAACATTGCCTCCCTCGAACCAAAAAAACAGGCCATACAAAGCTGTTGATGCAGATTACAAGGACTCGACCTATGAGTGTCTTGTGTGTAGCAGTGGCCAGAGGCAAGTCCTCCAGAGGAAAGTGTAAACGAGAGCAAGTTAGAGGAGCATCTGCCCGCAGAAGCCGGTCCCTATCTCGCACCATTTCTTGTTTGGCTTGCAACCTGAAGCATAAGGCTGTACATCCCTTATAAACACTTATTCTGGCTAATTTAATCACATAAAATGTTTACGATTCTCTCATTTGAGTCCTGCTAAAGTTTAAGCCTCAACTGCAGAGCAAGGCCCAATGTTGGGTGTAGAATGGGACAATACACATATTTTCTTATATTAGTTTTGCATGTGTTTTCCTGACCCAGGAAATATTTCTCACAATATCCTGTTAGTCCACTCTTCCCGGGGTGCTGATAGTCAGATTAAGGATGCTGTTGATTCAGCCTTGGGAAGAGCTCTCCTTTAGGCTTCTGCAACATGACTCAATCCCAAATTGGAGAACTCACAGCATTGTAATAGGAAAAATATTTTAAATGTTTCCTCAGGGGCTAATTGGCAGACCAGTTGCCTTTTCTTTTTGAGATGTTGCTTCAAGCTGGGATTCACCATCTGATTCTCATCTCACTAAGACTCATTTGACAGACAACTCCAGTGGAGTCACTGATTTACAGTGCTGACCATAACAGCAGGATCAGGCTCCTTCCTATATCTATTGTTATATTACTTAATCTAACAGTTAAGCACCTGTTTCTTGACATAAAAGATCCTGTTAGAACAGAGGTTACTTCAGATGCATGTCTTAATGCTGCATCGCTGGGCTGAGTTACTTTTCCATTCTGCTTCAGTTAACAGCCTCCAGAAATATTTCACTAGGAGACCAAATGCAGAAACCTGAGACAGCTCTAAGTTCCCTTAAGACGGCTCAGCAGACAATCTTCAGCAGAGAACTTGCCTCAAGAACTTATAGATAAGATAATGGTTCTTTTAGGAAGTTCTCTAAAACCAGTTAAAAAACTTCCCCTCCCTTGTAAAGCTCACCAGAGCTTTGTATGCTATTTTGCCTCTGTTGATCCCTTTTAAGAAAGTCCTGAGGTTTGGTTTCATTTCATTTATACAGCGCTTAGATGACTATTTTTTTCGTCTGCAGTTTCGTATAATGCTTGCTGGTCCATTTCTTAAAGACTTAATTAAAAAGAAGGCTCCCTTTTCCCTTTTTTTTTTTTTTAAAGAAAAAACTGTAAGATCAGTGCAGGAAGGTCTAAGACAGACTTGAGTGGGAGGACTCCTTGCGGTGTGAGTAATCAGATTAAGATGAGGCTGACTAGGAGGGTGACAAGCTACTCTATTGCTGCGTGGCTGGTGGTGCGCGAGGTGTTCTGGCCGCCAGGGTCCCCGAGCTGTCACACCGTCTGGAAGGCTCGGCTCTGCGCGGGCACCATGACCAGCGTGGCTCCCATCTTCACCAGGTTGTTGTAGTCGACTTTCTTTGGCTCGGCCTCCCTTCCCTCCGGCTCCTTCTGGCCGTACTGCGGAGGAGTCAGGTGCGGAGTCGCTTCCGTGGACAAAGTCCGTTGGCTGCGAGAGGCACTGTTGGCTGTCGACCTGGTCGAGGAGGAGCCCGACCGCGAGCTCCTGGAACCGGAGGATGAGGAGCTGGGCTTGACGAGATGAGCTTTGGGCGCCTCTGCGTCTTCTCTGCAACCAGAGAGAAAACGGGGTTCAGACACCGTGACAACAGAAATATTCACATATTGTAACAAGACTAAATAGCAGGTGCAACAAACAGTTGTTCATTCAAGCTGCACATCACCCAGGCACATTTGCCCAGCAGGTTGAGCAATGCACCAAGTTCCACAACTCCCATTCTCCATAACTTGTGCGAGCTGAAATCCCCCTGTTTCTGCAAAACAGTCAATTAAATGGCTTTATAAAGACCTGCTGCGTGTGCCTGGCTCTCGTGTGGGGCTATGAGGTCTATGCAAACAGATACAACTGTGTGCTCTGTAATCCTTTCCTGTAATGACACATCGCTTACACAGGACCAGTAGAGACCAGTTCTACTAGTAGAAAAGGGAGGAGGAAGAGAAATGCAAGAACTGGGCCCAGAGCAAAGGGTGGGTGAACAGTTGACGCAAGAACAGACTGAAGCTGTGACTAAAAATACAAAAAAAAGGAAGGAAACTTGCTCCTGGAAACTGGTTAGAAAAGCTCCCCCACTTCAACAGTTACACTCATTGCACATGCAACCGGGGCAGTCAGCTGCTGAACAGATTACAGATTCCTGCTCCCTGGTACACGGGTGTCACGCGAGGGCAAGCAGTCCTCTACAAACAGAAAAGAGGATGCAACAGCGCAACAGGGTTCTTCGAGGTCAGGCTGGAACTCATTCTTGGAAACATCTTTTTCTTTCCAGCACTTTCCTTCCTGGGAACTCTGGGCTCAGCTGGCTGGAGACCAGCCTCGGTTTAGAGGAGCAGGCGGCCGAGTGCGTGCAGGGAGCGCGTCAGCATTCCCGCTCCTCCGCGCGCCCGCAGCGGATCTGCACCCCGAGCTAAATCCAGCAGCGCAGTTGTTCGGAGGACTCAAGAAAGACCGAGAACCTGCCCACTGCGCCGTTCCAGGGAATGCACTATAAAAAACAAAGGCATCTGACAGAAAAAAACACGGACAAATGCACTAAGTTCAGTGCTGAAAAGGGCTACGGAAATGCCTTAGAATGATTAGAACTGCAAGCAGGAAATAACATTTTCAACTGCATTTATTTATTTATAGGGAGGGCAGGTTAATGCTAATCTTGCCATGGCAAGTGCCATTTCATCTATTTTTCCCTACAGAAAAATAATTCTCCCAGTCAAGATATTCATCAGTGACAGTCCAGGGCGACTTTGCACGTTTTTTAGAACAACCTCCGCAGACACTCACACCTAGGTTACTTAAACCAGTAGTGAAAAAGTGTTTTACTTAGTACCATGCTAAGTTTATGTGAAACTAAAAAGGGAAGGTGGCAGGTAGTGGATTCAATAAAAAAGTGTTACCTGATTTCATTTGGGGCCTCCTCCTCTTCGTATCTCTTTTTCTCTTTCCTCCTTATCGTCAGCCTCACCACCAGGAGAAGAAGGCAAAGCCCCACCACCACTCCACAAACTGCTCCGGCAATCATGCCAATGTTCTGCGCCTCTGTTGTCCAGAAAACACACACATATATTAATAGATCAACCCTCACCATGGTCCGTATACTGAAACTCAAGCCCACTCTACAGAATTTATACACCACTGGGTCTAAACCAAAACACAATGTTTCATCTAGTCATTTAAGCATGCCCTCCTGCAGAGGTTGAACCGGTTTATCTTAAGGTATTTCTGAAACTGAGCAGACACCAACACTGAGAAGAATATTTAGTTCTCCAAGGGTGGGATCACAAGCGCTGTGCCTTCTGGCTGTGCGCCAGGATTCACATGAAGAGGAATCCTCTCGCGCAGAGCCACGGAAAGCAGCAGTAACAAGACCAGGCAATCCACATCTGAAGCAAGGCAGCAGGCAGTGTCCTAGAGGCAGAAGTGTTTCAAGTATGAATATTTCCGCATGAATATTGTTTTCCCCTCCTCATCCCGAAACTATTACCATCCACTTACAAAATGAATTATTCAACCGGGGAAAAAAAGTGACTTGAGGGGGATAGAAGAGGAAGAAAGGAAGACCATACTGTATAAGTGCAGGCCATTACTCATTATTCACCCAAAAGAAGGTTTATGAGACCAAACTTGCTTATGCCTACAAGCCCTTGGTTGCCCCCCCCCCACAAAGCCTTCTTTTGATAAAAAGAAAGTAGTTAAGTTGGATTTGTCTGGAATTTGTTTCCCTAAGACTTGTCCCTACAGAGTACATAGCAATTCTGAGTGAGGTTTAAACCAATTCAGTTCAAGCACCATAAAGGCTGCCCAAAAGCTTTCATTGCAGTGCCTGAGGGGAACAGGCTTTCCTTGCTACATGACCCTATTGCAGCTACTTCATTCCTGGCTGGGCAGACAAATTCCAAAGCTGGGGAACCTTCACAACCCAGACTGCTCTATTAGCAGCTCTTTATCACGGCAGTTCCATCTCCTGCCATCTGGCCCGAGCTGCACCTAAAAAACAGGCTGAACTATTCTCTGTATTTGTCATTAGCTCCAGTGGCCAACCCCACCCTTCTCCTTGTCTGCATCTGCAAAGACACTGGTATGTGGACACAGACACCCTCCTGATGCGATTAACCACGCAGGACAGGTATACGCCAGTGTCTGCACTGTAATTTATTAGACATTAAAAACAAATTCTGTCCAGAGTAACTTTATATCCTGCACATTAAGACAGCATTTTTAAGGCTACCTTTAGTTAGTTTACTACCTCAGGTAGGACAGAAATTGGCATTGCAGTGTAAACTACCCACTGAGATATTATACTTGACAAGAATTTATCAGGCAGTCATTCCAGGTATAAGGTACCACTAAAGTCTTCACAAACTCTGCAGCTCAATCTTTTTTCATCCCCTAGTACTCCATTACTCTGGAAAAAAACCCCCAAAATTTCTAACTGACTAAGGTGTCTGAGCCTAAAGAAGGTATTTGGCACTCTACATTATTCTGGGAGATGCTATGCAAGCCATGAGGACAATAAAGAACTGCTTCAATGTAATTTAAGCATGGAAGGACAAATATGTGGCACAGAATTTGTCACCAGAGATGGACATGGGTGAAGCACTGCTGCTCAGCGCTGCAAATACTGGCGATACTCACGCTGCACCGTCACCTGCACAACGCAGCTTTCTTGTCCAGCCTCATTGGTGGCAACGCATTGGTATAAACCTGTACTCATCTGCGTGAGATTTTTGAGTAGGACTTGCCCAGGATTAGATATATCTGAAACAGAAAAGCAGCAGGATCAACCAGAGCTTTAAACAAGGAAGCTATAAAGCATGGTAAACAGGGCACAGAACTTTGACACAGAAAGAGATCGAATTACCAAATCAAATCAGCTCAAGGGGAGTAAACTTTGCCTCACAAAAGACCATTTGTCGACCCTCAGTAAAACAACATCCACTCCACTCCCTTGGAATAGGACATCACCCAGCTGCTGTACTACGTGCTCCCTGCTTAGGGCACAGGCAAATGATTTTTGGCCTCAGGACTCGGTAGAGTTCAAGTGTGTTGGTTACGTGACTGTCCTGAGTGCTCCAAGGAGAGGTGACCTCACTTACTGACTCTGGACGTAGGCGGGAGATGTTCAGCTCTCTCTTCGTCCTCGCTTAAGCGCTGCCATCGGTAGGAGATGGGTGCAGTGCCAGATCCAGAACGACACTGCAAGGAAAGGTCCTTTCCCTCCAGGAGCTCCCCTTCTAGCCAGCACTTGGGCTTGGAAGGCTTCTCTGGAAGGAACAGAGCACAAGCAGATGCCACAAGCCATTTTCTCTAGCTAAGCTACAGTATCATCCTAAATTGCCATGAAATCGTAGGTGTCATTTGCAAAGAATGTTTTATATGATTTTACAACCGATTATGCTGGCCTCCAAACAGTTCTTTAAGCTCTTCCTGTGTCTTGCCCTTTGCCAAAAAATGCAAAGACAGATATGGAGATGGTCAGTGAAATCTGATCATGAAGGTCTTTGTGTATTTATACCCTGCTGAAATAGATCTGCCTCCTGGAAATGAGTTTTTTTTCTCCTTTGGAAGAACAGCAAAATGATCTTACCTATAACCTTCAGGGTGATGCGAGCCCATTCGTACTGCCCGGCATTTTTAACTTTACATATGTACTTTCCTGCATCACTTGACTGCAGAGATATGATCTGCAAGGAGGCATCTCCAGCAAGAAAGTTGGAAGTGAAAGAAACCCGGCCTTTCTGCTCTTCGTTCAGGTCATCATAAACGTGGCCTCCAGAGTAGGTGATTACCTGAGGAGCCGAGACAGACATTCATCAGCCAGTTATTTGGTTACTTGTAAAACCAAGTGCAAAAATAGCCAAGCATTTCCAGAAACCAGGGGCTAAGGTTTTTGCAGGGCAAAGCGACTCAGCTGGGGTCACAGACGAAGCCTGAAGCAGAGTAAAAAATTAAACCTGGATTTCACAGCAGAGACTCACTGAAATGGTATTTGCACTACAGGTTTGTATTGAAGTATTTATGCTTGTATCAATATCCCAGTATGAACATTAGCTGATATCTTAGCATACAAAAGCAGCCTGCAGTCCTGGCTGATTGGAAAATATTAAAGTTACTCCAGGCCTGATTTTTAAGGACATGAAGCTTTTTTTCCCCCCCTTCTCAAACAGCTATTTCAAAAACTGCATGTATAAAAACAAGGCCATATCTGAAAAGGGCTATTTAGAGGTTAATCCAGAGATGATTAATTAACAATGCTGGTATAAGGCAGACCTCATCAGTGCCTGCTTCATTTTAAGATGCCTTCATATCAAGTAACTTTGTGTCTCCCATTCCTTTAAGTCAATTATGTTTCCCAAGCCTTGGTTACTCCCACATTATTACTCCCAAGGCAGAACATAGAAGTCGCTTCAGATTAACGGCTGCTCTTAAAGTCAACATAAAACTAAGGGCATTTTCTCAGCAGATGCAAACCGCGGCTCCCGAGAACCTACCGCTTTTTGCACTGTTTCCGAAACGTGCAGCAGCCACTCGATATCCAGGCTCCCCTGCTCCAGGAGGCCCAGGCGGTGGTGACAGGGCAAAGTCACGTTTTCTTCGGCCACTCTCTTGAACTCGGTCTGAGCCTCAGCTATCCACACAGAGCAGGAAGCTGGAAGACAGATGCTGGCAGTCAGAGGACAAGATAAAGGATTTACCTCTGCTGTGACAAAGGAAGCTGGCTCAGATTTCACAGGATTCTTCGTTTGCTTCACAGCATAAAAGAAACCCCAACAGCTTGACTTCACGGGCAGATTGCAGTTGATTCGAGTCGACATCTATACATACACAGGCAGCGAGTTTCACACTAGCATTTAAACATGTAAACCAGATGGCTTCACACTCCAGGGCTGTCAATAGCGAAGTCGCACAAGCCTCCTGTTAACCTTCATTTGCACAGTGAAATGTGCCTGAAGACCAAAAAGGCAGCCTGGAGACTTGCAATCCCCATGCACACCCCTATATCCTCCAGGAACTCAAGATTCCAGGAGACTCATTGGCTTTTGCCTTCACTTTTTGCTACCTTCTTTCATTAATACCATTTGAGCCTGGAAGACTTGCAGAGCCTATGCACTTAATTCCTGTATCCATGTGGCAAAGCTTGGAGCCTTTTCCCTAGTCCCAGAGATCACTCTTTGTATGTGTTTCAACAGTGGTAATAGGAAACCAGATTAGAAACAAAAAGCTTAACCTTGAAGCACAGGGTAAACAGTAGAAATGTCTTGGAAGAACAACATAAAAAGCAGAAGTGGTCACAAACTACTTGCAAAGCAGAAAGAAAAAAGTTTTTCCCAGACTGAGCCACTAGAGGGAATCAGAGCCTTATAAAAGCAACCAAAAAGCAGAAAAAAATGACACCAGAAGGGACACTTCTCAGTTTTTGCTGTTCCTTTGGGACCAGCCCTGCTTTAAGAAATATGCACCCACTCTCCCTCTCCTGTGTTAGGGCAACCATCCTTCAAGTTTTGAGCTTCTGATACTTAAAATCCGACCTTGCTAAGTACTTCTATAGAGGGCACCAACATGTGCATACACCCTTATAAAAACACTTAGAAATAAGCCAGGTGGAGTGTTGCAGAGGATTAAACTCTCCTCTTTTCAGCCACATTAGCTGCATTCTTTAAAAGGAAAATTAATCTAGTTTAGTACTGGATTCCCTAGTTCCCAAAGTGCCATCTGCCAAATACAATTATACATTTTGTCTAAAAACGAATGCCTGCTTTCCCATGGAGCCTGCATTGCTGGGGGCTCCCTTCATTAACACTGACACTCGCTAGATGGACTGATCAATGAGCTTAATTGAACTGCCCACTACAGCAACTGCTTACACATGTGCTGCTTTTTCCAATATCCTGTGCCAGCTGCAGAGACCTGCAACTTGCAGGGAACATCTTGCAGGGAACCCCTTGGAAAACAAGCATCTTCCCTGGTCATTAAATCCCCCAGGAACCCAAATTGCACTTTGAAGCAACCCCAGAGCATCATTTTGCTGCCCCTGTGGCTTGGAGCAAGAGGGTTTTTGGGAGCTCACACCTCGGTTTGCACTTGCAGTCTCTTACAGCAGCAGATACGCTCACATCCTCTGCACACAAGTGCTGGACACATTTGCCAGCTTGGACAAGCAGCTGGCACCCAGCACCACTACCTCAGCATCCCCTCAGCTCATCTTCCCAAAGCCTCCCAAGGGTCTCAGCAATGCAGTAAATCAGCAGGCTCCAGTCTTTGCCCCAAAAACCCCTCCTGGAGCCCCTCTTCCCCTTGCACATCCTGCGTGGCATCGCTTACGCTGCGAGGTCAGCTTGGGAACTGCGTTCAGAGCAGCAGCGCCGGCCCCGCTGACGCACGCGTGGCAGCAAGAACCGGATCATTTCATTGTTTCAACATTCGCACTATTGTTCATGGGACAAAAGCTCGGCCACCCAAGGCCCTGCAGGCAGGGGAGAAAGTTTGGCCTTTTCATTTCACACAAGCATTTTCTGCTCAAGGATTACTGAGCAACAGACATTTAAACACAAAAGCTAGCACCCCTGAACAGAGCACCCCAACAGCACAAGAGCAATGCACCAAGGAGAACACATGTGCTTTTATTCACAGGCTACAGTGAATTTGTATGTCTATCCCAAATGCAATATGTATATATGCAAAGGCAGGTATCTATTAAGAAAAAGTAACCAGACTGGCAAGACAAATCTATGCACAGAACAGAACCAAAATATGTTGTTGACATTGTTTAATCACCAAGCTCATGTGCTAAAAGCTAAGAGCTTCCAGATTTAAATCTTTCATTACCTTCAGATGAGATTGCTTAAATTAGGGAGCAATGCTAAATATAGATTATAGGTATTAAATAATGAATTGTGCTATATCACCTACTGACTGCTGGAAGCAGAAGGAATGGCCTAGAAAAGATTCAGGGATCAACACATGGGAAATGCGCAGTCAAACTTAGTCACGGCCCAAACCACCCACTTCCCGACTAATTTGAGAAAAACTAAAAGGGGTCTTGAAATACAACCTGCAATTTTCCTGTGACTCAAGACACCCTGCGTTTGCACCAGACTAAGAAGATTCCCACAGTTTCTGGGGTTATTTACAAAAGTCAGTTTGTTACCTTAAAAGTTAGGGTCACTGTCTTAAGCTCATGAAGTGAGATACAAAACTCATATTAAGCAATGTTTTAAGTGCTTTACTAGACCAAAACCTTAACAGTAAAAGCTGTTCAGCTGTGACAGTTACAGGACTACTGCACAGAGCAATTGCACTCAACATTGCTATTCACCTGTGCATGTTATAGGAACTTCAGTTTTAGAGACTGTAAAGTCACCATCTCTTAAAACAAATCCAGGTACTAGTATATATTATTTAGCTCTTACACCCCTTGAGCCAACAACTTAAATGTAGGTGCAATCCAGTATGCATAGAGTGACTGCAAGAAACTTTCCACCAATTTGTAATTTGGAAATGCAGCATTTACCTACTGTTCATACCTCAAATCTGAACTTACCTACTCCGTCCTACCACTTACATTTACTGAGCCTAACAGAATTTGTTTTATGATTCTTTTCTGTTTGTATTTTGATAGCTCTCTTCATATCTGAGGCTTAGTTCTACGAGTTACTAGACACAAGGTCAAAAGTGATTTCTGAGTGTACTTCAAAGCGGTCTCCAGAGCTTGCAAGCACAAACTTGCTGCTGAGGCAAAACTGCCTCAATATCAAGGCAAAAATGCCAGACTTACAATTTTTGGTTTCCTATTTTATGCTGCACAGCCTGTAACATTATACGGACAACTTCCAGTTCACCTGGGATAGGTGCTCTTTCTGCTTTTATTCATTTATGTCAAAACATTTCCTGCATCTAAATGTGACAGGAGCACTGAATGGCAAAAGTTGTCAAGGCACATCACATCTTTTCTGAAAGAATGAGAACAACCCACTACGGACAATTTCTTAAACATTACCAATAATTTTGGTCATTAGGATGTGGAGCTACCTCCTCAGAATACTCAATCATTTTTCACATATGTCCACGTGACCCCAGTAACTGAAAAAGAAAATCTTGTAGGAAGGAAGATCTGGTCCCCCAGCTCTCAACTCCCTGCAGGCTGTTGGCAAACACCTCAGTGTACCTGACAGCTCCATCCTACAGCTGGGGGCAGCTGCAACTGCAGACCCAACTGCTCAAGTACCTCAATTCATTGTGGTCAAAAGCAAAGTTAGCAAATATCAAAAAAAGCTTTTAAGTCAGAGCCATGAATAACTATATATTTGATTTCCCTATTCCTATACAACACCTATCCTACTCGGCAACACAGTAGAAGACAAAGTGTTATCTGCCTAAATTAAATACAGTATGAAGAACATTCAAGAATTAGGAAAAAACAGCACAGTCTGCTGTACTGCAGCCCTGATCCATTTCTCTATGCCAGGAATTTAAGACATTTCACATCTGTTAGCTTGGTTTTGCAACAGTTATTTAGGAAATGATTTACCAAGCTCATTTATACAAAACAAAAGTCTGTTCCCACTCCAACCAGTACTCATAACAGCAGTAATTATTGCAAAACACTCAGCTTTTGTTCTAAAAAACTCATCATTGTACATGCCTAAAGAGACTAACTACTTTTACAGCAAAAAAAAATCTGGGTGAAACTTTGAGAAATTCTCAGTTGACTTAGAAATCCAGATCAACTAAAGGGAAAAGACTAGTTTACAAAACAAGCCTTTATTGAAATTCCTTTCTGCCCGCTAACACAGTTGAATAGCAAGTGATAGCCAAGACGTGCACAAAGTTTCACCGTTCTCTCTGCAATCACTCGTCCTGCGTTTGCAGCGGATGGCTGCAACCCTGGCTAACTAAGCAGCTCGTTGCAGGGCTGCGAGCAGCGGCCAGGAGGACTGGCACCCTGCACTCGCCGTGAGTCCGTTCGAGCCCTCGCAGCCAAAATAAATACAAAACGGTGTCTTTGTACAGACAGCCACTCTGCATTCCTCGCGCAAGGGAGGAGAAGCCGGGGGCGGCTGGGAGTCTCCTCGGGATAATTAAGCGGGCCAAGGCCGTGCTCTGGGACATCTGCTTTCCGCATGCCGTGGCTGGCAGGGACGCGGAGGCCACGGGTCGCCTTCTCCCGAGGGCTCGAGCGCTCCCGGGAGCGGATCCCGGCCCCGGCGCGTGCTGCCTGCCGCCTGCCACCCTCGGCCGCCCTTTGATCCCAGGAACGCGCTCGGGAAGCGGGAGCGTCGCGAGCAAGGGGAACACGGGGAGCCGTCGGCTCCCGCAGGGACAGGCTAGCCGTGGCGGTCAGCCGAGCCCCGTCCGTATCCATAGAGCTTGGCCGAGGCTCGCTAATTGGAACCACATGCGCTCGCGGCTGAGGTTTGCAGAGGAGGCTGCTGCACAAAGCAAAGAGAAGAGCCCCGCTGAGTTTCCAAACAGTGACGTGAAGTGTTTGGAATTGAGAGCACTGAGGAGCTCAGAAGGACGTAGGAGAAACAGTGCTTCACGCAGCAAAGTCTCTGCTTGAAGAGCCTTGCAAAGAACAAAAGGAATCCTGCGGCACAAGGGAGATAATGTCCAGCCCGGCACAAGTCCAGCCCAGCAAGGAACCAGCCTTCCTTGAGGAAAATGAAGGTTTCTTTAGTAGAAGAGAAAAGACAAAAACCTGACAGATTCTGCAGTGTTAGTGACCACAGGCCACATGAAGGTCTTAGAGACATTCCTAGAAACAAGAGGCAAAATCCTGCCCTTGAAAATGCTTGTGGGAGGTTCACCTCTAGCACCAGCACAGAGGATTGAACCCAAAGCCTCGAGAGGCTTTCAAACAGAGGAATAGCCCTGAAGCTTTCCGTTATCCGAGCACCCGAGGCAGCCAGCCCCTTGGCACCGTGGCTGTCTTTTTCCTCATTACATTTTAAAATCAAGCGCAAGCAGGAGGCTCTGGGTTTACCTCCCTGGAGAACACAGAACACAAGACACAAGAACTGCATCTTCCTATTTCACGGTTCACAGCATGTTTGTGTAGGGGAAGATGTAAAGTTTGAGCCCTTCAGTCCAACGCACCTTATTAGTCAAGTGGTCCAGGGTAGGTTCTGTCTACAGGAACAGAGCTCAACTCCGCATCAGTAACACGGTGGGTAATCTCAAGCTGGGTGGATTAGCTCTGCGCAGAGCCTGTCAGCACCTACCACGGGTTCCCCAGGGGCTGAAGTACCTGCGAGAGCCCCTGGGCTGCTCCAAGGGCCTTACAAAGCTGAGCTGAGGAGAGCTGGAGAACTAGACAGCCCACATCAACAGCCCACGGTTCACTCCTTATCAACCCAAGGGTCCCTTTTGAAACCCTGGTTTCAAAAAAAAGGCTCTATCACGGGAAGAAAGATGAAAAAGCCAAAACCACAAGAGCAAAAATGATTTTAAGTCCACTAGATCAGATCTCTCATACATTCTTCAAAGTCCAAGCAGCGAGTTCTATCAGTTGGAACAACTGATAAAACTTGGAGAAAAAGGAAAAGCAGATGATCAGAGAGAAGGTTCCTCATAAACCATTAATATATTAATGAGTTCTTTCCTCTCTAATTTCCAAAGGCTAACAGAAAGCACTGAGCTAGTACTTATCCTTTTCTTCTTAGAACCAACCCTTAAGTTGGCAACTAAAGTGATAAAAAGCAATCTGCAGAGTTCTTACACATAAACTTCATATTTTTTCTGCTTCTTTCTCCCCTAGACACTCTCCACAAAGTTACAGGCTCCAGATATAGGCTCCAGTCCCTGCTACGCACATCCATGTTACCTCGGTGGGATGTTCAGCTGCATACCCATAATTGCACATAACACGGTATGACATCTCACTTATCCACTACAAGCACTGCTAATATGATACAAAATGAATGCCTAATGTATTAGCACTCTGTCACTTTTCATATTCTTAGATTCACTCCGTCTCAAACCCTGAGCCGCAGTCTACCCTAGGGCACAAAATGAACAGCAGCAGCAGCTCCTCCCCATCACCCCCATAACTCTTGGGAAGAAGATATGTTAAACCCCGTAATATTCCATGGATATAGACAAGACTTGCAGTCTTTTGGCCTGAACAACAGACTGGAAACAGCAAACTCACCCCAGAAGTGTTCAATACCATTTATAGCCCCAAGACAAGTACCCGACTGCCCCCAGCCTCAGTTTCTCACCAATGCAACAGCTAGGGAACATCTGCTAACCAGTTTCTATTCTCTCTTGAGCACAGCAAACAATTCTGCTCAGTCCTGGCCTTAACCAGCTTCAGCACCAACCACAAGCAAGCAGAAAAGCAAGACCAGGTTCTTACAACTGTCACTGCTACAACTCAACAACTGCAACACTGCACAGCTGCTACAAGTTACCATCTCTCAGGTTAGAAAATGGACTATCGGTCAGAAAATAAGAAAACATTGCTTAATCCTTGCATACAAAATGATAGACTTGCGCATTTCTTTTAGCTTCTAGTTTGCTAGCGGGATGGACATTCTTTTCCAATGATTATTGAGTGCAGCTCAACCTGAAGCATCTAGGGCAGCAAAACCACCAGACCCACGGAAATTCGGGATTGCGTTACCCCAGCCCCACAGCTAATGAGCTCATAGTGCTACTCGATCAGGTTCCCTGCAGAGCTGCAATATTGTGGCAACCTAAGAAATAGCAACAAAATAGAGTAATAACTTCTGTGGATCTTTGGGGAGTTTCATACAATAGCCTTTTTTCACATACTTTTCTTATTAGCCAAGAACTGGCTCTACACTTGAAATGCGCTTTTTCTTTCACAGGCTTTGATGAAAACCTGAAGTATTTAAACATTTCCTCAAAGTGTTAATTAAAATATCATGGAAGATACTTGGTAAAGATATAAACCAAAGAGACTCATTTCCGTTTCCTCTATTGCTTCACTCTGGAATAGAAGCAGCAGCCTCAGCATAATGACTTCAAATCCAATTTTTGCCATCTCTATTTCAAACACTCCAGGTGGAAAGACTAAAACAAAACTCCAGATCACTTGAGCTAAATAAAAGCTGCAAACTGAGATGTGGGTGGAAGATATATTTCACTAAGGAAAATAGCTCTAAACCTACAAAAAGACTGAGCTATACTGAACTGCCTGGTTTCTGGTACTCCTAGCAGCAAAGCGCTGCCTCTGTGTTAGGGATGAGGCTGGTGGAGAGGCAGATTTTCCCCTCTCGTCACTGCTCTTCTCGTGCCAGCAGCTAGAATGTGCATTACATATATTTTGCATGTTTGCAAATGTAGAGGGCTCTGCACAGCAGCAAAGTCTGCAGGAGCCTAAGGCCATTGCTAGGGGAAATCCTGAATGAGCACATACGAGCACCATGCCTGCCAAATATTCCTGTGACCTTTGCAGAAAAGACTAATCTAGTCCTCCTCTGGCACATGCCCTTTTTCCCAAGTGAAGGATGCCCCAAGTACAGCTGGAGAGGCAGAGCCCTTGGCAAAAACTGGCACTGAGTATCAGCACTGGAGAACAAGAAAGCCCCCAGAGTTGCAACGCATCATCCAGCTCTGGTGAGCAAGCACAAGGCTTCCAAGATGCTCAACACGGAGCAGCGGGGAGGGCTGGGGTAGGTAAAATGAGATTTGGATGTGAAAAGGTCGGGCATATTATCAAAGAACATACTGTAAAGGTCAGGTGAAGTATACAGAACAAGGCCCAGGAGGAACGGGCAGCACTTCGATGACCAGCTGAAACCCTATCAAAGATGCACTCTATGAAGGTAAAAATTCAGAGTGTCAGGGAGGGCTGACCACAGTAAAGGTATCAGCCTAAAAAGCACGGCCCTCCCAACCTGCCAACACTTCTAGATGCAGCCCAGGATACGCTTGTCTGTCTTGGCCTCAAGGGCAATGCGTTGGCTCTGGTTCAACTCGCCCACTAGGACCCACAGGTCTTTCCCCACAGAGATGAAAGGGGATAAGCTGGAGGGTGCAGGAATCCCACAGTCAGAGCAGAAATACAGGATTTCCATGGAAACAGGGATCTCTAAGTCTGCACAGCCTGAGGAGAAGTGATGGATGAATAACTTATGCCAGATGATTTGGGAGACTCTGCCCTGGGGATTTCTCAGGGACTTGAAGTTTCCTGGTGAGAAAGATCAAGCTCTAGGTAAGGACCTCAAGTCCTGATGCTACAGCAAGCAAATCCCAGAGAAGCTGCAGGTTTCTCTGCCTCATGTCTCTCCTTTAAAGGAGAAGGCATAAAAGCAGAATCCCAGACAAATATTAGGAGAATATTTTCACTATAAGGACAATCAACACACTTGAGGCTGAGGCTGACACTGCTTTGGGCCAGGGATGGAAGCAGAAGCCTTGCCATGTGCCTTCCAAACTATTTTATCCCATAACAAGCTGTAGATCACAGAGCAGGTGAAGGAAGGACTTGTGTGACTTGAGTCCCACTCCCTAAACCTTAGGCCTTCTGCCTTAACTAACTCTAGACCACACGGAAAATGAATAAAAACAAGCAAAACAGTCAACTCCTACATTGCTTACAGAAAGGTTCCCAAAAAGCACCAGTTGGGTTTAGCTGCTGTGACACACACACAGGCTGTGTACACAGCTGCGCACGGGGGCGATGGGCTCCTCCACGATCAAGTTTATCCTAATGTCTGGCTGCCATCTGCCAGCAGCACTTACAGGAAAGCCCAGCCCTCCTAGCATGTGTGGTCTGTGGGGAGAGCTGAGCACATTGGATGAATTCAACATAATTTAACCTCTTTTTCTGCTGACAGTATCTGTGACCAGGTCAGAGCTGAGTCAAGTTCCTTTGTTACTATAGTGCTAGTCTCTTCTTGGCCCTTTAATTGTCACTCCATGTGATGGAAGAAACCAGCTGCTGTCCATCACCAGATAAGTCACCTGATAATTTCTCCTGGTTGACTGAACTTTCAGGTAAATGCACATTATATCTAACATTAGGTTTTCTCCAATACTTACTTGTTTAACACAAGCATTTTTTCCTGCAGCCTTGAAATAGGAGTCATTAGGGAACCATACAAAGTGGCAAAAGGGCCAAAGCGAACTTGTGAGGGGTAAACAATATTTGCAGACTCTTCAGCATTGCCTGGCAGTGCTCCCATTTGAGGAACTGAACCTGCAAGTGCAGCATTCCCAATAGCTGCATCTTGCTCCAAACTCTTAACACTGATCCCAAAAATGTATATGAATGCACCCTCTACAGAAAACTAATTTGCTTTTCTGACACAACTTTAAATATATGGTGTATATATATATTTTTTTGCTATTCTTTGTTTCAAATGGGTTAATTTTGTCTTCAAAAGTCTCCAATATTCTTGAGCCAAAACTGCCACAAGACAAGCCAACAAAACATTTGGCAGCACAGTGAAATACTCATGGGTTTCTGCTGCTTCAGTTTCTCAAGGAAAAACAGCTTTCCCTATCATTATCCTCCCCCACCAGCGCCCCACCACAGAAACTGTGCACACTGGACCACAAAAAGAACAGTCATGATTCTCCCATTGAAATTGTCATTCCAAGGTCTTGGTAGTTTTTACAGCCATTAGTTAAATGATGTGCAGAGCCTTAAAACGAAGGTGTTGAGTATCATTATTTTGCATTAAAATGAAAGATTGAACAGATATTGAAGGCTCAAATAATCCACACAAACTACGGACACAGCAAGACTCAGCAAGGTCACAAGGAGTCAGTGCTAGAGCTGCAAATAGGATGTATAAAGCATGAAGTCCAAATCACACGCACGCTGGAAACTCCTCTTGACAAGCTCTTTGCAGGAGAACAATTTAGGGCTGTGTCCTAACCAACAGGCCAGGCAACCTTCAGCTAAAGTAACCTTACAGCACCACATTTATTTTTTCTTATAAGCAGCAAAGCACTTAAGGAAGCAAGGTGACACCTTTCAGGAAGGGATACTGGCTCTCCTGCAACTTCCCAGTCTCGTGGAGAAAGTCTGCCCACTGCGCTGACTTCTTCACTCGAGTGGCATCCTCTGCAGACCGCACACCCCAAAGCAGGGAAATCAGCTCACGGCAGCCAATTACTTAGTTTCCAAATAGAACAGAAAGCAAAGCCAGCACAGAGCTCCAGCTGCGAGGAGGTGGCTGGCTTCTTGCCCGATGCATCGGTTCATTTTTGAGGCCCCCCTTCAGCCTCAAATTGCCAAAAAAGGAAAGAGGAAAATGTTATACCAAGAAGTGAGTAATGCTGCATCTTCTCCTCTCACTGCCTGCCTAGACCAAGCATCTCACCTAGGTAAGCTTGAGCCATAGCAGGACAGTTTATGATTTCCACCTGACATTTGCTTCCAAAGGGAAGCAGGAACAGGGACCTGCCATGGACGGTTCTCAGCACTCACCTTGTTCCTGGCTGCTGCTCAAGTTGGCTCTAGAAGGCACATTTCAGGTAATACCAAACCCCCTTAAGCTCCTGGAGAAACCTGAAGACCTAAAGAAAGCTAGTCAGTGTTTCACTTAGTGAAAGTGCCACTTGAACAGACCTGGCAACAGACACAGCACTTCCTATTGAACCTTGCACAGTTGTTAGGAAAAGAAAATATTTTCCCTTCCTTACTAAAAAAGGCAACTAAACTTTCTATTCCTATGGCAAGAGCAGAAAGGGTTTTACAAGGCTGCTCCTTCCTCCAACTGGCACAGCACAGGAACAAGCGCTCCAAAGAACCTGAGCTCTTCAGCTGAGTGGTCCAGTTCATCTTCAGCCTTATGCTGCTGATCGGGAAACCAATTAGGTCAAGTACTGCACTGATTTTGAGATAGGACACTAAGCCTTTGCACCCCAAGCTACTGCAGGAATTGATAAAAAAAAAAAAAAAGCCAGAACACTAAGTCCTCTGCATCTTAGAAGGCGGCTGGTGCTCCACAGCATACAGCTGCAAGAAAAATGTGGTGCCAAAGCTAGCCAAGAACTTCAGGTCATCCCAAGTACTAAGATGCTGGCACCGCTCTCCATCTCCCTGTTAATCCTGCTGCCACAGGGCTCCCAGCTCACCGTGGGGACCTGTAGCACCCCATGGCAAAGTAGCTCCTTGTGCTGTTCTTAGAGTCAGTCTTAAAGGCTGCTTGGATGCACAATGTCCAGTAAGGGTGCAGAGCAGGGCCCTTATGAATCACCCCAGCTTTGGAAACACGCTGCTCATTTCCTCTAGCCTTCTCTGCCATCTCACAAGAGCACCACCCTACACCAAGAAGGGTGGTAAGAGTCTAGGATGTTACGAGCAAAACAGCGAGCAACTCCACCCCACTTAACACCCCTTGCCTCACACGAGGGCACACAGCACCGAGCCCTGCACTTCACATTCATTTTCTTTTTTACCCCAAACTTCTGCTGTGGTTCCAAGCCTGCACGAGCGCCCTTCTCCCCATAGCACCTCCCTGCACGAGGTCTCTGGAAGCAGCGGGTTGGGAAAGGCGTTATGTAACAGCAGCAGGAACCGAGGGGGGAGATGAATGTCAAAACTTGCTAAAACATGAAGCCAGGAGCCTTGCGGATTCACTCTCGAGCATCCATCAAACATGATTAATTTTAATGTCACAACATTTTAATGTCAATTACTTTTAATGTCACTGCTTCTTATTTACAAGTGTAACTACAGTTTACAGCTGATAAGAGATTCCCCCAAAGAACTTTTTAAGATCTAATAAAAGAAAACCAGCACAACTACCAACCTGGTACCTCCCTGCTATCATCAAGCTCTTGATGTGATAAGACTGACTACTTCAAAGGCAGTTTAAAAACAACCCAGGCTTTTGGGTTTAGGGTCAATTTTTTTTTTTGTTTTGTTAAGTGGCTTCTGCATTTATTTGCCTGACTACAGAGACAACTGGTTATTGAACAAATTCCCTGCTAAGTAAATATAGATAATGATACCAAGTCACACACCAAAAATCAAGCCTCAGACAATGACTTTGTTTGGGTGCTACATAAAGCAGAAAATGCATTCTGGATATCTTTAAAAAAAATTACGGAAAAAAACAGGTGAGGTGAGATCAATACAGAAGCCCTGAGAAGAGGGTTGATGAGACTGAACATCTTCAGAAGGAATTAAAAGGTGAACTAACTGGGGAAAAAACTGAACAGCTAAGATTACTAGATACAGTAAAAAGGAATATGAACTGGGTTACTGCAAAGTGCTAGGTAGCCCCACCAAAATACTCTCAAGGTTTATATGCCTAATTCCTGCTGCCCTGGAAAGCAGTAGCTACAGCTAGTGCTTTCCAACCACTGCAGGCAAGATTGGTACACAAATCTGTCTGCCAAGTAAATTTCTAGGGGGAAAAAAAAAATAAAGAGGTTGACAAAGCCTCAAACCTCATGGGGTTCCTCAAAACAAAGACTGAAGGAAGCTCTGTCCATATCTTCAGAATCAATTACATAAGATGTGAAGATGAGTCAGGCCTCTATTTCAACCAGAAACTTAAATGAATAAGAAAAAAAATGCAAAACAGAGCAAACTGAAGAAAAGGAAAAAGGAATAAAACCGAGCATTTTGAAGCATAGCATTGGCTGCTGATGGTTGTAGAAAGGGACCCTGTAGGGACTAATGTACTGATTAATTGAAGAAAAAAGCAAAGCATTTCTGAGAGAGTTGAACAAATAAAAGAGCACATGTAGCAGGGCAAGTATTTTTTATGCTTAGCTGAATCCTGATATATATGGGCAATTAAACTGAGTTGAATGGGAGGGTAGGAAAAACATCTTTGTATAAATAAACAGAACAGCATGGAGACAGTCTATAAACTACAGACTGCAGCTTTTGTTACATTTTTTGTTGTGCTAAAGTTACTGGTGATCCTGAAAAACTTTCATCTGTGCAGTGCTCAGTTTTCATTTCTGACCTCTACTAACTTTATGCTTGCCCAGTTTGAATTCAAAGTGATCTGCAGTTCTGTAGTAGCATTAGCAGCTGCATTTACAGCATATTTTAACCCTTGAGGAACTGCAATTCCTAAGGAAGATGAGAAGATTTAGTGGGATTTTGCACTACTCATTCTGAGCAGAGGCTTGGTAATCAGGACCTTAAACAAGGAAAAAGCATCCAGCTTGGCAGTATTGTACTAGGAACATATATATTTATCAGGCTTATGATATTCTTTGACAAATTCTGGCCCAGGGAGGTGCACAACAGAACACTCTGGTTGAATGCAAGAAAGTGCCTCAAACCTGGGAGAGGACTGCTGGTCCTGTAGAAGTGCCAACAGGAATGAAGAAAAATGAAGCTTTCAACAAAACTGAGACAATTATTTACTCAAGCCCCCTACTCAGATGGGTTGGGTCTTTACTGGAGCAAAAGAAGGGTGAAGAGCTACTCTTCATTGATCTCATGGTCTATCCTTATTTGCGCTTGCTGTCACCACTAAATGGTAAAGCACAAAGCAACTCCTTAGAATTAAGTTTTACCTCACAAACAGGCAAATTTTAGGCTTATAGCACAAGCTCAGGGGAACAGCCTATGTGCTTGGCTCTGTGTGGCTGAATCAACTCCCAACCCACTATACAATTATAAGAAGTAAAGGCAGCATGATTAATAGATATCTGAATGCTAGAGTAAAACAGCACTGATCACAGTCTAATTTTCAGCACAGTGGAGACACCACAGAATGTCACCATAACCTTTACGCAGTCAAAGAGCTCATGGTTCAATTAGTGCCTTTCTCTGAAAGAGCCCTATTTGCTCCCCTCTGAAAGACCGATTCAATGGTACATTAACCTGACCGATAATTCCCTTAATTTTGATTTCCATTCCGTACTTGCTCAGCTATTAACTCTCAACTCATGTTTAACCCTTGCCTGCTAGACTGCAAAGGCCACTGAGAAAAAAGGTGTCTAATCAAAAACCCCATAAGACAACACCTTATTACCTCTGCCGATTGAAAAATTACAACATAGCAACAAGTTAGTGTCTCAGGGTGACACAAGGCAAGGCAATTAGTCATCCCTATGTGTATTCTTCCCGCTAATCCTGTTGCTTCCTGTACATCCCCCAGAAACCAGGGCTGCCCTGATCTCAGGCTCCATCTGTGAGGGGAGAGGTTTATCCTGAACCAGGCCTAGCTGTCAGCTGGAATTAGGATCCAGGGCTCACAAGTGGGGGGAGGATTTATTCAACAGCAACTTGTGTTGAATCCTCTCCCTGTTTTCCGAGGGTCAGTCACAACATCCTGCCCCTTGATCCTGGGAGATGCCCATCATCAACCTTACGCCCACGCTGGCCTAGACACACTGGTGCACATCACTAAACATTTACTAAAAATGGTAATCAGGTAAAAACATGCAGAGATGCCAAGAGCCACGAGACAGCCCATTCTGACAGAGCTCTGTGTATATCCGACAGGCAGCAGAGCCCAGAGTCATCTCCCAGCCTTGAACAGCTCACATTCCCTCCTCCAGCTACACTCGCTTGGCTGCGTTGCTTCCACAAGCTGAAAAGCAGCCTTGTGCCAGCGGTTTCATGCAGGGACCTTTGCCTCGACCCAGACTGCGCGAGTCTCTCCAGGCACGAGCTCCCAAAGCAAACACCGCACTCCAGTTGTTTGTGCACTTCTGCTGTCCTGGAACAGGCACAACACACACACGGCTGCGGGGACATCCAAAAGGCCATCTCTCCACAGCACTTCCCAAGGCTGCAACAAGCAAAAAAGCAAAGGCAAGAAATTCATTAGCAGGTTCTTCTGCCTAGTTTAACTCTTACCAACCAGATTCTCTAGTCCATCTTCTCTGCTCGCTCCAATTCACATTCTGCAGACAGATTCAAAACCGCAAACACTAGAAATGAACTTGCAGTTCTTTAAATAAGATTTCCATGTTCCCCTTCCGGAGAAGCTGAGTCCAGAATGGCAGAAAGACTTCTATTTCTGAAACATGCATCATTAGTGGCTACTTCCCTTACGAGAAAGGAGGGATGGCAAGCACCTAGTTCAGTAATGGCAAAGACTCCAAAAAGAAGACCCAAGAAGCTTAAAAATGCACCTAAAAGTGGACCATCTGGCAACAAGAACACAGTTTTAAAATGCTGAACCTCAACAGCTAAAAGGCTCATAAGTGAAAGGTGGATTTTTTTCCCCCCTCAAGTATAAAAATGCCTTTTTTTGGTCTAACTGCCCAGGTTCAGCAATGTTTCCCTCACAAGCATGCTGTTTCACAGCTCTCAGGTACAGGTTTTCTTCCATACCTCACCAATATGGGACCAAGTTCGGGGGAAACAGTGATTTAGATAGACTGTCAGTCTGATCCAGTCCAGTAATTCCAACCTCCTTATTTCCATGTTTGCTTTCAGGCAAAAAGCAGTCTGACTCACAGAATGAATTCATGTTGAGAAAATGAAATACTTCCAAGTTGGGGCTTTAGCAGAGTTTCCAAGGCATCTTGTCAGACAGTGCCTGATGCAACTGTGACAACACACAGAGAACCCAATCCAGGGCAGAAACTGCTAGGACAAACCTGTAGGCCAGAGAAGAGCATGGCTAAATGAGTTCATTTGTCATTCGCTGATATCAGATGACGAGGGGCTAAGGAACATCACGAAAAAGTGTGCAATTGTTTGGGGACTCCGTATTTCTCATGGCTTGGACATGCAATTTCTCCCTCACATTTCCATGCCTTTGAGTTGCAGCTGAATGGCTTTTTCAAGGCACATCGTTGTGATTTTCACCATATTCTACAGTACCAGGTGCAGCTCAAAAAGCAGCTGTGATGCTCCAGAAAAGAAACCTCAGTGCTCTGCAAGATGAGCTCAAAGGTATCAATTAAGCCTAAACTTCTGAAGGTCCCCAAAATACTAACTGTAAACACCTAGAAACAACTGGCAGCAGAAGAACTGTCCATTTTTAAAGCCAGTTCTTCTATTTTTGATCCCTCAGCATCAGCTTCTGAAAATTACTGGCAAGAAGTGATCTGCCTAACTGAATAATTTAATTCACACCGTGCCTCTTATTTCGTAAGAGGCTCATTAGAGGTGACATTGAATCGGGGAAACACTTTGCCTACAAGTGTGAGTTGCACATTTATCATGCCTACCAGCTTTTTCCTTCCCATATCTCCGGCAGTGACAGGCTATATACCCATTTTCTCCCCCTTTAAAGCCTAAGCTTACCCTCTGCTGTGCTCCTTCAGTGCAGGGAGCTCAGCAAATAGACCAACTCCTTCTGCAGCTTTGCAATCTTGCAAGTACTTGATCATGTTCGCCTAGTAGAACGCGAGGTGAAAGAGGAAATAAAATAGCTCATCCTGGAGATAACAGCAGTTCACTGGCCCCAGACCACACAAGTCTTTATGTCTGGCCCTAATTAGCATCTAAAAATAAAACCAGATCATCTCATCTGCCTCAATTCAAGTACATAAAATGCATTCCCTCGTACGGTCCTCATTCATCAAGGCTCATTTGGGACGATTACAGTTTTGACATGATTGGCACAGGCGTAACAGTAGCAGGTAAGACTTAAGATCTGGTTTGAGGAGGCCAGTTGTCTTCTCATGCAATTCCTTAACCGACAGCCAGCTGTCTTTGCCCTCAGTATGGAAACTACTGCATGGGGAGATGGTTTGAGGGGAGAGAATTGTCAAGGGTTTGCTCAGAAATGTTTTATTCAAGCTGTTTATCCTCAAAAGAACATTTTCTTTTTAGATTAAATTGTCTAGATTCTGTTTATTCTAAACACAGGAGACAGGATTCAGGCATGTTCACTTTTAGGAAGTATGGCTGAGCACTTCCTACAAAATTTATGAAGAGCTTCAAGTCAGAACTTCTGACTCCTGAAGATAGTAAATTCTTCCAGAAATTTAAGGGAAGAGCTGGTTCTGTTCAACAGCACAGTTATGATGCAGAGTAATGAACTGCAGATGAAAACAGAGAGCAGCTAGAGGGTCTCTATAAAGGGAGGGCTGATAAAAAATGAACCACTCAATGTTTGGCATTGTGTTCTCTCAGTACCATAAAATACATGGTAAAACAGGCCAGTTCCATGCCTGCAGATGAGGTCACTGAGGACCAGAAAGGACATACACAGAGCATATGAACAGTGTCCATCTGAATGTCCACAGAAATAACATACATCTGCTGCTGTGGGCCTTCCTGTCCACGCAGGATGAACCTGCACTGCTTCATTGTGTGCATTTATAAAGCATGTACACTCATTACCTGCTCAATTACTGTCGCTACAACACACGATTTGGCAATAAAGATTCCCCATTGTGAGGCTCTACCATCTCCCAGCAGATTTTCCATTAAATTCTGCTTCACAATCGAGTTCTGTGTTCATAATCAAATTCCAGTTCTACATCATAATTTAATGCAGTTTGGCTCGGGATATTTTCTCGTCTTTTATGTTATCAGTCTGCTTGCCACATCCTCGCCAAAGGGGATTCCTCTCCAATTCCTCCTCTTGGTAGGGTAGGATGGCCTCTTTCAGCTGAGTATGATACACACTGACAGTGCTGACACAGAAGAATAAAAGCTGGAATGATTTAAGGCAGCAAGCAGGGCTCTTCCCTCAAGATCAGAAATAGGCAGCTGCACTGCAGTACTCCCCTCCTATAGATCAGACAGACCTTGCTCAATGAGGACAAATCACAAGCCCTTGATGATGTCCAGCCTATCGCACACTCTTCCACTGTATAAGAGCTTATTAAGTGATAACTGTGGGAAAACACACATGTTTCTCCTAGGCAGGAGTCAGAGGGCTTTGCCGAGGAAGCCCCATGTCATGAGGGAGATACTAGTAACCAGGCTGGGACACTGTGGTATGAACAGCGCAGAGAGCACCCACCCCAGTGCTTCTAGTCTGACCTGTCCAGCTCAGCAGGACCTCCGAATACTGAAGATCTTTTGTAATATGAAACATTTAGCTGGGAAGATAATTTCTCATTCATCTATTGGGCTTGCAGCAGCACCTTGGACCAGGATCCCTTTTCACTGAGCACTATAAACATGTCAGCATGAAGAGGCACTGCCTATTCCAAGAGACAGCTCAGCAAGCCTCATACTCACGTTCATCCCCCTTCTCACCCCTGCTGACAGAGCTGCAGTGATGGAAGTGAGGAAAATATAGCTGAAGAGCTCTGTGCAGATCATGCACATGTCACAAGGCATTGCAAAGTGATAAAGTCTCGCATTCAAAGGATTTTCCTACTCAGAAAAGGCAGACACTTAAAAAGAAGAAAAAACTTACCTCAGCCCAACACTGCCTCCATTAAGTGACAGATTTTCAAGTATATGGAAAGTGCCCGGTATAATTGTTTCAACTCTTAACAAATCATTTACAGCAAGCTCCATTGTTCACTTGTAATTCTTCCAAGCTGAGATAGGGATATCTATATATACTGCTCCTTTGTTTTAATCAAACCAAGCACATTTAATTTTTATCCACACTTCAGTTTCTGGAAACAAAGCAAAAATCATCTAGCTTATTTCAGCTAGAGCCAGTCAAGCAAATGGGAAGAGCCCACGCATTGAGGAGATGCTGGAGGAGCACTGATCAGAGATACAAACAAGATGGGCATCTCTAATTTGTTTAACTGGCCAGTTAAATCCTCCCACATGCATGAAAGCTAAAGTCCTCTCCCCATCTTTTCACCAAAAGATGTTTCTAAGTGGAAAAGGAGGAACAAGAATAGTCAAACTCTTTAAAAAGCTTCAGGATACAGATAGTTCCAGGAGCTGAGAAAACTAAATATACTCAAAAACCCCAAGAGCTAAAAGGAGAAATAAATCCCACTAAGTAAGGACAGAATAATGTTTCAAAAGGCCCTAACACCTCTGCTGAAAGCAGTGTGCCCAAGCACAGAGCCTTTACAAACCTCACACCTCAAGCTGGTTGCAAGGATCTTGGCAGAGAGATGTGGTGCCTGGTGCCTTGGCAGTGCACCAGCAATGTGCTTCATGCTACAGCCATTTATTGCATCTAAGCAAAGCCAGCACTAAGTAAAAGGAGTTCAGCTGCTCTAGCTGATCAGAAAGACAAAAAAACATGGTTACAACATAAATATCTTAATAGGGAAGGAGTATTTTAGGAACAAACACCAAGAGTGGGAGCCAAAAATATTCATTTTAAGAT
>JAUBNY010000124.1:508392-524170 GCA_032275445.1 Crypturellus soui | reverse complement strand
TGTGCCCTCCATCCTTTGGAGATACTTTTGTTCATATTGAGATGAGCAGAGATTGAGCTAAGGTTGCCTGCAGCCAATACCTATAAGCTGTGTCCACTACGGTGTTTCCCCCTGCCCCTTTTTTTTCCACGGGATTTGATCAAATTTTATATCAAGTCTTCAAATGAAGATGAACAAGACAATTATGAGTGTGGGAATAATGGGCTCTGTGGTTTCTAGCTCTTTTACTCTTTGACTTCTTCCTGGCTACCTCGAGGTTTCAGAGAGGATAGAACTGATCACAGCAACATAGCCAATCCATGTTAATAGTTTTACTATGAGTATGCTCTAAGATATGTGCCACAGATGACATGAAATGCGATAGAGCTTTATGACAAGAAATGCGATAAGAGCTTTTTTTTTAATGGCAGGTAGACCTGCTCCGAGTAACACTTGGTGTATTCAAATCCAGTGATGCTGCTTCCAAAATGTCATAAGAACTTATGTGTAGCGTTTGACTGTCTGTGTGCTATCTGTGTTTTTAGTGAAGCTCTTCAGTAACTCGCATATAGCTCTTGTGTGGTTGTTGTTTTGGTCACTCTTGAATTGTTAGCAGATTTCCCAAGATAATGGAAGTAATGAAGCAAAATGAGGAAGGAGAAGGAGGAAATGCAATGCAGGCTTTTGGAAGAGGGTGGATAAGAACAAGTGCAAAAGTCTTGCAGTTTGGCAAGGTAAATTTGTTCAGTGGTACCAGTAAATTTTGTTGTAAATGAAGTACTGAAGGGAGCTGCTTTTGGTTTGTTTAGCATTTTGATTAGATTACTCCAAACCCGCAGACCAAGTCCCACTGCTTATAGTTCTAACCAGCCATCTTCTTGGCATTAGTGACTTAATTCTGCAATCACGATATTATGCACAGGCTATGAAGTGAGGCTCTCCCACTGTGGGAATAGCTTAATTGTAATGCCAGCCAAAATACAGGGAATAATTACTTTTGCTCCCTCGGTTTTAATTATTGCAAGGAAAGAAGTGCAGTAGCTCCAGTACTGAGAATGTTTTTCAGCTTCAGTCTTTTGAACGTGTCTCTTAGGCCTATTTATAGAATTTAGGTAATGGATTGTCAGTCCAAGATAAACAAGTCATGTTTGCACCTTGGAGATGAGAGAGTGATTATTAGAGGAGTACAGGTGTGCACAGCACAGTTGGGTTGGGATTATGCAGCGGAGGAAGTTGCTGTCTCTAGAAGAGCTGCTAATAGCAGGAGAAAGAGCAGTAGGGCTATTGCTGAGCTTGGAAGAGGCAACTTTATACAGAATGTGTTAGCAAGTTGGGGTTGGGCAGGTGTTGGGAGGCATGGGAAATCAAGCAAGGCAGAAGCATTTCTGGGAATTGTGATGTATGGTTGCAAAAGCTTGAAAGCAAAAGCAGGGTTTGGAAGCTGGGGTAGTGCAGGGCACTCTGCTGTGCACTCCTTAGGAAAAAGGATTCTCGCATGAATTTAAGTTTAGGAATAGCTTTTGAGTGCCTTGTGTGCTGTCTGCCTATGAATTGTGAGCGTTGTTTCACAACTGGGCTTTTCACAGGTTCAGCAAGAGTGAAAGTCTTTGGGATGAAGTCCTTTGAGAGGGGAGGGTGTAGACTGGAAATGGGAAGTAAATTATTCAGTTGAGAAAGAACTGAAGATGACAAACTGGGAACTTTTGGGAACTTTGAGCTTCCTTGAAACTATGCAAAATGTGCTTTTGCAGAAATGACAAAGCAGGATAGTGGAGAAACTTTTCATCAGAAACTTGACAATTCAAATTTTATTTTTTTTACGTATCCTCCTTCATTTGTGCAAGGCAAATGGGTAATGGTTGAGATAATACCACTATTTTACAGCTAAGGAGGTGGTGGCACATGTGGCCAGCTGCTCAGGTAGGTTCAAATAAGACAGTTAAATTTAAGAGGTCAGTGGACTACCATTAAGGATCAGAATCAATTCATTGTTTTATGTTTCTGACCTATTTAAGTGCTTATTTTCAGATGGCATAAGTGTATTTCTTGTCCGACTAAAATAAGGGCAGTACAGGGCAACTGCAGCAAACACTTATTTAAGATAGCTGAGTCTGGCAATGATCTGAGCACAGTCTAATGATAGAAGACACTGCGTTGGTTTTCTTTTTCATCTTGCAAAGAAAAGACAGCTCCCTCCTGAATGGAGTGTGTTCTGGAGGTCCTAATTTCCAGCCAGAGCCTCAGGCACTGATTTTGTTCCCCCAAAAGCCATCTCCTTGTTTTGCTTTCAGAGCCGTTCGGTGTGGTTGTGAGGTTTGGAGTGCTCAGGTGAGTGTGTTTGTACAGACGGATGCCCATGCATCTGGAGGGCCAGTGGGTGCTGCAGTCATCAGCAACAGCTGATCACACTCGAGGAGCTCGTGTGTCCCAGGGCCCCGTGGTGCTGGTCAGGCAGTAACGGATCTGTGCATGGCTCTTGTTTCACACAGATGCTCATCTTCTCTATTTCTTCCCACACAAATCTCCTCCCTCCACCTCCTCTGACAGTCAGGGCTTGTTTCCATGGAGCTTTTTCATCCATACCTTAGGAAACCTTTTTCCCCCGCCTTCCTCTATAGGCTTAATTTGTGGTTTCCATGGAAACCTTGGAAGAGGGAAGGCCCACTGGTATCTTATGCAAGTGAGCACCGAATCCTGGCCTGCTGCATCTATGAATGTCTGCTGCCAAGGCACATGATGGCAGTGTGTACTGCCCTATTAGCTATTCTAGATTATGTCAAATGGTGAAAATGCTTTGGGGAGTGCTTGACTTAAAGTTCAAACTATGAAAATTAGTTAAACCGTGGAATTTCAAGTAAACTGACCTCAGCTGAACTGTGCCCTGCTGTGGAAGTCTAAAGGAGTTGGGTCAAAAATGGAAGGGATCATGCAGTTTATTCAGTGTCACTGAGTCTTCCAGAAGGATGGACAAGTCCTTAAAATTCATCAAGTAATTAGTATGTTTGTAAATCCAGAGGGAAGTACTGATGTTTTGTTTCCTTTAAATGCTTGATACGTACTGGGGAGGGTGGGGAAGGTAATTGAATATTCCCAGCAAGTTACTTGAAAGCCAAATCCCACAGCACTGTAATTTCAGGAGAGTCAGGAAGTGCAAGTGATTTGTGTTTGGAAGCTGAGTAGAGATCAGGAAATGACTGTGCAGTTGAAGCACAGCCCAGATCCTAGGCTCTGAGTATGAGGGTTGACAGCCTGGGCTGTTGGAGCTGGGTAGAAAAAGGCAGGTTGTGTGTGTGTATAAAGAGGCAGGTCTCATGCTATAACTGAGTTTTAGCAAGCATCTCCCCACCTTCCTACCCACGTTTGTACTGTACTTTGTTCTGGCTTGGGGTGAAAAGAATAGTATATGTTTAGGGGTAACTGTAAAGCTCTTCTTAGTGTCACTGAAGACAAATAGTTCCAACCAAGTGCTTTATATGCATCAGCTGATGCTGCTAGGGGATCTGATGAAGCTCTTGAGGCTTTGCTGCTTGAAATAATTTCTTCTTTGCATCTTGCTGCTTCCATTTTGAAAGATGCATTGGGAAGGCCTTGAATGCAAAGGTGGCAGAAACTCTCCTAAGGAAACTTGCTCTGGGTGTGTGCCTCCTTCCAGTGAACAGGAAGAGTGGTTCACTGGCGTTTAGGAGGATGGGAAGGCTCTACTAGTGACTCACAAACAGTGTGGAGAGCAGAAAGTTTTCTGTTCCTGTGGCTGAAGTGCTGTATCTGGAGGTGGATTAGCAATTAGTGTCTTAAATTCCTGAGCAAGATGTTTGATGCGAACCTTGGCGATGTGGGCCTTGAGCGTTCTGTTACGGAGCTGTAGCTCTTTGTGTTCTTGTCACTTCTCTTCAACTTCAAGTGACTAATATGGAGTATGGTAAGTGATGATTTCAGTGCTCATGTGTGCTTGCTACTTGGGTTGCTGGCAGCTCTTATGCTTCACATAAAGCTTCAATTCACCTCTCTACCTCTCTTTTGTTAGTAGAGGATGTTGAGGATCTCTGTCAAGTTCCCTTTATTTTGTGCTGATATATTTGCTTTACTTGGTTCTAAATTTAGATCCATTAGTAGTCACTTTTTTTAAGGGTTCCTTGGCACAATCTACAGAGCATTTAACCATTTAAACTCGATGTAATTTCTGATTTCAAGAAGTATCAGCTACAACATGGGAGAACAGTGTGAACAGGTGTATGACAGTAGGTATTGCTTATACCTTTTGCTTGTGGCTTGTTTGTGTTATTTAAATGCGAACGTGCATAATTGCTTTTGTTATGCTTATTCTGTACAGTATTTGGACTACTAACCAGCTTATCCTCTGCATTTACTGCTGCTGCTTTGGCCATGCTGAGAGGGGATGTTTGGCAACATGCTTCTGTAATATCCCATCTCTGTGTCTGTCTGTCTTGATTCTGTTTCCAAAGGTGTGCTCAAGAGTGTTTTGAGAGGTGTTGTGATTTTTACTTCTTTTCTGTGCCTTAATTTCTGGTATAGGGTCATCTGAAAATGGCTGAAGAAATGGGTAGTTCTGTTAAGTTCATGTCAGTAGGTATTTCATTCCTGTAGCTGGCTTGAAGCATGCTTTGAGTGGAGAAACATGAGTTGGTCCTGATGTGCGATGTGCTTTCCTGGCTCCCAGGAGTGCCACTGATTTCTGTGCTTGTTTTGGTCCTACTCTTGGGGAGCTCCAAGCAGTTGTCTTCCCAGGGAGTGCGAGGCAGGCTCTGTATTTATCTGACTGGGCCTGAGTGATTTGAGACTGACAGATGATAGTTATTTGGATTCCTGTGACAGGAACCCTCTGGATTTCTTGAGCAGATGCTATTGAGTTTTCACTTCCTTGAGGGGGTGAGGACCCAGTCTGCTGGTCCATCTGTCCAGGCATCTGTCTCATGAAGTGCTCTGTGTCTTGCACTAAGTGGGAGGATTGTTTTGATCTGAGCTGTAAAAAAGTGTTCATATCTCAGGCAGACAGCTGTGTGGTATTTGTGTATCTGACTAGTCTGTGTTTGAGTTTGGAAAAATGAAATAAAGCAATCATGGTAACACACAGTGCTTGAAGGCCCTTTGTGCTTTGTCAAAATGAAAGGTGTGTGACAGTTCATCCTATGCCTCAACCTGCTCTGTCTGGGAGTCCTTTTGGCTAGTGGTTGAAGTAACAGCCTTAAAATTTAAGGGTTGCAGAAGAATCCTATGTAATTCCAAGTGTTTAGAAACAACCAAATATGGGACGGTAGGTAAATTACAATTTTTATGAACTTCATTTTATTACCAATATCTGTGTTAGGTTGAAGAAAACTCCCAAGCAGTGAACTATGCTTTCATGAGGATCTTTAAGTAACTCTATGCAGTGATTTAAATAAATGTTTATCAAGCTATTTACAACATGCACCAAGGGGTAAAATACTTTTTAAAAGATAGGACTTGGTAGACAGTGCTGCCCTGTTTTATGATGTTGTATGTACTGCATGAAAGATCCAAGACGCAGTTGGTCAGATTTCCTAAGTTGAGGATGGAATTAATGGGCCTGTTTTTTGGAGGCAGATAAAGTCTAAAATCCCAGTGGAAAGAAAATGAAGATCAGGACTCCAGGCATCCATGAAAGGTGGATTTTTTTTCTTCCTTGATACAAAAAATGAAAAGCTTTGAGAACTATCTTGGTTTTGTTTGTAGCAGTTACCAATTGACAGTCATAGTACTATTATCAGTACCTTTCCAGCTCTTCCTAATGAAGCCTGCTGGTTAGTTTAGACCCAGATCAAGCACTTTCATGAAGTCTGCGCCTTAGATTTAATTACTAGATGTTATTCACATCAGAGACTTTGATTCATGCCAAGTAGGTAATTGCCAGATTTCACTGCGTTTAAGACACTTGTCGTGCCTCACTGATTTTCCAGTTATTGTAGCTCGCTCTTTGCTATGTAACGTGGGCTTTTTTTATTGCACCCTTACAAAGGTCTCAATGTATAGTTTAGCTGTAGGCAAACTGATGAGAGGGCCAGAAATACCATTAAAAAGAAAAGTAATAAGTGTCGTTGTTCATACCTGATAGTGGGAGGCTGGGAAGAAGTGGGAGCAGAATACCGTGCAAGCTAGAATGAGTGGCAGCTATATTAATAACTAGTGAAAAGATGCTTTAGGGAACTAAGTATTTTCTCTTGGGGAGACTGACTCAGCCCTAAATGCTGATTTGGGGCTGAATAATTTGTAGCTAAGAGAACTTTCAAAACTAGAATTTAGTCCAGGCTTTGTCCCTCCATTTGGAACATAATGTGAAAGCAGGGCAAGGCTGTTTGGATTTTTTTTACTTTGAGAATGCAAATACTCCAGTATCTCGCTGTACTTTGTGTCTGTGGTGTTACTGTATTGTTTATGATGGAGGTAGTGGAGACATGAAGCTGAGGTGTGAACTTGCAGAGAAAGTAAGGGAAGAGACTAAACAATATCTGGGTACGGCTGATGTGCTTGCAGGGTTTGTACAGAAAGCTTCTGACTCCTTTTTTTTCTTCATTTCTGCTGTTGGGTTTGGGTTTGACTATGTGGGGAAGCATTAGAATAAAAAAAATCACATTTTTCAACTATGCCTTTATATATTTTTATTTGAGCTAGTGGTGTTCTTTTCCCTGATAGAAATGTGGAATTTGTATGTGTACATTTGAGCTGGACCCTGAGAGTGGTGTGCTGCTCTGCCTGGGATTCTTTTCTTCTTGAGGCTGCTGTATAGACGTAAGTAGGCCATTTTCAAAATCTTCAAAGAAAGGCAGATAGCACAGAATAGAAATAGCTCAGAATAACACCATTCCTTCTCAAAACCACATATATCTTCCTCATGTTCTCTTTCCTTCCTACCTTATAGGCAATTCTAAAATTAGCGGTAGTTAATATTTTAAAGTGAGGCTTATTCTTGCATCCTGGAGCTGGTAGCTCTGAGGAGCCCTTGATTTGTAAGTTTGGTGGACTGAGACTTTGGGTTTTCTCTTCCATTTGTTGAAATGGAAAATGCCTGCCGAGGGAAATGTTTCAGGCCTATTGCTTTAGCTCTGTAGGACGCATCTTGGGGGAAGAAAAGTGATTTCAGTTCCTTAAAACAGTAAGGGAACCATTGAATCTCCCTGGAATGAGCTTGTTCTGCAGACATTGTGTCAAGGCTCATAGGTCTGGATCTGTCTGGGTCCTTGAGCTGTTACCTAGGACGTCTGCCCAGGAGGAGGTTCTTGCTGCCTTTTTTGGTTGTTGTTTCATTAGGGCTTTCTTGGATTAATCTCTAAGCCGGAAAGACAAGATGCTGGTTCAAGTTGTAGTGCACTTGGCTCATTGCACCTCCTTAGCCAATTCAGTCCCTGATCTGCTATTATTGCAGAGAAGGACTTGTAAAAAGAGGACTTTCAAAAAAATAACCTAACTTAATATGAAAGAGGTGTTTATGTCCTGCAGCTTTTTAACCACTAGAGAGCAGCAGGGCTGCTTTGGTAGAGGAACTCCTAGCAGATGTGTTGCTTTACTGCTCTGCTTGGTTTTAAGGGCATCTCTTGGGCTCTGGACTCCAGAAGGCAGGCACAGGGACCCAGGCTGAGGGTAAAAGGTTGCTGCGTATTCCAGGGATCTGTGACCCATCCAACAAACCTCCGGACAAATCGGTGTTTAGCTGTGCATGTTCTGCTTAACATATGCACAGTTTGGATGGCAGACTTGTGTTTAAGATATTCCTTTGTTCTGAAAAGTAGGGATTATAATTGTCCCATTTGAGTTAAGAACCCAAACTGCTGGAGGCTTGTCACCTGCTTGCTGCTGTAGCTCCCTTTCTGCAGAAAGGCAAACACAAGGGAACACTGGGTTCAGTGCTAGGGTCCCTGCTGGTGCCTTAGCCCTGGGCACAGATGGGGTAGATAGGGCACAGCCCTGGCACTCTGTGTGGGCTTCCTCCACACACCCCCTTGGCGTGGTGCGGTCTGTGACCTTGCTTTGCCTGGCGCTCCCTGGGCTGTAACTTGGCGATATTTTGAGGGCAGGCATGGCATTAGCAGCAAAAAAAGTCTTGCTGGAAAAGTGTGACCACAGGAGGATGACATCTATTATGTCTGGTCAGTATGCGTAGTGACTGTTTCCAAGGTGTTGTGTGGCATCTGTTGAATGTCTCTGCATGGTACAGATGTCCGTTGGCAGCTTCACTTTTGCAGCACGCTGTACATACTTTGCCTTGTTGCTTTCTGCTGATGGAGGGCAGTTTTTATTGCTGGTGTGTGCCTGTTTTGTGATGAGTGGGAATATAGCAAAGACGGAAGCGTGGGGCATGTGGTGGGGAGTGTGCTTTGAAATACACATCTTTGCTTCCGTGTGGTTTAGCAGAGGGCAGTGAGGGCCTTTTTCTGTCTGAGTTTAGGCAGATGATGCTTAGCTGTGCTCTTTATGAGAACAGGAAAGCTCAGTTATTGTAAGGTCTTGGGCCCTTGAACTGGTGTATGTTTGTCTGGGTAAAATGCACCCTACCTGACTAACCTGAACTGATGAAGCAGGTGCTGTAGCTGGATGGGAAGGAATGTCCTGTTCGGAGAGCTTTGTGCTTGCACACCGGCTCTGCTGGGATTAATTGTGTGCAGTGAGGTGGGACCCCATAGGACAATGCTGCACAGCTAGAAGAAGCTCAGGGGAGCCGGAGCAAGTCCTGTCCCCTTGCATCCTTCTTAAGAAAAGTATCTACTACCTATCTTAAATGCAGGCTGCTCGGGTAATTCCTTCCAGTGGGTAGCCTTGCAGTGAGAGGGACAGCACTTAATGTGTGCTCTAGCTCCTGTTGCACTACATAGAAGAGTGATCTTGAGCACTCTAAGCTGGCTGTGCTGAATAAGACACTCCATTATAAAGAAAAGAGTTGCGACTGGGGGAGAAGGTCCCACAATCCAGGCTTGATTGTTGTCATCTGATGGATTATAGCAGTATTATGATAGTGAAGTCATGATGCCACCAACTTCTTCCCTTTGCTTGCTGATGTGAGTGTGCAGTACAGCAGGTAGTGCATCTGAGCACATCTTTAGCTTGCTTTTATGCTGTGCTTTTGCACCTGCATTTTAGAGTGCAGTGGCCTCTGACTTTGAACAGAGCTGACAGCCGGATTTTGGTTTCACATGCGCTTTGCTACCGGGGGTGTCAGACAGCGTCATGAGACCCAGTCCTGTCATGTCAGTTATTTCCAAGTCACTGGTGGGAAATAATCCAGGAGGTAGTGACATTAGTAATCATCTTTTCCAATGGGGGTTGATATTATCCCAAATTGGCCATAATCACTTTTCTCTTATAGTAGGCAAATATTGCCTTCTGCCTCACAGTTCTTACCAACTTTGTTTATGTATTTCTCATTTAAAACACATCAAAAGCCAGGGCCAAAGGCCAGGCCAGTTTGTGTAGTTTTTCCTGCAAGCTGATTTTCCTGCAGAGTGGGGACTTGTTGAAAACACTTCTGTTTAGGGTTATAATGAAAACAAATCTAGTTTTTGACTAGTTGGCACTGAAGGGACGTGGCAGATCGCTTGGCGATTTTAATTGCAACATGACTTTTGGAGCCAAAACAAGAAGTGCTGAGAGTGTGTTTAGCAGTGAGAATCTGCAGTTGTCATGAAACAGTGCACGATTCCTTCCTGTGCTGGGCCACTTGCGCAAGGGATTTTTGCCCTATGGAATAGGGGAGAACAGGGAAGTGCAAGGTCTATGAGAGTGCCCCTGTGTTGCTTTGTGACACTGAAATGGCATCTGTTACTAGTATTTCTCACCCTGTAGCCTGTGAAATTTGTGGCATGGTCTTGTAACATGGTCTCTGGGTTTCAGAGAACAACCCATGCAGGTATCTGGTGTCCATAGCCAAAATAAAATTGCCTGGGTATGTTCTGTTGGGGCAGCTGTTGGTGTGACTTTGCTGGTGTCAAATAAGAATGGCTAGCCTAGAACAAGAGAATAATTATTTCCTGGTGAGATTTCATGGAGTTTTCCTTTTCTCCTTTCCTTCCCTTGTGAGGCAAGGGAGTATTAGCAGCTTTGGGAAGGGAGCTGCTTCAGTGGCAAAGCACAAAGGGTTTTTTGCAGCTGACCCTGGGCATCTGCTGCACAGATGCAAATAGAGTTCTGGTTTCTGGGATTGTGGTCCTGCTTTGAATCTGCAGGATGTCAAATGGTAACTTTCCTCCTGCTCTGACATATAAAGGCCAGAACTGGGCTTCGCAATTCCCATTCTAAGAAGTGTTCCACTGTTCCAAATACCATGATCACTCTTGTGGAAAGCTGTTTAATGACGAAGTGGATGTAGTTAAGGACATGCTTTTCATTAAGTCCCCAAAATAGTGCAGACTTTTCATAGTAGAAAGAAAAGCTTTGCAAGCTTTAGAATTTGGAAGTCTGAATTTTATGCATGTTGCAGGGCTGGTCCCAGCCCAGCCATTCCTTGGTAGAGCATTGCTTGCTTATTTGATGCCTGAGGGTTCTCCTGTGTGGTATGTGGTTTTTATCCTGGTCTAATCTGTCCTCTGTCTGATGTCTTTGTGTGATGTCTTTGTTGATTCCTGAACCTGAGGCCATGTGTATCTACTGTGTCATTTTGGAAGCAGCTTTGCTCTCTGAGAACTCTTATAAGCTTTTCCTCATGTGAACTTGAACTAAAAACCAGCCAGTTTCTGCGCTGGTGCCACCTGCTGCCACTGCTTTTTGGGTATTCAGCAGTCTCCTCCCGTGCCTTCTCTTTGTGCAGTCTGGGGAGACTGACTGTCTTAGCCTTGGCAGAGGGCTGGAAGTCCAGGTTGGTGCCATACCCTTCTGCAGGAGCAGGAAGGTGGGACAAGGGGAAAGCGTGTCCAGTTGGCTTCTGCGGAAAGCTGCTACTCCTTTTTACCCCTTTTCATTAGGTTGATTTGCAACAGCTGCATATTCTGTAATATAACCCCTGTCTCTTGAGGATTAAGCGTGCAGTTGCGTTTGGAGCAGCTGCCTGTGTATGTCTTATCTGCTACAGAAAAAGAACATGTTGCTCCTCCTCCTTTCTCCTGTTTTTATGCAGCGCTGTTGCTTCCCTCCTTTCTTTTCTCTCTGACCTCCTCACAGCTTCCTGCTGCTCCGTATTTGCCTCGGCTCTGCAGAAGACCCCCAGCTGAGTTGCGCAGCCCAGCCCAAGAGAGCGTTTCCCTGAGCCAGCGGTAGACAGGGGACAAAGCAAAGGAAAACAAGCTGAGCTGGATGTAGCCAGCTGCCCTTGTCCTGGTGTTGAGCGCAGGGATTTGAGCGAGCCGGGCAGGGGAGGAACTTGCTTTGCGGGGAAAGGGGAAGGACAAAAGAAACTTGAAACTGGCCTCCCTCGTGGCTTGTGCTGCACCCTCCCCCTGCACCCTGCCTGCTAAACGAGAGCACCTGAGGAACATGGGATTTGGTGCTTGAGGGAGGCAGCGCAGAGCTGGGGAGGGAGGAGAGAGGCGAGTTGTGGCTTTGTGCAGGGCTTCAGGCTGAGCTCAGAGCTAGTGTGCGAGGGGGTGGGAGCAGAAAGAGCAAGGGCATCCGATGCCAGCTGCCAATATGTCAGAAACCCTGCAGCTCCCGGCGCTGCGCGTCCCAGAGCAGCAGGTGGTGGAGGGCGGCCGTGCCTGGTCCAGCTCGTCCACCCCCACGCTGCGCAGGAGGCGCTTCAAGATGAGGCGGATGAAGAACGTGCAGGAGCAGAGCCTGGAGGCTGGCAGGGACCAGGATTCCCCCGTGTCCAGCAAGGAATTCCTGCAGCTCCCATCCATTGAAATCACCCCCTCCAGTGATGAAGACACCCCCTGGTCCAACTGCTCCACACCCAGCGCCTCCCCGCGGCGCAAGCGCTTCCTGCTCCGGAAGTGGCTCCGTGTGCGAGAGAAGGAAGAGTGCAGTGAGAGCAGGTAGGTTTTTGCCTCCTCTCCCTTCCCTGCTTGCTGAAGGAGCCTGTCCTAGAGCAGGGCTAGGGCTTGCTGTGCAGCTGGAGCTCGTGTCCTGCATCACCCTGAGGCCTTGGCCTAGCAGCTGGAATGGGTCACATAGTTGATGGGGTCTTGCAGGTGCCAGACCAAGTGGCCTAATGTTTGTGCCCAAACAGGCGCCCCTTGAGAAGCAGCACTGCTGGTGTCTGGTTCTAGTTCTTACAGCAGCTTTTCAAACTTAATGTTCCTGAGAAGAGCGTGTTTTGGAGGGAAGGGAACAGTGTGCCTCTCTGTCCTTGATGGATGGGTGATCAGAAGGCTGGCTCGCTCCAAGGTCCTGATCTCTGCAGAGACCTCAGAGGGAACCACAAGGCCCCAGTGTGTGAAGCTGCTGCAGAAAGCAGTGCCAGGAAGGTGCCTCTCAGCAAAGCTCATTCATGTTGCCTGTCTGCCTTCCTCTACTTCAGACCAGATGTTCTCGAGTACCAACCAGCACTCAGTCCTGTGGCCAAACCTGCTGTTACATGTGTGTATGTATGTCAGGTTGCTGGCAAGGCTGGGAGTTGGGAGCACGCGGGGTCCCAGGTGGTTTGTTCCCAGCCACGCACGGTGCTCGTGTGCCTCTGTGGGCAGCAGCATGCAGAGAGCACAGCTGAGCTCAGGAAGAAACCTGTTCTGGACTCATGTAATGCTCCAGACCTGGACAAGCCTAGCTGGCTTTTTGCATTTAGAGGTTCCAGCCTGGATATGAACTGCTATTTGTGTATTATGTGTTGGTTCTTAACAGCCTGGCTAATGCTGAGGGTTGTTCGCATACTGGTGCTCTCCAAGCTGTTGATGGAGCATAGGAGTGGTAATAGAGGTGGCAGATTGAAGCCAACTCAGTGCCCTATACCAGCCAGGCTCAGAGTGGGGCAGGAGGAAGGTGCAGGTATCTGGGCATGGGAGTTCTCCTGCGACTTGTGCTTGCACAGAGGTTTTGTGCTTCAGGCTTAGGGTTGGAGCTCTGGGCCAACATGTAGGTTACCAGCAATGGCTTGATTATTCCAGGGGACTGGAATGAAATGTTGGTCTATGATTCCTTTTATCTCATCTGTATCCTTCTGAGAAGGAGTAATTCTGTGAATTTGGTAGCTTTCAGTTTCTGTGGCTTTCAGAAAGGCCCATGTTTCAGTTCTGGTCAGAGATGGGAGGAAGCAGGACTTTTTAGAAACACAGCAAGTTGCTACAGGAGGAGGTACATGTGTGTACTGAAATTACCAATTTTTGCTTATTTGGTGTTTGTTTCTGACCTCTCACTGGTGTGAGGAATTGGACAGCTCTATAGAACTTTCCTCATGAAAAATGTGAAGGAATTGCATTCGTTTCATGCTCTACTTGTAATTGGAGTTTGAATGAGATTTCAGCTATGACAAACATTGGACATAAAAGTTTTCCAGTGTAGGAAGTTGTTTGCAGAAAGTGCTTTGCTTTCAAATACTTAATCACTGTCAGTTCCTACATCCTTCCTAGTTTGTCTTTTAAGCTACATTTAATTTAGTTTCTGGAGAAAGAAGCTAATATGAACAATGTGTGAATACCCTATGATTTGACTCGTGACTTGCTGATATCCATTCTCTCCTGTCTCTGAAAGGCAAAACTGGGAATGTTTGGCTAGCTGGGCCTCTGTACTATGCAATACCTTCTGTATTTGGGTTTCTCTGGAATGTCCATAAGCACAAACTACCCTTAATTGACCTTTTCTGATCTGAAATGTCCAAGTGCTTCAGTGATGGCTTGGAAAGAAATCTGCTGGTAGTAACGTCTTTTTTCCTTTTTGAATTTGCGAGCTCCATGGAGGTGTTGATGCTGTCAGAGGTTGTTTCTTTTTGCTGTGGAGATAATGTGTGAGGAGCACTGAAGCAGTCTGCTGTGATTGCAGGTGTTTGTCAGGGCTAGTTTGTCCTGGGTGCCAAGTGCCTGTGATTCCTGGCAGCTTTTTTCTTACTGCATTTGTGCAGTTAGTTATGGCTTCCTTTTAAATATTTGTCTTTGCTCATGTGGTTTATGGTGACTAGTTGTCCAACAAAGCAGTGCAATTATTGGCTTGCTTGAAACAACCAGGAGCTTGACAGCTGTTTCTTATCTGATCAGCAAATATTTACTGCAAAACCTCTTTGTTTTGTGTCTTGCACAGCATCATGCCTGTTGAGGGCAAGCAATAAATGACCTCTACCTAGGTGTTCTGAGCTGTGCTTCCAGACTTTGGTTATTGATTGAATGGGATATTGAGATATTGATGAAAGCAGTTGCCCTGACACCTGTGAAGGTTTTTTTTTGAAGCTTGCTCTTCATTGGCAAAGTGGCTGCTCTGAGGGGCAAGCTTGCTCCTGCTTTGATAAGGTCTTTTCAGCTCTATTCTCCAGCAGGATGACTCAAAGGGAACTTTTTCAGTCAGTGAGAAATTCTTTTCTTATGCGGACCACATGTAAATTGTTAATGCAAACAGGCTTGGCTTGTGGAAAGAGGAGGAGATACTGAGGTGAAGTGGTAGACTTGTCAGTGATTTAATGGTTAAAAGCCATGGTTAATCTCCAATTAAAACTCTTCAGTAGTTTCTAATGCAGTTATGTTTGGAATTTGAACGGTTGCATGAGTTGAGAAGAACGAACCAGAGGGTATAGGAGGTGAAATAATGTCACTTGGGAATTACAAGAAGCACCCTGGCAAGCTTGCAGCTGTGCGCCCAAAGATTTGTCTCAATTTGCATTTAAAGTTGCTTAAGTTGGGAATGAGGTAAGAAGCTTGGTCTGCTGATCTGGGCTTTTTAAGGGCTTTTTGCCCTTTTCTGTAGATAAAAAGAATTGTCCAGTCTTTCTGAAAACTTCCTTCCTTACTACTTCTCTATGCAGATCTTATATTTATGGCCAAGTTATCTGCTATGTACTGTCATATAATATAATGCAATATATTTAATAAATTTGCTTAAGTTGAAAATATTCTCTAATTTAAAATGGTCATATCTGTATCCAAAAGCTTTCTCTGGTACTTTCTGTACAAATTTTACTGTTCTTATAGCCGTAGATTATCTCCAGGATAACAAGAGTAATTCTACAGCATTTTGAAGGGGCACTAACATCTTGAAATCTGATCAACTGAAAATGAATTAAATTAGTAATTTCTGACATTAGAGCTGCCCTGCGTATTTTAAGCAGCTTGTCTAACTACACAGCGTAGTATCTGAAATGTGCAAATGATTTGTTTGTGCAAAAGGTCCAACACTTTTGTGGGAAGCTTACCTGGAAAATAGCTATGGTGAAGCACAGCATATGCAGAACACTATTGCATGCGTGGGCAAATGGAAAAACAAGTTTCCTGCTTCTTAGTTGCTTTTCTTTCATTTCTTGTGGTCTTGAGCATTAACTAGTGATAAGGGGTAAAGTGTGGCAGTATTGCAATGTGTTGCTCTACCTTCTGTTAAATTTTAAACCTCAGTTTGGAGGACTATGGAGAAGAAATTAACTGAGGGGTGGATGAGTACTAAAAGGTCTAAGGTTCATCTTGTATAACTGTCTTGAAGGTAATGCCAAGTACTGTGAAATACTGGGAATTCGTTTTTGATAATATCAAGTATTGCTTCTATAATCAAACCTGACCAAGCCAACTTCTGTAGAAGTTTTTTTAATTAGAACAGTTATTACACCCCACTGATGAAACTACTTGTATATCTGTGATGTGGAATAATGTGAGTAGCGTGACATGATGGGTGTGCAAATATCATGCTAAACCCACGCATTTGAGGGAGAAGAGTGACATCTTGCGGGCTCAGCATGCAACTTTGCACGGGAGGTTGGGAGCTGACTGCTTTA
>JAUBNY010000124.1:496272-508292 GCA_032275445.1 Crypturellus soui | reverse complement strand
GCATTTGAGGGAGAAGAGTGACATCTTGCGGGCTCAGCATGCAACTTTGCACGGGAGGTTGGGAGCTGACTGCTTTAATCCTTAGCCAAACTTAGCTTAGCTGCTCTCTTCTTCTCCTACTAAAAGTGCAGTTGCGTGAGGGATACGTACGGAGTACAGGAGCCTGGAACAGTCCAAGGCGTGCGGGACTGAGATGAGTACGCTCCTTCAGGCCTGCAGAAAGCTCTCCTTTGAGGATGTTTCCTTAAAGGCAAAGGGAGAAAAGCTCGGAGAGATCTAGCAGGACAGGCTAACATTTGGCACTGGCCTCTTATGGATTGCATAGCTCCTATACAGGATATACAAAATACCCCAAAATACCACATATGAATCCTTTCTCCTTTCATTAGGTTTTTAACCTAGTGACTCAGAGGTACCTGTCCAAATCTCACTTGTCTTCTCTCATATTGCAGCAGTCAGCAGAGCAGCCAGCAGAGCAGCCATGACGATGATTCATCCCGGTTCTTGAGCCCTTATGTGCGTGACAACAGGTCAGTCTGCGGTCGGAACCCACAGTTAAAGAGTTGTGAGGTTGTTGCTCAACTCCTGAACCTCAACTTGCTTCAGTTCTGCTCTGGAGCCTTGAACAGAAATTCCTTTTTTATCTCGGGCCAACTTCTGCAGTTGTCAATAGCTTCGTGCATCCGCTGTTACACCTGGCTGTCAGTTTCCAAAATTCACCTTGTTTTATTACTGTGTTAAAAAGCTCTGAGAGGGTGCCAAATGTTGCTTTTACTTGGTGATATGGCATGCAAGATTGCATGCAGGATTACTACATGGTTTCTCCATATTTTTTCTGCATGATTTTTGATGAACTCTTTCTGAGCTCAGGTTCCCTGTGGTGAAGGCAAAGGTCAATAGACTGAGTAAGAATGGAGTAAAAGCTAAGTAGGTATGTGAGGAATTGTCTAACTTGAGAGAACATCCTGACCCTGGAGAGCTAATGAATATCCCATCAGAGTTTGCCTTGGAATTAGTGTTTGCTGGTTGCAGCTAACCTTTTACTCCACGTGTTTCACTGCTGTTATCAGCGTTGCTGTGGAGCCTGGCACAGTTGGATAGTGGGGAGCAGCATTTGCAAGCAGGATGTGGGGAATCTGATGGCAAATCCAATGGATACTTGTGTTGTGTCTGGCTATAATGTGTACTTGAGAGCAGGGAAATGTGCCCTCTTCCTTCTGTTTGTCCCTGACATCATGGGCAGAAGGAGGGACTCTGCTGTGCTCAGGATTAGAGCAGAGTGAGCAAAGCTCTGCATGTACCTCAGTACATCTGGGAAAATGCTGAAAGCTCAAAGAAGTGTCCTGGCCAACAGCAAAGGGATGCTGAGTTGCTCAGCTGCCTTTGGGATGGGAATGGGGAGGAGTGTGTAGCTGAGGGGGCTGAAATCTGCAGTAGGCACCGGGCTCTTAGGTGCTTGGCTGGCCAGGATCGTACACCGGGATGCGGCTGATGGAGGTAACTTCTCCGTGTCAAACTCTGGCGGAGCAAGCTCTATCTCAGAGGAGATTCAGAACTCTGTCCTGCTGGTAAATAGTGCTTTAGCTTCAGCATGCTCTAGGAGCTCTGCATGTAGAGGTGGGAGCACGGCTGTCGTGAGGCTCAGCTGTGGTCCAGAACCTGTGCCCAGAGAAGATGTCCTGCAGCACAGCAGTGAAGCAGGGCTGTCACCTGTGTGTGACTTCTCTGGGGAAGAAGCCTCCCCTGCTGCCAAGTTTCTTGAGTGTGTATGATGTATGGTGACGCTCTGTGCTAAGAGCCTGCAGCAGATTTCAGTTTGTCTAAGGTGAATATGGGTTTGGAGGCATAGGAAGGGTGAGTTAGTGAGGCAGGCTCGAAAAGTCAGCTTTTGTGTAAGCCTAGGGCTCAACTTCCTGAGTGAGGCTGGGTGAATTATGTAATCTTGCTCTGGAATTAGCAAAATTGCTTTATTACCTCACAGGAAAATGGGGAGGATCAATTAATGGCAAGTCTGCTGTAAGGATGAAATCTCAGGTTCTGAAGCACCAGCCATGTGAGTGTAGGGAATGGTGGGAGCTGGGTAAGGAGGTGAGCTGGCCTGTAGGATGCAGGCTCCCCTTGCGTTATTAGGAAGAAAATCTTTCAGAAGTAGATGGAGTGGACGCTGTTATGATGGTCGTGACCAGGTAGGAGCCAGAAGGATAATGCTCTTTCTAGTTGCCAGTATAAAACTTGGGATGATTAGCTGATCATTCTTTCCATCAGTGAGTTGCTGAAGTTGAGTCCTTGGTAAGTAATGCTCACTCCTTCGGCTCTGCTTCTCTCGGGAACACGAGGATGCTCCTGCTGCTCAGTGAGAGGGAGACAGCGAGGTCTCTTCCCTCCTGGGGCTGGGTTTTCCAGGGAGAGGAGCCTGTTTGGAAGTACCCGCTTGCCTGATTGACCTCTGCCAACATGAACTGCAGTCAGCAGTGGCTGCGCTGCAGCATTTACCTGGTGTGGTGTTCTCCTGCTTGTGTGTTTTACCAAGGTGCTTTTTGCTCAAGCACTTGTTGCTTTGAGGCGTCTGCTGGCCATTAAAAGCATGGTAGGTGGTTCAGACGATGAATTTAGAGCTCTTCTGCTTGCGCCTCCTTCCTCTGTCAGATGTGGAGAAGGGGGCTTTCTGGAAGGGGAAGTGTGGCCTGAATGTGTGCGTCAGAGCTGCCTCGGGTGCCGGCGGCCCCCGCTCCCTAGCTGCCTGCTTGGGCAGGGTACGTGCACAAGGGAACCGAGTCTCTGCTTCAGACCGCAGCTGGTGGGGAAAGCTCTGAGCAGCAGTATTGCCTGGGCTTCCCCGGGGACTCGGCCAGGTGAGGAACGGCAGAAGAGGATCTGGAACAGCGCTCTGCAGCCTGGACGGATATGCCTTTGCCCTTCTGCAGATTTTGCAGGCCCTTGTTAACACTGCACTCATCAGCTGTTACTGAAACCCAGTGGCTCAGCACAAGCTGTTTGTCCATTTTTCTCCCCCAAATCCAAGGGCAGCCATCTGAACTAGGTACTTCAGATCTTCTGAACTTGCTTGTTGAAGTGCTTTCTTGCCTTTTTCTGAGCTGGCTGGTGTCTCACGTAAATGTTGTTCAATGAATGTCCCTGAATAAATAAGCTTTTTCAGAGTTCATAGCATATAAACACTTTATCCCTTTTCTGTGCAGAGTGCTTTTTTTGACCTATGCAAGTATTTTCAGTCACCTTCTTGAAGGTGAGCTGGCCTGTGCTTCTGTACTGGAGTAGGGAGTGATTCTCTAAAGTGTCTCAAGCAGTGCTGCTGGCCTAGGTGGTGGTCGTGATGAGGGTGTAGGGCTGTATCGTGGAGCAGTGAGCAGTGCTGCTCTTCGAAGAGGAGGAACTGAAGCTCGGAAGGTGGAATGAAGGGCTTAAGGTTTTACAGCGGACTGGGGAGAGATCCTAGGCCTGACTCTGCTTTGTGACGTGACCCTACCCAGTGCCACAAGGCCCATGCAGGGAAGACTTTAGCATTTTGATGTTCTTTAGTGCTCAGACTAAGGTGCGTTATTGAGCCTCCTTGGGAGTCAGCCCTGGAAGACCTTTTGCATGAGAGGTGAGAGTTGCCCCAACCTGGCAGTGCCATTTTCATGCCTGTGGGGAGCTCCCCTCCTATGCTAGCTCTTTAAGTGCTGAGCCACTTCTGTCTGGTCTAAGTGCCTGTTCTTCTATTGCCAAATGGAGTGCTCTCCTTTGAACAGCTATTTCATTAACTCTTTCCCCTCAACCTGATGGCCCATTGAGGAGGAAGCAACACAGAAGCCCCTGCACCTTGGCCTTTCCACACCTTTTTCTGTGCTCTTTTCCATCCTAAGACCCTAATTCTGCTCAGAGCAGTGCAGTGGGAATGTAATTAGAGCTATTCTGTGTCCTGGGGAGAAATGGTGGAAATGAGGAGTGGGCCTGGAAGCAGCAGGTGGGCAGGGTGTTCTGTGGGGCTTGGTAGCTCAGGCTGGGCTGCCCAGGCTTCCTTTGCCCTGGGAATCGTATGTGGGCTCCCCTGGCAGAAGAGGAGCAGAGCAGGCAGACCCTTGCTTGTGTCTGGCATTGGGTTGTGCAGCTGAAATGAAACACGGGGGCATTAGTCCTGGCTGTAAGACTTTTTATGCAGATGGTTATTTTTCTCAGGTATTTCATGTTTCAATACAGAACTTGTATTTCTTTTTCTCTGCCTTGTGCATCTTGTCCTAAAGCAGCAGCCCAATTGGCAAACATTTGAAGGCAGCTGTGCCTTTAAAATTGGATCTCCTGTGATGGAAGAAATCTGAGAACAGAGCAAGGAGAGCAGTGCATCTTGCGCAGAGCAGCCTCTTTGGAGATTTCTCCATCACTTTGCCTTAGCAGCCTAGTCACTGCTCCTTCCCTCTGAGGCCAGACTGCAGGCACTAAAACATCAGTATCCATGAAAGCCGTTCCAGGACCACCTGAACTGTGACGCTGCTGCTGCCCATGGTGGGCTCTGAGGTTAGCTCCCTGTGCCGCCGCCTCCCCGAAGCTGCCGTGCGTGTGTAACCGAGCTGGGACTCCATCTTCCTGTGGTTCAACGCTCTTTCTGACTGCTGGAGCAACAGTTCCTAGTTGGCTGGGGAGTACTCTGGTGTTTGGACAGACTTCCCTATCCGTGCAGATGACTGTAACCGTGTGAGTGCTCACTCTGACCTCTGCATTTCTCTTCCTTCTCCTCCATGCTTGTTTTTCTTCCTACTCCTTTCCTTCTTGGTCTTTGCACAGTATATGTTGTGTTCTGGGTGATGAGACGGCAGCATGCGTCTCCCTGCTGCATCACGCGTGGTGCCGAGCTCAGGCCTTAAGCTCGGTGCTAACCAAGGTCCCTGAGCTGTCCTGCTGCGGCACCTCTGCTGGCCTCCTGTCCTGTTGCTGCTTCCAATGCCTTTCCTTAAGCTCCCTCTGCTGCATCCCATCTGCGGGTAATCACTTAAGCCCTGCCAGTGCATAGATTGGAACTGAGACTATGTAAGTATTTAGGTTTACCTGTTTCAGCAAAATTTTTTTTAGGTTGCAGGTGAGCTGAACTGTCTTGGCTGCCAGGTACCTAATTTTTAACATGTTCTTATATTGAGAGATCGTATGTTCAGCCGTGAAAGTCTTGTCCTGCTTAAGTGCTGGATTAAGGCATGGTGTGAGTTATCTAGACCTAAATGAAAAGGGAGGTAATCTGTGATCTGGTCTGATAATGATCTGGTTGTAACACTTCTGCCAAGGATGAAGGAATCTTGACTGCTTTCTCCCTGGTAGCTACAAGTTGTTTGCAAGGCGAGATGAAATTAGAAGATAGCTTTTCACTTCCAGACAAATTGGTATTGAGGATGAATATCTTGGTGAGCTCCTGAAGGCTGCTGGTCTGGTCCTTTTCCAGAGCCCCTTTTGGGGAAGGAATTGCCCATTTTGAGCAAATGGAGGGTTCTGAGTTGAAACATCTTTGACCTACTGTCAGGGAGAAATAGCTAGAAGTCTGCATGGGAAAAGAGCAGCTCTTAAATTCCTCCTTTGATCACACTGCTCAAGAAAGAGGCAGTAGCGATTTGTACTTTTCCTGATGCTTTCTGATGCTGCTGATCTTTCTCCTTGCCAAAAGTATTTCTCCCTCTCTTAAGCCTCTGTAGATAATTAGTCTTTCTCTCTCTGCCTTTTAACAGGGAGGAGCTTTTCCTCATCTTCCTGGGCTCCCAGTTTCTTGTTTCTGCTCTGCTGCCCTCCTCAGAGGCATGAGGCTTGCAGGCCACGATGAACGCATCCCCTGCAGCACAGCAAGCGCTTTCCGTGCGCTGCGGGAGGCCCAGGGTGCCTACAGCTCCCACGATGCGGGGAGCGAGGTGCGGGCTGCGGTGGGAATGCGCCTTGCGCCTTGCCAGCTGCAGCAGCGGGGAGCAGCTCCCGCGAGCCTTTCCCGGGCAGGCGGGCTGTTCCCCTGCTTGCAGATGGCACAACGCACGTGATGGCTTGTGACAGCAGGAGCAGCAGAGCTGCAGAAATACTGCTGCCTTCTCAGGGCGTTCAGCACTTGATCCTTCTTGGCTCCTTTTTCTTGGGATCGGTACACCTATGTGCTAAGGTGTACGAGTAACGCCGATGTTACTTATTCCTTACTTGCTGCTGTCAGCCATAGTCATTCTTTTCCCTTGGCACTTCCTGTTGTTTCTAGCTTTTTTTTCACCCCCCACTGTTTTTTTTCTGTAAAAGGCTCTCTGTGAGGCCTGATTTGATGTTGCTGCTGTCCCTGTGCCTGCTGATGCTCCTAGCCCTGGGGATCAGAGGAGGCGCATACAAATGCCTGCCTGTCCTCTGTGCAGAGCTCAGCCTTCCCCAAGTGTTGTCTATCTGTCTATAGGTGCTTTTTGCAGAGGTGACTTGGTTTGCCGTGTCCTGCATTGGGTGGCAGCATGACAGCGATGTATCTCAGACAGGTTCTAGTGGCCACTAACGATGGGCATGCAGAATAGGGCTAATAAACCCCCGTGAGACCTCCTGGCGCTGCTGGTGCGGCAAGCGCTGAGCGTGTAGCTGTCCGTGAGTAAGCACTTTGTGGCGGCAGTGCCTGCAGCCCGCGGAGGCCCCCGGGCTGCCGGAGCTCTGCAGCGCTGCTGCTCTGCTCGCTGCCGGCCGCGATCGCGGTTGCTCACACGCGTTGCCGGAGCCTCCGTGCGGTGGCCCTGCAGCCGTGGGCAGGGAGCGCGGGGCTGCGGGCCGCTTCCCGGAGGGCGAGGCGGCCGCAGCCCTGCTCCTGCCGAACGGGCTGCTGAAGTCACCGCGCGCCGCCAATCAGGGCCGCGCGGCGCCGAGGCCTCGGGGCTGCGGCGCATCCGCCGCGCTGCAGCGGCGGCAGCGGGGACTTTCACGTAGAGCACCCTGTGAACCAGAGTTCCTGGTTCAGGCCAGTAATTTCTGAGTGTTGCTCCGAGGTGAGTGTTCGCAGTAGGGCACAAGTGATGAGCATCCACACTGCTTTTTTTCTTTGAACATGGAAATCTCTTTTTAGCTGTTCTGTCTCTTTTGTTTCATTCACTGTGGCTTATCCATCTGTCTGGCTGCCCTCCTTTCATTCATTCTTGGCTTTCCTGTTTGAAGCTGCACCTTCCTCCTCCTGTCCTCATACCTGATCCCTTTCTTTTCCCTATGCACTGCCCAGGATCCCCTAGCCCCATCCTTCTGGGGTTCAGAAGCGCCCATGCGGGGTTCCTTGAGTCGCTTCCCCTGCTCAGGGCCGCAGGGAGCAGCAGTGCGTCCCCAAGGAGGGCAGCTTGCCGTGGGCTTTGGAGGGAGCGGGGGGATGCTCTGTGCTCAGCCTGCTGCTGGGCTCTGCATGTTGGTTGGAGGAGGGCGGGAGCTCTGGCCACCAGCTTGGATCTGGTGCCAGATTCCAGCCACGACTCTACATGGGAACTATCAGGCTGGGATGCTTTAGCTTCCTCTCCCTGGAGTCAACTGAGCAAACCTGGGAGTAGCTCTTAGATTATTTCCTTGTTCTTGTGCTCCTGTCAAACTGTATGTTGTCTTCTGCTCATCACCACCTTTTGACTCTTGCTTTCTCCCCCCTTTCTTCTCCTTCAACCGTCTCCCTTACCGATAGGCCAAGCAGAAAGCATGGAGACGTCTGATATGGCGACAGCAAAGGTAGGATGGAAATGCTGCCGGCCTCACTGTGCGTAAGTGGTTTCGCTTGGCGACTTCTTTTCTCTGTTAACTGTCGTCTTTCTCTTGGCCCCCTGCTTTTCAGACAGAGCGGGACTAGTGCCGGGGTTGAGAGAGGGGTTCCAGTTCCAGGAGGAAGTTATGTTGTGGCCAGAGTGCTTATGTTGCCATCCTTTTCCTGTCCCTGGATGTTTGTGCTCCAGGCCAGGGTGAGCAGGAGAGCAGTGGCGGGGTCCGTGGCACTTGCTTTGTGCTGGAGCCGGGATGCTGACAAGACTGCTTTGCTGTGCTGTGAGCGAGGGACACTAGAGGGTGCTTGCGGGGCAGGATTGCGTGGAGCACAAGTGGCTTTTTAGCAGCTTCATTCATTATTTATGCCATTATTTTGGAAAGGGTCTCAGGGGAGCTGTGAGCAAGCAAGGAATTAGAGCACGGAGGGGCCCCCACCTGCTCTGCAGGGTGTTTGCTGTGTGCTGGCTCTTCCCTGGCTGCAGGTTGTGCTTCCCTGGGGGCTGGCAGCCTGGGCAAGGGAGTTGGCTGTGTCAGTACAGGCTGCAGTGGGGCATGTGGTGTTGGAGAGGGTAACTCTGCCTGGAGAGAAAAATCCAGGCTTCATAATGTGATGTGTATCATAGGGGCTATTCCTACAGCTTGGCAACAATTCCAGCTGGGTATCTTACCTTAGCTCTTGCAATTTCATTCTGCTGGACACTGAATGCATCAGTTGAGTGTCCCCAAAGGCTGTGTGATGCCGAGTTTGCCCCAGGATGGGGTTGGATGTCACCGCTGCTTTCGTTTACAGCATCACCCGATACATTTCGTGAAGCACATTTGGGTAAATGATTCTTTATGAAGGTGACATCATGCTTGCCGCCCTGTGTGCTTTTCAATTGTTGGCTCATGGTGAACCCACTTACAGCTTTAGAGTTTGAAAACACTAAAAAAAACCCAGCAGGAATACTGGAGGTCAGTGGTGCAAGAGCAAAGTGAAAATAACCTTCTCTTTCAACTGTCAGTTTGCAATTTTGGGGGATTTCAGGTTTTCTGTGTGGAAAAAATAGAGACTTTCAAAGACAACCAAGTTGCCTTAAATCCCTTTTCCTGTTCTTTTGCATAGATTCTTGCCTTTAATTAAAGAAAAACATTATCTAAAGCAGTTTTAAAGCAATATTTTAGTGTGAATGTGAAGAAAACCTATTTATACTTTTTCCTGTAAAATAAAACTTTGGAGTGGAAAATTGAGTGCAGTTTGAGCTATTTACAACAGAGAGACCATAAGCTTTGTGAACAATCATGGAAATATATACAAATTTCTGTGGATTTTTCACCATGGCAAGTGATGTTTGGTCCCATATTCTTTGCTGAATCCTACACTTTTCTGGTGTATTTTATTTTCCCATTTGGAGCAGCGTTGCATCTGTTGCAGTTTGCCTGGAGCCTGAGGGACGTTGATATCTTCTTTTCCAGGGCTAGCAGGGCTGTTCCGAGAAGGAGGCTAATGGATGTGTTGGCCCAGCCTAAGCCCTGAGAGTGTCCATGGATGCAGCCGCAGGATGTTATTTCCTTGCACTGTTGCTTCCTTTCCTGCTGGCTCACCTTTGAGGGGCTCCGAAGAACTGGCATTTCCTGACACATCAATGAATGTTCCCAAATTTAGCGCTTTATTTTCCCAGAGAGATGCAACACAGTTCAGCTGCACTGTTCAGTGTCTTGGAGCTTTTGGAAAGAATATTTCCTTGGTTTTTACTAGATAGCACAATCTCAGATTGGTGTTGTGGGGAGAAGTGATTTTGGAATGTGTAAGGGAAGAAGCACAACAGTGCAATGCAGAATAGCAGGCAGTTCTTTGGGGTATATTTCAGGTTTTACTTTTTTACTTTGTGGGGCCTTAAGTTTTTAGTTGTGGGTCAAGAAAACATCCGGTGTTTTTTTTGCCAATTCCTCCTTTTTTTTTTTTCTGCTGCTCCTTTTCAAGTGTGTCTTCAGTTGAAGAAGCTGTGCCTGGCTCTTCCTCTGTTGCTGTTTTTAGTGTTGGTGTGTGCTGTTGGACTTCCGCATCCTGCCTGCCAGTGGAAGCAGCTAGAAACCCCAGAGGAGGCTGCTGGTGGTATTTTTGCTCTGGACCAGAAGTACTCAGAATGTCACTGGCAGGGGGCCAGCACCAAATCTCATTAATCCTTGTTGAAGGTGGTGGGAGTCTTGCATGGGTTGGGAGGAGGCACCTTGTAGATTCGTCTGACTGTTACGTATTGCTCATGTTCTAAAAACAGGAAAGATGTGATGCAAGCATACTGAATTCTGCTATTCTTACCATTCACTTGGAAAAGGAATTTCCCAAAGCAACAATGGCTTGGAAAATTTGTTTCACATGCCAAACAGGATCATCCAGTGTCTGTCCCCTGCACTCACCCTTGTGCAGTCCAAACAAGCTCATTTTGGTGGTGTGATGCCTGTCTCCAGGCACTCTGGTCCCTCTGGTAGGTGAGAAGTCTTTAGGTTATGGAACTTGCCGCTTCCAGTGCAGGAGGCTGCTGTGCAACTGGAACAGGTTTGGCTCTCAAGCCCCCGTTCTCCCCGCTGCTTTCTCTTGCTGTTTTCCTCTTTGGTGGGGTAGTTGCTCGGGATGGAGTCGGTAGATACTGGATCTGGAGTTCACCTTGAGTGACTCAAAGTATTCTTAGTGCTGTGGAGGTGGACAGGGTGCCAGTGCGCAGCCTCCCTGCGTCTGTTCCGCTGTTGCAGTTGGAACATCCCTTTTCCCCTCTGGAGTGGGCATGTGCTGGGGGAGCAAGGGCCTCCCCCTTGCAGCACTCGCTGGCAGCTGGAGCAGCGCATGGATGTGGGGCTGAGCCTGCAGCTAGCAGGGACAGCTGGGCCACCAGCTCCCGGGGACCTGGAGGATGGAGGGTGACCCATGGTCCTGTCAGCAGGCTCCTGCTGTGAGGCGCTCGGAGAGCAGATCCCGGCTGAACTGTGCCGGGAGACACATTCGACTGCCCGTGTCCCATGTTTTCTCTCCCATGTGGTCTGTTTCCTTTGATAATAACTTATAGGTCAGGAAATTAAAATAAAAAACAGTACCTGACAGGGTGCACTCAGCTCCTACTACCTGTCTTGCCTGAGCTTTGATTTCTGAACGTGTGCCTCTGCAGCACTGCTCTGTCCCAGATTAGCAGAGCATGCAGCTCTCCTGACCCATTTTAGAGCGTTGCCATTTGTTTCCCTTAGTGCCAACCTGGGGGCTGCAGCTGCCGAGCATCTCCTGGAGGGGGAAGAAGTTTGGGAATGGAGAGGAGGCCAAACAAGGGGTCTCATGTAGGCTGGATGTGGGGTGATGGGGCTGATTGGGCTCTTCCTGTGGTGCTGCTTGTAACATGATGCGCCAATACATGTGCTTTATGTGAGCTTAGTACCAAATTATTAATGCTTCTGTTGAGAAATAAGCAGAAAGGCCTGTGTGTATGTTGGAAACGAGCTTCCAAGTTTTCACCCAGCTGTGCACCTTTCTGCCACCACAGGGCACTGTCCAGGTCCTCTCCCTACCTCCTTTGATAAACTGTGCCGTGGAAGATGGTTCCAGGTCACATACAACTCTGTGTTTTTTGGTTTTTTTTTGGCTTCTAAAGCAGCTGCCTCAGCATTTTCATATTAAATAACAAAACAAAGACTACACCCTCTCACGTATATTTGGAGGGATTAGCACTGAACTGAGTTCCCTCTTGTGTCTTAAACTTCAGGAAGACATGGCAGCGTTATTTGAGCAGATTTTCTAACGTCAGCCCTTCTCTAGAAGTCCTGCTCTCCAGAAGCTGCCCTGCAAAGACCTGAGAAGAGATGGCCCTGCTGCTTGTGTGTAGGACTTAACATATTGGTTCCCAGAGCAAGGATGCTCAGAGCCTCCTCTCTAGGGTGAGAGGGAGCGTTTTCCAGCCTCCTGGCTCCATCTTCCCCTGCGGGCACTCGAGAGGAGCCTTGAGGAGGGGGCAGTTGAAGCCAAGGCTGGTTTTGGGCACTGCAGAAGTTCCTGAGCCCGCCCTGTGCAGCCTGCAGGGCTGCAGCTTTAACGCATCCTGCCACCACGGGCAGGGTGAGGCTGTTGCTGCGGCCCGGCCCTGCCGGCACGGAATTTTCCTGCGGGAGCGGGTTGGAGGGTGGCCGCGCGCGGCACTGACGTGGGCATGTCACGCGCGCAGGCCCCGCGCGCGGAGCCCGCCGCTTGCTGCCTGCTGCCCTTGGCTGGCGCTCGGGCGCTGCGGGGGGGCGCTGCGGCCGCCCCGCGCACGCTGAGCGGCGGGCGCTGCCGCTGCGCGGAGCGCTGCGCC
>JAUBNY010000124.1:373858-389146 GCA_032275445.1 Crypturellus soui | reverse complement strand
CCCAATGCAACCCACCGGCTGGAGAGGGTGAGGTAGCTCCAGAGAGGCAGTAGTACCCAGCTGAGCAGGGTCCAGAGGGTGCCGTGAGGCCAGCAGAGCTGCAGTAAGAGCCAGGTGGGCACACGGTGCAGCTGGAGTCCTGCCACACATTGAGCCTGCAGAGACACAAAAACAGCTTTCTGTGTTGGAGAGAGGTAGAAAACAGTAGGAAAAGGCAGTTAAGAGACTAGCACAGCACAGCAAGGAGCTCACCTGTGTGAATAAGTGCCCGCAGGGCACGGCTGTGGCACACTTGTGCCAGCTGGACAAAAGTGTCCAGGTGGGCACGGGCCGCCAGTGCTCGTGTTTGTGGCTCCATTAGGATTTGGGACACTTGCTCCTGTATCAGAAAGACAGACCAAAGGAATCCTCAGGTTCCTATTCGGAGACCAGTCTGTACCCCATGCCTACAGAACAATTTCCATAGCAGGAATGGCTGGTTCTTAAGACAGTAAGGCAAAAATCCATAAAGGAAGAGTTAAAGGCCAGCACCATAGGGGACTAGAATCATTTAGACCTTCTGCCTTTTTCATTTTTTATTTTGTTAAGCAAGGACTTTTACTTTTCCTTTATCAAGGACTAGAAGTTCATGATCCCAAATGCCCGTGCCCTGTGCTAAACCCAGAATCAGTTGGTTGTTGAAAGGGGCAGCAAATACAGAAGCTATTTTGATAATGTGAGAATATTGGGAGTAGCCCTGAAGTTCGAAGGGCTGCGATCCACGCTGCAAAGCACGGACCTGAATAACAATCAGCCCAGAGCTGAGTGCTCTGCTTCAGAGCAGACCCTGGGCTTATGTGCTCCCTGGCAAACGGAAAGCTGGGAACAAAAAGACTTTCTGTTTTTGATGCAAGTTGCCCTCGCCTTAGAGGGGTAACAACACAGGAAGTTTGCTGTAAGCGTTTCCTTTGAACTGGACTGCATCCAAAGATGCAAGTCCTAGATGTGGACTTGATCTCAGTAAAACATTCATGACAACGGCCCTTCGAGGAGCACAGAAATTGCTGAAGACCTGAAAAAAAATCTCTCTTGAGGAAGGATGAACCGTGAAATCCAAACAGTCTGAATCTGAGACTTAAATAAGTGCTTGTGTGTCCGGGTGCATGGGTCTCTTACGTGTATTTTGGTTCCTGCAGTTGGCTGTCCTTTACTGACCCTTCCTTAGTAAACCACAAGGATAGAAGCTTACTTCAAAGTAAAGTTAAATTTCTCTAGTAACTCCCAGATTAAAAACAAAACAAATCAAAAGACACCACCACAACAACTCCTAAAGGCCAGAGCTTGCTCTTTTTTCATTTCTTTTTCTCCCTTGTGAATGCTACATTCAATACCTGCTGTGCAGAAGAATCCTGGCCCGCAGGGGCCACTTGGAGAGGATAATCCCCAGTCTCCACAGAACATTCCTGGAAAACCACAGAGGAAAAGGGTATCATTCTCCTGGGAGCAGAAATAGGAGAGCGGATGCACTGCATGCATTGCTTAGAAGGCAAGAGACTGAGTGACTAACTCTCAACATCAGAACAACTGGCACAAACCAGCACTGCAATCCAAAGTGTGCTCCTCTGAGGGGTAAAACCTGCACCAGTGGATTAAGAAAGGAGAGATACGGACAGGGATCACCCTCTCACCCACTGCTCCACCTGTATCGCAGTTCTCAGTTATTTCCTTACCTGCAGGGCACTGCTGACACCTCTCGGCCTGGCTGAGTCCATGGGAAGGGTTGTAAGTCCCAGGTGGACAAGGGTGAAAATTGTTTCCAGTTTTCCGAGGGCAATAGAAACCAGGAGGACAGCGGCGCCTTAGCCCTTTCGGACAGTGAAACCCAGCAGGACAAGGAAAGCATTTGTCTTGACCTGTGAAGGAAATTTAAGAATTAAAATACAACAGATTGAAAGAAAAACACTATTCATGCAACTTCTCTGCACACTTAAAGCAAGAACAGCCAAAACAGTAAGTTGCCTTTAATTCAGCTAGCTTCTCACCTCAATTCCAGGGGCTCAGGAGTCCTGCTAACTTCCACATCCCACTGTTAATGGCATGTGGAGTAACAAGGCAATCTGCTTAACTGCTCCCTAGCCTTCTGCACACAAAGTGCAGATGTTCCTATGCAAATATTCCAAGATATTTCAGACGGAAGCTGCAATGATCTAGTTTCTGACCTGTTGCATTACTGTATTCTCCAGTAGGGCAGGGAGAAGGTGCTGCTGAGCCTGGAGGGCAGAAATGTCCTCGAGGACAGACCCCTCCGGTGACACCATCCTCAGGCTTTGCAGTCTTTGCCCTTCCTGTGCAGTAATAGCCTGAAAGCAGAAAACATTTGCATTTTTTCTCTCAGCGAACTTTGTTACAGAAATGTAAGGAGAGGGAAAATCCTTAGCAGGACATAAAGATAATGCTGTGTTTTTGAGTGTCTGAAGTTCTGGCTTTGTCTCACCTTCTGCACAAAGTCCTACGGGAGCATCTTGGCCTGACATATTACAGAAAAACCCAGGAGCACAGGGCAGACACCAAGTAGCATCCTGGCCTCCCTTCTGCTCATTCCAGGTGCCAGCAGGACAAGGCATCTCTTTTGGCTTTGTTGTGCCAGCAGGGCAGTAATGTCCTGGTGGGCACAAATCTCCAAAGGGAAGTCCCACCTGAAGCAACAAAGAGATGGTGAACAGAGTTTATGAATGTTCTTTCAGCGCGCACGTGTCTGTCTGGTGCTGTGCAAAATGTTGAGCACTCACAGGTGAGGAGCTGCTGGAGCCCTGGACGCAGTAATACCCTGGCTGGCAACGTCCTTCTGGCTCCGTGAGCCCAGCCACGCTGCAGTACATGCCTGCTGGGCAGGGCTTGCAGGAACCTGCCCTGGCTACATCTGTGTAAGCTCCCTGCACAAACACGGAGAACCAGTGAATCATCTCTAGCAAGGGACTGGAGGCCTGCTGAGAATTATGGACATGGAGAACATCTGATTCTTACCACAGGACATGGGAGAGGCAGGGAACTTCCAGGCAAGCAAAAATGCCCTTTGGGGCACACCCTGGGTTCAGCAAGGCCTGTCTCATTGCAGAATGTTCCCTCTGGGCAGTCCCTACAAACGGACTGACCACGGCCCTAAAAAGAGAATGCAGAAAAACTTGGCAGCTGTTGCATACTACTGCACACAGTGCAAGTGAATACCCTTTGCATGTGTTTTGCCAACTCTCAGACCCCACTGCTGCATAATCAAGTTATTGCTACTTACTGAGAAGTTGCCAGCAGCACACGCTCGAGGAGTAACAGTGCCAAGCTCAGGGCAGTAATACCCTCCAGGACAAAGGAGGCACTCGGCAGCCAACTTTGCACCACGAGCCGTACGGTAGGTTCCTCTGCGGGTGGCAGGACAACGGAAGGGAGAGTCACTGAGGGCAGCAAAACGACGAGGAACAGGAGAGTTTATCCAGCTTCATAGTTAAGACTCTTGGGTAGAGGAAATGCATCATTTCTGGAGCCAAGTGATTCAGAGAAAACTTGTCTGAAACACCCAAAAATACTTCTGGTGCTGAAAGATGTGCCTTATAATAAGAAGTGCTCCAAAAGGCCACACAGAAATGGCGTCTTTTGTGCTTTTGTAGGTCCCAAATGAACGACCACTGCAGTATTGTACTTACGCTGGGCACAGAATTGGCTTGGAGGTCCCACTGGTGCAGAAAGTCCCTGCAGGGCAGGCAGTACAATCTTCCACTCTGGCATTTCCCAGCCTGGTACTGTATGTTCCTGCAGGGCAGGGGTGCTGGGTGCCTCTCCATGTACCTTTCAAGAAAAAAAGAAAAAAGATGAGAAAACTATCCCAATTCTAACAACGACCTCAAAGACAAAAGGGAGCAATGCCCCCTGTTCTTCACTGCTAATAAATATTTACATCAGTCCATTCTACAGCAGGAAAGGAAAATAAAGAAAAGGTCACCATTTAGCAGATACTGTAAATGTTTATACCAGACACTTGATTTTGCATTTTGATCCTCTGCAAATTAAAGAAAATCATGACACCAACACACTCAATCCAAACAGCAGAGGTTTCAAGTATTTACTATCCAGAAAAGACAATTTGCTATTCACCTCCTTGCTGAATTACTTCAGTGTAACATACACTGATCAAGTCAGAACATGCATGCATGAGAGTGCACAAAATTTCCAAATAGAAATCAAGAAAATCTCCTCATTTTTGAGAAAAGTTGCCTACCCTGGGGACAGTAATGCCCAGAGCTGCACCTCCCCGAAGGCACACGAGCTCCTCCTACACAAAACCAGCCTGCAGGACATGGCAAACACTCCTCCCCAGAGGCCAGGCCGGTCCTGTTGCTCCAGGTGCCGGGAGGACACTTGTGCTGCGTTGGGTGTTTTGTGCCCGGTGGGCAGTAGTGACCAACTGGGCATGGAGCGGGAGGCTTCTGTCTTCCCCCCGTTCCTGAAAACACCAAGAGAAACTTTAAGAGAAGCTGCGTGACCTAACAGACAGCACACCGGCTACAGACATCAGAAAGACACCTACCTCTCCCACAGACGAATCCAGCAGGGCATATTTCACACTGGGACTTATCAAAGAGGTTGAAATGACTGCCAGCTGTTCCTGGAGGGCAGGCGTTGCTTGGGGAATGAGGGCTCAATGACCCCACCGGGCACACATACCTAGGGAAACACAGCAGGCCAGCTCGGGCAAACGCATTCATGCAACGGGGAATCAAACCCCACGCCCTCCCAAATACTAGGATGAATCCTGCAGTTGGCAGAAAGCTGAAGCACTGAACCCTATGTCTGACAGCAACCTAAGTGACATTTGGAATATGGGAGTATAGAAACACAGAATGAACTGCTTTTGTTATATGCTTTTCACCAAAATAAAAATGGGCTTTCAAGCCAGGCTGAGTTGCTCATAATCATGGAATGTTTGTCAGGGCTTCATATTTCTTAGTAGCTATTCTGTGGTAATAGCAGGCTGTGATGCCTGCTGTGTTTAAGAAAATTCCTCTAGCAAAACAGTTTAAGTTATACCGGAAACTGTAATAAAATCTTGACGCTCCAGATGGTGCCCTCTGACACTCCCCCCACACAAAAAGCAAAGTGATAGAGGCAAAATGCACAGCCCTAAAAAGAAGAAAGCCGAAAAAGCCAAAAGCAGAAAACTGCGGCTTACCCTGGCATGCACTCCGAGTCAGGCTGGGCTAAGCCAGACTGCGTGCAAGCCGTCCCCGCGAGGCAAGCTCTGCAGTCAGTGGCTTCATCCTGTCCTTGCAGAGGGTTGTATGTTCCTGGTGGACATGGAACTGGGTAACTTGCTCCAGCAGGGCAGAAATACCCAGTGGGGCACTTCAAACACAATCCAAAGCCTAAAGAGAAAGACACATTTAAGGTCTCAAAGGCACCCTAAATTACTAAAAACAAAATCCCCAGGAAGTCCTGCAAAATCTGATCCCTTTGCTTTCATCTACAGCAAGAATATATGATAGACAATCATATGTAACAGCAAGAAAGGCACTGCAAAGCCAGCCAGAAGGTGGTGGTATTGGACTAGCTGAATGTTACTGCAGTAGAGCGGCTCCTGGAAGCAATAAAACCATCTGGATTGTGTTCCGAGCTGATAATATGAGAAATAAAATACATTAGAAACAAATAAACACTTCAGCCTGAAAACATATTCTGACACAGGTTAGCCCAGTGTATTTTATACCCAGAACGCCTGGGTCTCAGTCTTAAGAGAGCCTGTTGTTTCTACAAAAGCTGAGCTGTTTCTATATTTGTATTCTGAATACAGAGAAGGAAGAATGGGTTTTACAGACTGGAAATATATCCAGTATAAACACATGGATACTGCTTGAATGGCAAACATTTCAGCCATGATCACCTCTAAAACCCTGTGCGCTAAAGCAAAGATGCTTGAATTCCAATTTAAAAGAGGACTGGCATGATCAACACATAATAAAACAATAATCCCTTACCGCTGTTACCACATTCAGAAAGTGCATTTCATTTCAAAGCGTCCCCAAATGCTTTACTTAGTGAAAAGGAAACAAATTTAGCACAGGAATAGCTGCTGTCCTCCTGAGTCAGGATTTTTAACAGCACAAAGCAAACAGAGCAATTTGGGATGGGAAGGGAAAACACTGGCTAATTAGATCAGGGCTCCCCTGAGTACTTCCAGGCTGAACCCCAGCTGCTTCCAAACTGCTCATCAGCCAGACACAAGCACACCCCAGCGTGTCTGCCTCTGCAGGCTGGAATCAGGGTGAATGATGTGGATTTGTTAAAATCGACGCTTATCCCTCCACAGACTGAAGAAGCACGTGCAGATTATTGTCTGTTAGGCTACAAAGCCAGTTTTAAAGGGCTCCTCTCCCTCGCCTTTATCTCCATTTACTCCTTTCCACCTATCAGAAAAATCAGCTTCCCCCTTACAATTTACTCTACAGGGCACAGGTAAATACAAGGTTCAAACCCCTCAGTACCGCAGAATTTAGATTTCTCAGAACTACAGCACTAGCGAGCTCTGATTTAGAGCACAGCCGCAGAAGAGCTGAATCATTCCTGCAGCGGGTCGCCATCTCAAGAACTACTGGAACTTCCAAAAATTGCCCTTGTTGCCAAAAATTTCATGTTATGGATCTGCACACTTTGGTAAACACGTGCAGGACAAAGGGGACAGCTGCACGCAGAAGGTCCTGCGTCCAAAGTCCTGCTGACCCTTCCTTTGCTCTGATGCAGTTCAGCAAAAGACGCTAATTCCCGAGAATTACAGATGGAGATTCAGTTGAAGTCTGCTTTTCTACCTCATTATAAATGTCCTTCAGAGAAATTAGAACCCAAGTAACCAGCTATCTTGAAAATCCTCATAATTACTGAATGCTTCACCACACATCTGGTAATTCATAGGACATTCCACAGGTGCTTCCCTTGAGCTCCCGTATTGCCTTAGCCACAGGACAGCAAATAAGCACTGTAACTGAAGGCCCTGCACACGCACCCAACCAACAGTGTGATTTACAGCAAGAATTATTCCCACCTTGTGCAAAATGAACATTGCCACACAGACCTGGCAAGCACGACGAGCTGCTACTTGGTGTGCGAAGGCCCTCTCTGGGCTTGAAGCTCCCTGCTGGGCACGGAGGGTTTGTAGGGCCTTCTGCACAAAAGTGACCTGAAGGGAAAAATAATGCACGTGGCCCACAAACAACATTTCAAACAACTTGGACAGGGAGGTAATGGGTCTTTTGCATGCTGGTGTGGGCAGGATACAAGTGTGTGCTTGCTGAGCCAAGTCAAGGTACATTTACGTTGCTTCCTGAGGGCAGACACGAACAAGCTTTGATCTATTGGGACACAAACGAAGTCCAATTTAGAAACCAGATAACTGATTGTGTCAGCATGATTCTCAGTCCGAGCTAATACACTATCTAATTAAAGGCAGCTTACTGGCACAAACTCAAGGTAAAGCCAAGGTGGTCGTACAACTTTTGGTCAGCTTAGAGCATCACGTGGAAGTGTCCTGACCCTCCCACTCAAAATACCAGTGAGAATTCAAGAGCTTCAGGGTGACATTTAACCTACAACCTAAGGACATGAGAGTAAGATGCTGCCAGGCAGGCCTTTCACAGCTCCAGTGTGCTGAAGGTTGACTCCTGCATGAGCCCTCACTTTACCAAGAAATACACGGGGCTGAAAAGCACACAGCTCACCCGAGGGGCAGTGCTGGCACCGTGGCTCTCCTGGCGACCCAGAGCGATCACGTTCCTGGAGGATTGGAGCCACCGCATCCGAGCAGCAAGAGCTTCCACTGCACCTTTGGCACTCGCTCTGCCCCAGGGCAGTGGTACACGAGCCAGGAGGGCAAGGCAGGGGCTGGACAGTACCAACATGGGGACAGTAGTGTCCTAAAACGAACAGAGGAATTAGTGAGTGAGGATTTATAGAGAAACATAGGAGTAACGGAGCGGTACACAGGATTCCAGAGACTACTTAATGCACTCAAAAGCAACAGCTAAACCCAGAACAACTGCTGGTAGTGGAGAAAGGTGGTACATGACTGATGAAATCAGCTGAAAAGTCACACAGAGCGGCTGAACAGTATGTGCACCTTCTTTAAGCTCTGATATCTTACACCTTATAACCTGAAAAGAAAGCTTTGCACCTCAGTAACACTTAAAATATTAATCATTTTAAGCATCTGTGTCAAGTTGTAAAAACAAGAAAAGAAGGCGAAGGAAAATCTTTGGCATTCTTTCTGGGTTTGTTTAAATTTGAATGAATATATTCTTTGAGATTCAATGGCATTTCAGTGAGCTCTTGTTTGTTGAAGGCTACCATTTCCATGATTGACTGTTCCTTTACCCAAGCGCATACTCATTTCAGGAATACCAACAAATCTGCTCTGAAGGCTATGAATCGCTCCCCTCTGCAATATAAGCAGAGACACGTGGACATAACCAAATGTAGAGTGGCCGGTCACTTACTTTGATATAAAAGCAACATATTATAGACACTCAGGATCTGTCTTATTTTGGAAAATGACTAAATATTAGAGATAAATTTATTCAAGTTAACACTATTGCAGTTAAATATTCTCTCCCTCTACTCCCATTCTCCTCTCCAACACCACAGGAACTGAAGACCTCTCCTGCTTCTGACAGTATTCCATCTTCTTAATGTCTGTGATCTTCGCAACCGGGCTGGATCATTTAATCAGATTTAACAGAACTGATGTAGAGTAAGCACAATCTACCCATGAGAACACAGGAGCGACTAATTTTAACAGTGAAATACTGAATTTCAGTATGAAATACACTGAAAAAATTTAACCTGCTGATCATCTACACAAGAGATTTTCACTTACTCTCTCCAGATTCTGTGGTTAATACGAAGTCCTCTATTCCAGTACTGCAGATTAAGCATCTTTACCAGAGCAAAGTGTCATTATGCCCTTCTCCTTTACGTTCCAGGTTTTAACAACTGCAGAAGATGACGCTCACGAAATGCACTCACCTGGCGGGCAGGGCTGGCATCCTGGAGTGTCTCCAGTTGAGAACGAACCAAGAGCACAGCTTACACAACGAGTGCGGCTTGGATTGGGCTCTTGACCTGCCAAACAATACTAAGGGAAAGAAACAGGCTCTCATCATACCAAGAAAAAGCTAAAACGGTGCCTCAAACGCTAAGTGTTTTAATGAGAGCAGGTCTTCTGAGCACTAACACTCTTAAGAACTTTGATAATATCTGCTTCTCCTAAGAGGAACCACTTTTGGAAGCTCAATGATATACTCTAGCACTGAACTGCTCAGAACCATTATTTTTGCTGGAGAAAGGCCCATATCCTGCTCTCCTCTCTTGACAATATATTCATATTCAGGTCCTGTCAGTCAGGAAGAAGGTCCTGGCAGAATACCACGCTCATGCCGTACCTGCCTGTTCTGTCCATCCGGGCAAACATATCCCTCCGGACATTCCCGACACTCCAGCTCTCCCTCTGGCGAATAACGCCCAGGACTACAGCTCTGTTTCACACCACGGTGTGGATCACACGAGTAGCCATCTGGACACGCAGAGCACCCAGCTCCACTCTCCAGGCTGAGATAGCCATCGGGACAAACCTGCAGGGAGATCACAGATGTGTCAGATCCACACAAACGTAGGCTTTGCATAAATATTGTAAAAAGGCAAAATTCTACACATGTCCAGCTCAAATGCTAGGGAAAAAAGGACCTTGGAATGCTTTCAAAATCTGGCCTGTGTACTCTTGAACACTCCTAACACTTCTTCTTGTCAGCAGTGTAAATAATTAATAAGGGGAGTGCTGCTTTCTGAGTTGACCTAGAGGCAGACCCGCAAAACGGAAGCATCTGGCTTTCTCTGAGCCAGGTGAGAGCCAGAAACACGAGAAGAACACAAATCTCCAATTAGATTGCAAAATCTGAGAAGCAGGCTCAAGTCAGATGATTCAAGGTGCATGGAGTGAGGTAGAAAGCCTGAATTCTGTCCTCTTGCTTTCTTCCCCCTCCCTCAGCTTACCCGGCAGGCTGTGATGTTTGCTTGAGCAGTAAGTTCATTGGCTGTTCCCACTGGGCATTTCCTCGGAGCTGCTCGACCCCCTGGGCAACTAGATCCGAAATAACAAAAGATTTCCAATTTAATTCTTCTATTTCTTTGGAATTCCATTTCCTAACAGCTAGTGCGTTGGGCTTGTTTGGAATGCAGTTTGGATTAGCTGTTGGTATTTGCTTCCCAGTTCAGCGCTGCCCCAGAAAGGTAGAGTCTGTCCTGTTTTACTGAGACCAGCTCAGACTCACCTAGCAAGGACCAGGGCTACATCCCTCCTGCTACATTACAAGATAGCTCTCAAATTTTCTCAGCATTAACACAGCTGCCCAAACGCCCACGTTTAAAGAAGGAAAGAGACTTACTAAAAGCCAGTGGGACACTCCAAGCAGTTGCCGGCTGCGTAGTAATGTCCCTGCCTGCAGTCTATGAGACAGCGGGTCTGGCAGTCTATGTTGCACTCGGGCGAGAGGGAAGAGGCCGCTGTGGGAAAGCCAAAGAACAAAATCTAAGGTGACAGTGAACATTCAAGACTCAAATTTATGTCCTAATGCAATATCTGAAAAATAAAAATAATAAAAAAAAAGCATATGTCTTGTTAGAAAGGAAGCTGAATGAGAAAGTCTCATGTTCCATACTGAAAGAAAGTTCTTGTGACCATTATACCTACACGACTTAGGTGACTGGTCATACAGAGCATATCAAAGGTAGAATTAAAACTAACTTCTTTATTTTACCAGTCAACCGTGTTATTTCCCTGTCCATACTCTTATTGGCTTTTAATTTTTGGTGGTTAAAATTAAACAAAGTTTCTAGGTAAATACTCTGAGCACAAAATTCTGGGGGAAATTTTTCAGTAGACTTTAGATATCAGTTCTAATTTCAGATGTTTTATCAAACAAAACCAAACCACTCTGAGCTGGCAGAGAAGAATCTTTTTTATGTCTTTATCACTTTTCCAAGAGGCCACATTTTGTTTGCTGGAAGGTTTTCAGTGCAATGCAATCAACATGATCTGATGGAAAGAGACAAGATATGAAGAACAGGGGGGACAGTACTGCTGTGTAACCTCAACCAGGAAACCTCATCTTTCTCTGCATCAATTATCCAATCTACAAAGCAAAGGCAATTTTACCCACTGCTTTTCTAATGTCAATCAACAGAAAGTTCTGTAAGGGTAAAGTGATGAACAGCTCCATCAGTAATTAGATATCTGAAACCTGAGCTCAAGGAGTCTCAATTTAAAACTTCATATAATGCTTCATAATAATTGCAAAGTCATTATGACTACCTAATATAATGATTGTAAAATCAACTTTTTTTTCTTCTGGTTTCCAGAGCAAGTCTGATGTCTCACACATAAAGCAGCAGTTTTGTGTTAATGTTACATGAAAACATTGCCATTCTGATTTTTTTTTTCCTTTCTTAAGTAGAAATACAGAAAACTAAGACTACCTAGTGAAAAGCATACACACTTCCTCCTCTGTCTTTTTGCAGGAGCTCCGAAAAGTTGTGTTATTCAGAGAACTGCAGCTACACTCATCAGCTTATGACCACAACGAATTAAGAGAGTTGTCGTCTTTAAAGCCTTGAAGTTTTCAGACGGTAACAAGAACAGCAACAACAAAAACAAAAGACGAAAGAGAGAGAAACAGAACAACAAAGCAAGTTATTCACTAACCTGTCAGGAAGAACCTAAGGCTACCAAACAAACTCAGCCAACTCAGAGCGTTAGCCATGGCAGCCAGTGAACGGGACTTAAAAGAAAACTCCGACCGTTTCCTGAGCGTCTGGCATTGCCTTTGCTGAAGCCGAAGGTAACCAAATCTCTCCTGAGTAACTGCTTTCCAACGCAGCCTGAAGTGAAAGGAACACCGAGACGCAGAAAGGAAAGACAGTCCGGGACATAATCCAACGTCAAGTCCCCAGTGGTGAAAGATGAGCAAAGGTATTTGAACACGAGATGACGACTTCCTGCAGGTGTTCGCTGGGCCGGGAGCTTGCAGGTGCGTTCATCATCATCTTGCAGGTGTGCATCGCCACCCTGCCAGATGATCCTTCCAAGATTACTTTGTACAGGCACAGATTTACTCTTTTTTTGTAACACCTGCCTCAAATATTCCCTGTTTGCAGGATATTTGGTGCGTCGACTCAGGTTCTTCCCAGAACGTTAAAACCCACTCCCCTTCCAAAAAAGGGTGCTCAAAGCTCAGACCAGAACATAAAGCACAAATTTTCCTCAAACTGCTCAAGTCTCCTTTATCAAAGATTATGTCAGAACATTTCTAACCAGCAGGGAACAGAAACACTAACCACTGTGGTTGCAGTTCTACCAACAGGCCCCACGCCTGTCTTGCTAACTAGCAAAGCACCATCTGTTGCACTTTTTATATAAAGTCTTTAATTAACTTCCTCCAGTAGAACTCAGATGTGCCTCCTTCTTCCTATTCTACAAACAATTCCTGGAAATCTCTGCAATTATCTTATATTACAGACAAGAATTGCCAATTAAAACTTAATCAACACAGTGTAAAGCCAGGCACCAGGCCAAGTGCCTTGCTTCTCATTTTCTTCCCATTTTCGACCTGCTTGCCCCTTGTACCTCAGGAAGTTCACAAGAGAAACAAGCAATGAAAGGCAGAAATAGATAAGAAAAAGAGTTTAAGAGTTAGATTTTGCCTTGTTTTCTGCTCCCTAATGAACTATAGAATCCTCAGATTTACACACACATAACCCACAGGTGTTAATTCACCTGTCCTGTTTGGTTCAATGCCAATAGCAATAAATTCCTAGGCGTTTAAGGACAGCACTGTCTACCTTCGAGCAGAAAAACATCTTCTTGAGGCTACACGTTCATAATCAGAAGTGGAAGTAAAGCCATCTAACACTGCAGAAAACTACAATCAATCATAGAGAAATTTGTTACCATTTCAATTTAGGCAATTTTGTGCATCCATCCAACTTGTTAAAAAGACTATTTTCTAAATGAAAAATATGCAAATACCTATTTTTTCAAATCTCATTTCACCCAAAGCAAGTCCTTTCAGGGCACGGGGGCCACAAAGAACTGAAAACTGGGGAGGAGGATGACGTTCAGAATAGTCTTATTATTTATTGGAAATAATTTATTTGCATGGATATTAGTTTTAATATTGTCAACAGCTTATAGAGATTTCTCTTCAGCACAAAAGAAAAAAAAAACATCTGTGGCATTAAACCAGCTGCTGAACAGAGCAGTAAGTTCATTTCAACTTAAAGCCAATATTCTGGTTTATAAAATGGCAGGATTGACAACGATGGCTAAGGGTGGAGTCCCCTCTGATTTGCCTCCCTCTTTTCTCCCTTATTATCATGCAGAGAGGCTGCTCAGAGGCTTTGGGGATTAATACATTAAAATTCCACCTTCGGAACTGCTGTCAGTGCTGCCTCTTTCTCTCCTGCACACGTACATACACACGCACCAGCATCTCCAAAAGAAGCTCTGCGAGGTGCTTCTAGTGATACCTGTGAACACACGTGCGCAGGGGACACCTGAGTTCAGTGACATGTTGAACATCTGCAAACACCACCGAAGGCAGCAGGCAAAGAGGCAGGCAAGTGAAAGTTCTTCCTCCTCTGCAAGATACAAAGGCAGTAAAACAGTGCTATAAAATTACACCGTAGCTTTACTTGCTTTGCTGTTTTGCATGCTAAATTTTATCCCTATCCAGCTTACAAAACTAAGCACCGAGTATGCAAAGGCAATAAACTTTGAAGGAGAGGGAAATTAAATTAGATCGCATAGAAGAGCAGGGAGTCAGGAAACGCAGCACAGGGTTGTCCCACAGCAGCACGCGTGCAAAGAGGAGGCCTCCAAGAGCACACAAAGCCACAGCATCACCGCTGGATTTCCACTGAAATAACCGTGTTCTGAGAGGGTCCAGGCAGCATTTAAACGATGACAGAATTACACTGCAGTTAATAAAAATCAGATTCTGTGAGACATTGCTGAGAACCTGCCATTTTTGTCCTCTCCTTATTGAGAAGGAGACTGGGAAGATGAAATCCCTGTTGACCTCCTTTGGCCCAAACTCTTCACTTCCCCTGGAGTCCACCAGCCAAGACAGCTCTGACGTTCGCTGCATTCCCCAAGTCTGATTAACACCACACACAACTTTGGTATCACAAGGGATATTCAAAATCAACGCTGCTACTGCTGTCTGCTGAAAAACCTCTTGCTGCAATATTAAATAGGACTTGGGACACTTGAGGGGAAGGAATTAATAATTGCGCTTTGTGCATTGCTGAAAGGTAAATAAATAGATGAAAACGTTATCAGGGATTGTTGACTTACTACTATTGCCTATTCCTTCAGTAAACGATTGCATTACAAACCCAGGGACTCAAGGCTGGCTGCTGGAAATGAACACAGAGGACTTGGGGGCCGTGCTTAACTGCTGAAATTAGCTGGAGAAAGCAGGACACACACACAACTCTTGGCAAAGAGACTAACAAATGTTTTAGAGCACACAGAACACAAAACCATGGTGCATAGAGCTGGAGTATGTGCAGGTCACTCCTGGCCAACACAGGTGAGCAGCAGGGAGGTGCAGAGTGACTGAAGCACTGCCAGCATCACCCCTTCTCAGATGAAAATATGTGATTTACTTATTAGTCTTTCCCTTAGAGCAGCAACAGGAAAAAAGCCTTGGGCGAGTTGGGGTTGTGTTTTGATGCAATACTGTACTGTGGTTGTTGGTAGTAAAAATGGACACTTATTTTGTTCATACTCCTCCCTGCAAGAACTGTAATGGGATATACCCAGACTTGAACAACATTTTTATTTTGGAAAAATATGGAAGTATCTTAAAGTCTTGCTCCTGAATGGTGTGGTAGGAAGGTTTCCTCCCCACCTGCCCCTACCGTTACAGATAAATTGCACTCTTTTAATGCTAGCAGCACAATAATTCCTTAGCCTCAGAAAGTACAGATTAGTCCACCAAATCTTTCAAGTTATTCCCATCCCATAAGCATGCAAATAACCCCAGAATCAGCATTACCTGAATTTTTTAAATCAAAGACACACCATTTCAAGTTTCTTCCACTTGTGTGCTTCCTTAAATGCAAGATTTTATTGACTCACTCTGACAGAGCTGACTGGTCTGTACAGCCTTTCAGAGAACCATGAGGTAAATTTTTATTTTAATTGCCTGTATATACATC